>VZTA01025684.1:102695-217400 GCA_013398855.1 Mohoua ochrocephala
GCTCATGTCGGTTGTGTAGGAGCAAGTAAAAGGTAAGGAATCCAGAGGGACACAAGCACGCTAACACCTGCTGTTAACCAGAGCCCTGACCCGGTGTTTGCTCTAGGAGTATAAAAGTAACAGTACCTGATGGCATTATAAATATTGTGATGCTCTTTTAAACAGCATTAGGACTAGGAAAGTATGAAATTCACCATCACTCACAAAAGAAGGTTCTATTGCATTATGTTTTACAGGATTTTGGGGAGACTTTTAACTACTCTGATCCTTTCTGGCTCTAGCTTAACAGTGCAGTTGTTTGGCTCAAAATATAGCATACAGAGCACTGAGAATTCATATGTTTACCTTGGGCTAGAGTTCGGTCATTAGCACCACCAGTAACAGCCATGACTGGGATCTTTAAGACACACGTCAAGCACCTTTGAGCAAAACCACTGATGACTTGCTTCTTTATGAAGCTTAACTGTTAATAGAAATCTCAGTGCATATCTACATAAACTAAATTTTCCCTGAGATATCTGGGTAAGAATTTGTGGAATAAGAAAAAATGTAGTGGAAAAAACCAAGTCACAATAAATTCATATATTATTATAGCTCTTGCTCGATGCATTTTTAAGACATCTTTTAAAATAAATTCACATAAAAATAAAAGCATTTTTCTTTCTTCTCTTGAGCTATCCTCAAACTCTTGTTGAAGTTGGGACTGCTTTTATTTATGTTTCATGCTCATAGCTAGCTCAGTAGCTGGAGATCAGGAAGATATTTCTTGGGTTACTGGAGCTGAAATTAGAAATTCTCTTATGCCAAGGGACTTCCTAGCACATTAAACTAACTCTGTGCTGGTGTGGAACTGCCTGAACCCATTCCAGCGAGATGCTGCTGGAAACCAAGAGGAAAGCAGAAGCGGCAGGAGGAAGCAAAGCAAAAGGAGTAATCCTGTCTCGTTTTGAGATCCCATTAGGAGCTGAAGCGATGGCATAGGGAGGACAACAGTGTCCCCTACTGCCTTTCCAAAGTGTGGTTGCCAGAAGAAACATTTAGGAAAATGTCTAAATCCTTCCAAAAGGTAAATATCCTTCAAAGGAATTGTTCCAATTCCTTAAAAAAAAGAAAATCCAGGGAGAAAACTCAGATACTTACCTACCTGGCAGATGACTTGTTTGTTTACATTTACATTTGAAGACTGAAAGGCTAATGGAAATGCTTTTTGTGATGTTTAGCGTGACAATCCTGATACATCTGTGATATTTTTCCAGTAGTAAATTACCTTGGGTGTATTTTTATAGTTGTTAAATGAAACTTGTGAAGAGGCGTGGTAATAACATACAAGTGGCTTGTCAAACTAAAATACATAGGCACAGAAGAAGAGGTTTCTTTTCCACTCACATGTGTAGTTGAAAAGTCGCTATTTGAACAGAAAGGTTGCAAACACAATAGTCATGCAAAATTACTCTGTTTCATGTGTACCTCCAGCCATGTTGTAGAATCATCTGAACGTACACTAGCACTTAAGTGAGCTGTGTTGGCTGTGTGTGTTTTTCTGAGTGCTAGTAAACTGTCAGGAGTTGTATTAATCCTTTGTGGAACAGGATGTTTAACATGTTCCTCTCCTTGCTCTCTTTCCTTCGTGCCTTCCCCCAGATTAGCACTCCGTGCTCCTCTCAGTAGATTATATCAGGAAGTGGAGACTTTCAGATACAGGGCCATCTCAGACACGTGGCTGACAGTGAACAGAATGGAACAGTATCGGACTGAATACAGAGGAGCTCTGCTCTGGATGAAGGATGTGTCTCAGGAGCTGGATCCAGATCTTTATAAGCAGATGGAAAAGTTCAGGAAGGTATGAAGTTTCCTCTGGTTTCCTGGAATTGGTTGCCTAATGAATGACAATGAAGCATGGTTTTGATTCTTCCAAGGAGGGCATAAATGAGAAGCAGTAAGGATTCCATTTATCCTAACTAATCTCTTCTGTGTGGGCTGGAAGGAAAGGCATTTTTTAGTAGTATGTTCAACTTCAGCATACATCTTTATAATTTAAATGATATATATTTTTGAAGAAGGTTATCTAATTTTGAATACTTAGCGGTGATGCCTGAATGACTAATGGAAGAAGATACGTCTGCTGTTGACTTTTGCAACTAAAAAAAGAATAACAGAAGTGCTCTACTATCTGCTGCTAAATTTTGAGGGCAGTTAAAGACCAACATTTTCAAAATTCACTGTTGTTAGATTTTGGGGAGGAGTTGCAAATCTGGAATTTATTTTTAGGTTCCTTGTGCAGTTCAGCTAAACACTAGAGCTGCTAAGGAGGCACTCTGCATAATCTTCATTCAGTGTCACTCAAGTTTGCTAAACTCCTCCCCTCCCAAGAGACTTGCAAAATCACAAGTCCTAGATGGTAGTCTGCAGTTTTGCCACCAGGTGAGAGTATAGAATTTGTTTGGGCTGATCCTGTGACAGTTCAGGAATGCTCGTGAGACCTTCACATTTTCTATTGAGGCCCTAGAGCCAAGTTTGTTAAAAGTCTATGATGTTCACAGTTGGCTGTTTATACATGCTGGCTGGCTAAGGAAGACTTAGGATCATAGGTATAACCTAGTGGCTCATGCTTTGAGTAAAGGCAATAAAAAAATTTACAGAAATTGTGTCATAATTGAAAGCAGGGGTCTAATAACAGAAAGTGTATTGAAGTGTACATATATGTATGCATATGGCTTAGAGATGGGTAATGTATAAAAGAGAAAACCCTGTTAATTGATGGCTTAAGCAGTCTATAGCGGAAAGTGTTTGAAGATGAAAGATATATAACTGGGGATTTTAAAGGCTTGGATAAACCATCCTAACAGGAAAGGACTGGCATGCATCTGACTGTGCCATTTTTTGTAAACCCAAGTGGTGACAATAGCAATTAAGAAAGGGAGGGAACAAATAGTACCCCAGTTGGTCATCTAATCTTTATTTAATGCCTCAGTACAGAGTATTCCTGTAAGTCTTGTCGCACCAGACATATATTTTATTATGTCCTATGGGAAATGTTTGTAATAGCAAGTTCTTGCAGGTAAAATAATTGGTGTGGTCTTGGCCTCAGCTGATTGCTTATGTATAATATTTGATTTATTAGGAAAACACTTAAAAGTGGAGTGTTAGAATGAATAAAGCAATACTGGTAATGATCATAGAAAACTGATTTATAGCTTTCTTGCAAAACAAATGCTATGGAAAGCATAAATTATATAAATGGAAAAGTAATTAAAATAACATGTTTTTGTGCAGTGAGCTGCTGTAGGTAAAAACTTAGATGTGAAATTTCAGCCATCTTGGGTTGCTGTGCTTCAAGGTCAGCAAAAAAAAAAAAAAATTTTTTTTTAAGTTCTTACAAAATATAGTAGCAAAAATGTGGAAATACGAATTTTTAAATATTTCCAGGTCTGAAATAAGTTACATTCTAACATAAAAAAATAAAAGTAGATTCTAAAATTCTGTAGCATGACCTCAAATAGTTAAAAAAACCAAACTTGAAAGTCTTTTGAACATTTCTCTTCTCCAACTGGCTGTCAGCTGAAAACCTTTCAGTTCACATTGTAATGCAGAGAACAAAAAGCTCTACATTTTGTGGCCAACAAAGTAAAGAAATGCCCCTGGTATCCACTTCCCCACATATCCCATCTGTGCAACAGGCATATCAAACTAGTCTTTGAAGATTTAATACTTGCAGAAAGTAAACTTTTCCTTTTTGAATGTGGGAAAAAAAATACTGAAATAAAATCCGCAAGCATAATGTTCCTAGGTGGCTGTTGCTGAGCGAGATCTAAGTTTGTGTTTTAGTGCTTTACAAAAATTAATGGTGGATACTGTAGTCCTAAATAATTAAAGTAAACAGGTTTTTGTTGTCTTTTTTTTTTTCTATTTTTGCTTGCAGATCTTAATTGTGCCATAGTGTGGCAGTGTAATGCTGAGGTTTTAGGGCTTATTTTGGATCTGTAACAACAATTTAAGAAGTTGTGCTAGTTTTGTGTTGAGAAAGATGTTATAATTACTTGTGTAAGGTTTTTGGTTCTTCAATATACCATTGCCAGAGAGAAGTGTTTTTGAGCTGGAGCCGCATATTGAGCGATACACCACCAAGTAGTTATTGAAGCTGATCCTGTCAGACCACTTGAAAGAAAGTTTTCTTCAGACTTCTGATTGTAAAAATCCAAAGCATTACTTTAGTAAAGGGGGTTTTTTTATTTCGAGTAAACAGTGCTGGTTTAACGATCTTTAATGCGCCTCGTGCATCAGCAGTATTTATATCATTTAGTTAAAGGACTGTTTTTCAAGTCTGTAGCCTTTTATAATGTAATCCTTAATGTATCATTATGTATACAGATATGGTACTTGTTTTTGGAGACCAAAGTTAAATCAATCCAGATGGGTTTTCATACCTTCCCTCAGAATAGCTCAGGCTAAAAGATCAATAGTTGAGTCAGTATTTTCAGAGCTGATAAAATCTGAGTTAAAACATTGACGTTTTTGTAGCTCTCTTTCAAAACAATGAGGTACTTGAAAGAATTTTCTAATGCTGTTCTTAAGGCATCAGTCTAAGTATGCAAGATCCAGCAACACTACCCCTTTCAGAGTGTCTCAGAACACTGCAGAGCAGTCTTTTTACATTGTTGTTTGAAGATATCTATGTAATTGTAGCTACTTGAGTCAAACTAAGGAAATAGGTATTTACTTTTCCCTGCAGAGTTCTATAAATGCTATGTAACTTCTTTTTTTTTTTTTGTATTAGCAGTTTTTATGAACAGTCCGGTGCTGTTTTGGTTACAGAGGTCTTCCATCCCGAGTTCAGAGTTTGAAGTGTTCCTTGAGAGCATCTAAACAGTGCTGTGATATTTAGAAGAATTTTAATGAGCTAATATCCTTTTACCAAATTCTCCGCACTGATCAGGTTTTTAAGGTTCTTAAATCTAGTCTCTTTTATCTCTCTGGAAAGTGTACACTATAACATGAGCTGTGCTGTGATGTTGTAAAAATGTAGACCAAATGGCCCAAGTGCTGGTGTCCTTCTTCCAGCTCTGAAAAGGTTAAGCTTTTCCATGCATTTTCTGAGCAGGAGTGCGACAGTGTGTAGTGATAGGCTACGACACCAGGCAGCAGCCTTCCATGTGCAGCCCACAGGAGCACAGGAGGGACTGATGTTCAACTTGACTTGCCTGTGCTGTCTCAGATGCATATACAGTTCAATATAGACTTTCTCATCGAACCTGTACATTTCAGTGCCATCCCTAACAAGTAAAAAGTGAGAGCTGAAAAAAATTGTCACGCTGACCTTTAGGCTAACTATAAGAAAATGACATCTGCCGCATGATAGGTTGTCTATCACGTTACATTGATAAAGCAGGTTAATCCTTTCTGTATTTGTTTTTCGCTTCTGTTGTTCTTGGACTCCTCTGCTTCCCCTTCATTCTGAGGCTTGAACCAAAGCTGGTGTGTCTTTGTAAACACCCAGTGGCTGTGCTGGGCTCCCTGAGACAGGCTGCACTGCATCTTAGTGCCTGGCCGCCTTAGTCACCTGTTGCTTTGCATGCAGCTGTTGAGAAACTAGCGAGCTTGCAGCTGAGTTGTTTGGATACAGTTCATCTCCAGTTCTTTTCAGTTGTAGCCCTTTATATACTTGAAACAAAATGAATGCCCTTAAATGGCATTTAAAGATAAATCTGGCAAGAGAAGAAGGAAAGTTCAACAAGAAGAACTCAGAATGACATAACGATAACTTAAACTGTTGTTGTTATAAATGTACCAATATAGGGAGTGGCTGATCTGTGCAAGCTTTCCTTGCATATCTTTTATTTCTTAAAAGTTAAAGCTAGTGTGGACAGCTGGGAAATAATGAAGATTTAAGTAAATCTGTTGATTAAAAGGTCAGAAGGGAAACACTGAAGTATATATATTTATTGTAAAGGTTTCAGCGAGTATGGATAAGATACCTCTGCTGCAGCCTTTCAGGAGGGCTCAGGACCTACATCTCTATTCCCCTGCTGTCCCCTTGCCTGTTGTCACTGTGTGGCACGAGGGCGTTTCGGCTTGTGTGATGATGAAGGTGCTGTACCATGTTACATCATCATCTGCTACTCCCCTATCCGTAAACATCAGCTGCAAACAGCCCAGCAAGCCTAAGTGCTGGAGTACTGTTTTAATTTTTTTTTAATTCTCTGTTACTTTTGAAAATTCTTGGAGAGTTGAGAAAATGCAAAAAGCCTAGGAGGGGAGAAAAAACAAATATGATGCTGATCTTTGAAATAACAGACTTGGCAGTTGCCATCCTTGGAAACTAAATTTCATTTTCTGGTAAAAATAAAGTGAAAAGGAAATCTGTAGCCATTTAGAAGCTAGCAAACTGAAGAGCGAGTAAAAACACAGGTTTATAAATAACATTACATGTTGGAGTTTTTTATATTTTTGCATTTGTAGTCAAACTGTTCATTTAATGGAAAACAAATTGCAAATCTGGATTGTTGCAGTTCCCTCTGAGTAATTACTGGAAAAGTGAATTTAACTTTACTAGAAAAATAAGAGCTCTCAGGAGCTGAGAGCTGAGAATATTGGCCAAGGAACACTAAGCAAAGTTTCAGAGGATCATAGAATTTAAGGATGGAAAGTAACTTAAAGATCAACTAAACTCTCTTCCTGCCATGACAAAATCATGCATCTGTAATATATTTTCCAAGTGTTTTTCTATATCTGATAAATATAATTCATTTGAGAGGGTCCCTCTTAGAAGTTTTGTGGTGGTGTTTGTTCGTCATGTTCTAGTTCAATTATTCAAAGCCAACCAAGACAAAATGTGCTAATGCTATTTACATCTGCAGATGATATTGAGCTGGAAAGTCTTTTGGTTTTCCAAGCAGCAAAGTATACCAGCGTCTTAAATAAAAATGTCTTTGGCCATGGCAGTCACAATGGTGTAAATAATAGACTCTAAGTTGTCATAGTTACAAATAACAGTGTAACTGATGGATGTTTAGAGCCAGCTGGGATAGTCACTGTTGACCAACCTTGGGTTTTAAAAATTAACAAAAATAATTTTAATAAGAAGTTTTAGACAGTAGTCATCTCTGTTTCATTTTAGGTGATACTTCTCCAGTAAATTTCAACTTAAAGCACGTTTATCTTGAGGTGACCATAATGTAGGCCCCTGCATGTGAGAGAGCACACGCTGGTGTTTGTGCTCTGGAGGTGTCAGAAAGGTCTGAGTTGCTTTAGTAGACTGTGTGCTGGATATGAGATGTGTGGCACTGTTATGTGAAAAAAGAATGGTAGCTTTCATAATACCTCTTAGGAATCTGAGATAGGTTTTACTATCACATTGATAGATACGATTTTTATCACTCTTGGTTCAAAATCTTCCTTTAAAAAAAAGCCCCCACCCATTCTCTTCGCTGATTTGGATTGCTGCTGCTGCTTTCTAGAAGAATAGGTGAGCTTCCAGGAGATGCAATAATACTCTCTGCGAGGTAGCTGTGTCCTCTAAAATTAGTAAGATGGTGTCAAACTGCACTCTTGAGATCCACATCTTAGTGTAGCAATGTGATAGCAGAGATAGCGATAACAGCCCGCTCTTCCGATATGATGATAAGCAACACCTACCCATATCACTTCTTGTGACATGCCTGTGCCATCAAGAGTAGGTTTGGTTTCATTCTGGTAGGGAATAGCAGTTAGACTATGGGTTTTTAAGTCATGTTTTGGTTCAGTATGAAACTATATGGAAGTGCTAAATTTAGTGATTTACCTAGAAATTAGGGTACGAAAAACAAAGCACATAAAAAAGTGCTCTTCAATCAAAATTGTAGTTGTTGCTTTGTCATTATTGCCAGTCCTTGTGAAAGCAGATGGAGTTCTAGTGCTGAGCAGGTTTTCATTCAGGAGTTTCTGCTATAATGTTCTTTCCAGGTTCTCCAGTCTTGTATTTAGTAACATTAAGTAGAGAAACCAAAACATTGCAAGATATTTCACATACAAAATGCTCAAGCATTTTAAGGCAGTTAGGAAAGATGTACCTCTTTTGAAAACGTGACCTTTAGCAGAAATGTTCTTCACAGTAAAAGCATTTTATAGTCTTATAACTTTAAATTACCATTTCAAGTACCATTTGTGAGACTCGGAGTACATAATGATATAAAATCAATTATTTTCTGAAGCCATTTCATGTATATTAAATATCACTGATTATTGTTACTGGGTTAAAAGCAAAGTAACAATGTGTGATGGAGATGCCCTTTTAAAAGCATAATAAGAGTATGCCCCTTAAAAATAGAAACAGACTTCTTGGAACAGATTACATCATCTTTAGAGGTATTGCTTGTAGAATACGGTTGCTTCCAGACATTAATGCTTGCCCTTGAGAAATGGTTCATCATCTGTTCAGTTATTTTTAAGAAAGAAGAGTTTAAGGTGAGGGTCAGAAAAATGGCTGTAAAGTAAAATAAAATTAAGTGCTAGACTACGGATACAATATAGTTTTTTAACAACTTTGTTTCATGTAACCTTGCTGAAATCCAAAAAGGTAGATTTGGGTTACTTGTACGTTTTCAGACTTGTGGATTTTTTGAGAAAAGGTAGGCAGACACATCCTAAAAAATTTTGTTCACTTAAATAGCATAGTATAAAATGTTTCAACAGAATACAATGAATATTCTAAAAAAAAAAATTGGTGACTTAAATCAATAGTCTTAACTTTTATATAATAATTGGTTTTGGTTCCAATACTAAAAAGACTCTCTCAAACATGGTGTGATAAAAATTAAGCTCTAAGAATTTTCTCATGTCTAATAATTATAGAAATGTGTAAATACTAAATTTAATATTGGATTTAAAAAAAAAAGGAACAACTGAACACTATTTTCTGAAATATTATTCTGAAAATGGGAAAGAAAAGATGATTGCCTAGACAATTTCCATTGCTCATGTGAAAACTCAAACCCTGCAAGCTGGGCTATGTGGGCAAAGCTTGTTACCCATGTGGATCATGTTGTGAATTCAGAACCTAAATGAAGTGTAAAAAATATGACCAGCGGAGGTTGTGAAAAGAGAAATGAGATTTGGAAAATTCCCTCAGCCTTAATAATCTGAAAAGTCTAGGAGGATAGCTAAAGAAATATTTTTTAAAAATAAATGAAATACAGATGTGACTGAACTGAGAGAATTCTGCAGAAGTGAAGAATAAACAGGAAGGGGAATACAGCTGTTGGGGAAAACATTGTTTACACAAGAGAACCAAGTTTTTCTATGGTCTCCACTGCCCAGGAATTCTTCTTATACTTTCCTAAAATGCTTGGGCACATGCATAATGTAGTCCATCTGCTATTACTTCATAAGGCCTTTGCTGTTCAGTTGTATGTTGCATAGGCTCTGAATGATTAAAAAATGCTGTTTGATTTTTCTCCTTCCCATAATGAAATTAGATAGGATTAAAAAAATCCCAACAAACAAAAGGTACTGTTCTAACAAAAAAAAAAGAGGCAAATATACCATCATCTCTGATTCACGGTTCTGCCTGAACCCTGCTTAGATTTCAAATGTTGTTTCGTCTGTAATAGCACACTGTGAAGTCTGAAGAGCACCACAGAAAGATTTGGGTCTTTTTTATAAATTTGTACTCTTTCAGAGTTTGTATCTTGACAAAATATAATTAAATTGTTTTAAAGGGAAACATCCCATGCTTATCGATGTATTAAATGCCAACCGGGAATAGCAGTAACAATGCATGGGGTTATGTACAACAGACTTTGTGTTACAAATGAATCATTATTATTAGTGGGTGCCCTTTGGTATTCCATGCCGAAAGGTTAAATAGAAAATGAAACGCAAAACCTCAACTTACAGGACTTCTACTCCTGCATTAGCCCATAAACAGAGTGGCTTTGCACTCAGGACAGCGAGAGCATCTGGGGACTGAATATTAAAGGAGCTTGGTAATCATGTTGATTTTGTTAAAGGTATCTTTCTTAAAGTATTGCTGTCACATCTAGCTAGGATTTGCAACATGTGTCCGTGGCATTCCCTGACAGTTTGTGCATCTGTTCATCCCACTGCCCTCTGCAGTGGCTGAGGGGATCATGCAGGCCAGGTCACCGTTTTACAGTGCTTTCAGTGGAGATATTGTTACTGCACCTGAAATTGAGCTTTTCAAGTCCCTTTACCTAATTCCAGCTTATTCACTCCTTCCATCTGCCTGCTCAGAGGGGACCCAGATTCAAATAACAATCTTGCTTAGGCCTTGAAGAATTTAATTTGGATGCAAAAAAATTTAAAATATGATTTTTTCACTATGAGGACGCTGCACCTAAAGGAGTCAAGAAGACCTCCAAATTATCTGCATTATCTGAGATAAAGTGGCCTGTATAATTACTAGATGAATACAGTCATGGGCACAGTAGACATGTTAGTTTTATGCTACATTACGATTTTCTTACATCACCTCTCTGGTCTTTCAGTGTTCAAAAGCAGTAATTACCTGTCTCAGTTTCCTGCAGGGGCTGACTGTTTAATTGCTCCCCACTTGCCAGCATTCCCCCCTGTACCATGTGTGGCAAGCATCCTTTGCTCTCAGGTTGTCTAATATGATTAACACAATTGAGTTATGACAACTCAGCAAATCTCAGCACTTTTAACACTAAATCCAAGTTATGTCTGCTTTAGAACTGTATGTGATCTTTCAAACCTGAAAGATCATATCATTTCTGGTTTTGCCGTTTATCTTGGTCGGCCTGCTTCTTGCTACAAATCTTTGCAATAATTTTTAGCAACTCATAGACTTGGATCATACTCATAAAACGTGACTCTTTGTTTTCAGACTACATGTAGTTATTTGCATCTCTACAAAGGACTGTTGGATTTTTATCAACTCCCTTACAGTCATTTCAGGAGAGGAGAGTTCAGGAGTTCTAAGTTTTCAGGACCAAATTCTTCTCTAAAGAGGATGTGGGTCCATGCATGAAATAAAATCCGCACCTGTTTGCAGATTGGAAGGGTGTGTCCAAGCACACTGTGGTGGCAATGGCTCATGTCTGCAGACTGACACATGCATGCTCCCTACTGGAACTACATTTGGGGCTCATAATGTAAAAGTCTATCCTCAAACTCTGAAATAATGCTGTTTAGATTAATGTCATTCTGTATTCAATTTAAGAGTCTGCTGATCATGAATATTTTCTTCGTATGTCCTTGCTTCAAGGTCCCTGTTAGTGTTTTTTGGTCTTTTTTTCCTTTCAGCCTAGTAAACCACTCATTCTGGGTTGGACTAATACTGAAATTTGTTACCAACAGAAAGCTGAGGCATGTATTTAAAAGGCTTCTTAAAGTAGAAAAAAGCAGATGTTTTAACAAGGCTAGAATCTATATATTTACTGCCTTCCTTTCATTTAAATTGTCATTTCATGTTTGTTCCCTTTTAAAAATAATTTGCATATTGATCCAAGCTGTAGAAATGAATACAATGGCTGTGAGGAAGCCATCCATATTAATAGCTTCAGGAGCTATGATGTGTTCTCTGCTCACTGATAATCTGAGAGTAGCCAGGAGGTGTAAGCTCTGAGAGGTGGAGCTGCTTTCATACACAGTTTATTCCTGTAATGACACTGTGGGAATGGGTTGGGAAGAGAGGCTGTGTGCACTCCAGCTCTCAGCTGTCACATATCTCACTGCATTAAAACTCCCTCCTTTGATACAGTTTGAAGTGAAACATATTGACCGTAAGTAGTTTGTCTTTATACTGGATAAAATGGGAGTGGAGGCCTCATGCAGCCAGCAGTAGTGTCAGCTGGGGTGCTGCTGCTGGCTGTATCCCGTTATTTTCCCCTGAACCTTTCTTGGGAGCGCAAGCTACAGCTTTTTGGATCAAAGCTGCTGAGGCCAGGTTCTATCCTGCATAAAGTGTGGACACACTCCTTTGGAGTTGATTTATTTCTGCGAAGGCAGGAGGTAGAGAAGTTGCTTGGCAACATGTGAGGAGTATGGGGCTGTGTATTGGAAGAGTGGGGGAAGATTTTTGGAAAGGAAAAGCCAGGAGTATGTATGACCTGTTTTCTGGGAAAGACGTATGGCTACGCAGAGATGCTGCTTTTCTGAAAGGGGGTGCCTAGATGAAGCTGAACTGGTGCAGAACTCTGTGTAAACACTCATTGCATTTTAAGCATAGCATCTATCTGTTTAGCTTAAAAATGTATTTTCCCGAACTTAAATTCAAGTAAACCACTCTTAATTTGAAATAAGTCTTGTGTAAACGTGCTTAGCATCTGTTTAATTCAAAATTGTTGTTAAAACAGCTTAGTTAACCTGCAGAAAAGCAACAAATCTTCTCAATTTCTTGGGCTGTGAGCTCAAAAGCTCTTGAATTTTTAAAATGGGGTGACTCGGTAATGGTTTTTTGCTTTGCCTGAATTTTTATGTTGTGATGTGATCATAACTTCAGTAATGACTCTGAGTGCGGTTCTGAAAAATTGAAGGCTGTTGTTGCTTTAATCTTCTTAAATTTAACAGACTTTCCTTCATTTTACAGTAAATAGTGGTTGGCATTTCAGAAGTGGTCCACATCGTGTATTTGAGAATCAGTCGCATGCTGTATTTGATAGAAGTTTTTATTAAGCTGATGTATTGCATTTTCTGTGAATATTTCTTTTTATATTTTGTTGTAATTGTTTTATTTTAAGCAATTGGATTCATATTCTGGGTCTGCACTGTGTGTTCTGTTTGTGAAAGCTGTTGTGAGGCTTTAAGCTAAAGACTTTGTTGTCTGGTATCCCTTTATTTTTGGCTGGATGAACTTGCTGGATTGTGGATGTAATTTTGATCAGGGCTGTGTCCAGCTGCTGGATAACTGGAAAGGATTCCGCAGAGGCGTCGCTCTCCCCAGATGACACACTGTGTCTGCCTCCACTTGGCCATGCTAGAGGGGCAAAAATCAGGAAGGAGGAGGAAAATACTGCCTTAATTCCTGGTAATTCCTTAGAAAAAAACTTCAGAGGTTTTCTGCTGCTGTTGGGCTGTACCTTTCAACCTGTGGTGTTTGGGGGTTTTTTTTCCCTATGAGGGGACTAAATTACTTTTTAATAATGGAGAAGGAAGTGTATTTCTATTGCTTCAGGGCAGCTGTTCAGAGTGTTGTTATTTAGTACAGAGCACTGTATTACTTGCCACAAATAGTTTTCATGTCTCAGAGAAATTTAATTTGGATGTAACAAAACTTTGCTGCTGCAAAGAGGTGTTTGGATCCATGTCTTTGTACTGCTATAGTATTGACAGTAGGGAAGAAAATATGTCAAATTTGCATCAAAAAAGGTTAAAACAGGCAAGGGATAAAACGCATTCTCTTGAGACATCTAAAATTAGAACATCTTGTTGATTGAATAGCAGGACAACTTTTTTCATGTGAATTTAGACTACATGTAGTTGGGCCTGTTCTGATGAAATCCCTAATCCAGAAGCACAGCTATTTCAACAATTTTCATTTTTAGCAAACAACCCTCTAAAAAATAGAGGGAAAAAAATTAGTTGGATATACATTTTCCCACAGGGTTCGTGTAGACAATAGCACTGTTTAGTATTCCAGCCTGCATCTAAATACCATGAATAAATGTTTCACTTGGCAGACAACCCTTTGGGACTTGAATGAAAAGAGGAGATTTGTGGTGGATGCTGAAAGATAAGCTTGGACTGTCCACGTAAATCCTGGTATATGCAGACTTTTACAAGGGGGTACAAAACATTTTGAAAGGACTGAGATGTGATCTCCTCTCTGTACTGCAGTTGTAATTGTAGAAATGTTGGAGCATCTCAAAATTGGCCCCACCCCTTCTCCAGGTGAATCTGTGCGAATGTAAAGCTTACATTCTGTCATACAGTTACAATATGCGAAGCATTTCCATGTGATCTCTGTTACTTAAGCATATTTGGGCATAGGCAGTGCTTGAATGCACTCTGGCACCTCTAACAGTTATAAAATTATGTAACTCATGATTTTGAATTTTTGTAGCAGAAAATGTGCAGTTACACAGGTGTTATGTTGGAAGAGCTCATTTGAAGTACCTGTGCTGCCTTAGACCACAGAACAGAGTCTTTCTGGCATAAGAAGGTGCTGCGCTGGTCTGAATCCAGCAGAGCAAACTCTCAAATGCCCCTTAACCTGTGAATGTCCCTCAGGATTACTTTATTCTTCAGACAAAAATCCAGTGTCTGTGCATCATCTTTCTTGGTTGGTGTCCAATGGTAGCAACTAGGGAGCTGCATGGAGCAAATACACAGCGGTGTTTTCTCCTAGTACTGTGACCAGTGGAGACATCACAGGACATGGGGTTTGTTCTCCTGTAAAATTGTCCAGTTGCCTTTTGAACCAGTGCGAATTCTGGCCATCCCCAGTGCATGGCTGTGATCAAAGACCTGCCCTGCGGACAGGGGTGTTGTGTAAAGATCCCCTTGCCTTGTGTTGCGTTCAGATGGCTGGTTCAGTACAATGCCCTGCGGTTCCTGTGCTGGCTGAAGTCTCATCATGTACAAGTTTTGGATGTGTGGTATGATGGCCTTCAGTCATACTCCTCCTTACTAATTTTTTTTTCTGGCCTGGCAAACCCTAATCTATCATTCTGTTTACAGAAACTCATTTACATGTTCGGTCAGATATTTTGTTGTTGCCTGCCTTATTTTCCCCCATTGCTAAGCCTGAACTGACTGTGTTTGCAGATACAACTTGGCTGTGGTTTGAAGAAAAATACAGAGTGAAAAGTCATGTCCCTGTATAATATTTATGGAATCACATGCATAAAGTGTGAGGAGGTTCTCATTTTTCCCTATCCTTGAAGAGACACAAGAGAGTTGAAAAAGGTACATTATAAAACGCAGGAATAAACACAAGGCTGGAAAGGAAGTGAGACAGTAGGGGGAAAAAAGGAGAGAAAGGAGTAAAATAAATGTCTATGTGTTTGCATAAAGGAGAGAGGGAGAGCTATTCACTTTCTGTGATAGCCATCATTGAATATATCAGAAGATGGTACAACCAACCTTTGTTCTTTGGAGGGGAAAAAAGGAAGAATATTCAAGCCAGCCATAACCTTATATCCTCACAGGGTTCAGAGAATTGCTCACATCTGCTGACTGTCAGTGGTTGTGAAGTAAGCAGTTCTGGCCATGGCTTACTCATTACTGCCAGGCTGGAGTTGTGTGGTGTGTGAGCCAACAGGCTGAAGGCAGTAAAATTTTTACAGGCCAAATGCTGAAAAACTGAAGAGGGAAATGTGGCATAAATGTGACACAAAGACCAAATTTCATTTACTACTGAAAAAAAAAATCCAGAGAAGTCCTGGTGCATATCCATGGCCTGATGTACCTGATAGGTATTTGTATATCTTTTAGAAAACAATCCTTTGTTGGGATTTAAAAATAATAGTAGTTCATTCAGTGTACCTAACAACATATTTTCTTACCTTAGGTTTTTCTATTGCTGTTAAAGTAAAAAAATGCAGCAAAGCTCATTAAGCACATGGCTCTTTAACATGGCATTCTCTTTGACACAGATGATAGACGTGGATTTCAAACAGGAAGAAAAACACATGCCTCTGACCCAAAGCAATGAGAGGATAACAGAGCTAGAAATTAGGGCAAAGTTACATAGGCAGGAGAAAATAAAAGCACAAGGCTCTGTGGTCAAAGAAGAGGACAGAGAGTGGTAGTTGTACTTCATCTGTGATACATTTGTATCCTGAGCACAGTAGTCTCACCTTCAGTGACTGGAGATACAAACAACAAAACAGTGTGTATTTGAAGTTCTAGATTAAAGAGTTCTTTTGTGTATTTAATCACAGTTTCATCTCTTTTATATATTTAATTCTTTTCTCCCAGCAGCAAATTGCTAATTGCAGCTTTACAACTACAGTTGAAAGCTTTTTGCTGCAAGAGTTTTTGTGAAGGTCTTATGTAAAGATGTAGCTTAGCTGTCAGCCAGTGGTGTCTCTTGGTGCAGTGCGAGCAAGTACAGATCACAGTCCACATCTCTGGGTTCAAAACTTGGAGAGGAGAGTATCAGAAAGTGTAATACAGGGACTAGGGGAAGCTGCTTAGATGAGGTGTTTCTAAGTCGATCTGTCTCATTTAACAAAGACAAGATGAAAAGGTGGTTGGACCACGGTACGTACGTAAGCTGCTGAGACTCCTCAGTCTATTCATAAAGAGTTTACCAAGAATCATGGCGTGGAAGCTTATACTGAATGAATTAGAAGGGTAAATAAGGCACACATTCAAACACTTACAATTATTAGCAATAAAAGAAATGTTTTTCTGGATGTCATTTAGGTTAAGGTTTATCAAACATAACTTCAGACATCTGCTATGTAGATGTCCACACCTAAATTGATGAACAAGCATTTCCTTTAGAGTGGAGAGAAACAGGGTAATATGAAGTGAACTCTAGTGTCAGTTGTTTGTGTTTGCTAGATCTCCATCCACTAGCACAGGCCCCAAGGTGACAAGGTGGATGTCAAGGCCTGAGCTAGGCACACCTTGCATGCCTTTGTGGAAGACATGCCTGAGGGTAAGTGCAGGAGTAGTAGTTTGTGATGTTCATCTGCTGATTTGTACTGCCTTTAACCTCTCTGATGAAATAGCAACTGTTTAGCAAGGCTTTTCTAGAAAACCCATGGAGCTTCCCAAAGCTGGATTAGGTATGAATGACCAAGGGGGTAGGTGTGTGCACAGGGACAAATTCTGGTAAAAACCGAGCCAAAATAGTAATGACAATTTTGAAGCGTCCTAATGGCTCTCCTCAAGAACTGCCATGGACTATGTCCTATTAGGACATTTGAAAATCACAAAATTGGAGAAAATATGATGCACTTTTTGGTGCTTCCTGGAGTTTAAAACTTTGTCATCCACAGATACCAAATTTCTCTAATAAAATGTTTTTAACATATTGAAAAAAAGCAAATTAAGTAAATTGTAGCAGGCTTGAGTGACAAAGTTTGCATGAAAGCTTCTGGGTTTGAGGGAATAACATTTTGGTTATAATGTGACTTTTTTACTATTTTTTTTCTCTGAAATTCTTCATTGTAGCATAAGGAGAGCAAAATACATGTTTAAGTCATGGAGATTTGATGATTCTGACTAGAATCAAAAATTTCAGTATTAAATGAAAAAAACCTTTTCATCAACTTACACTGACTTCGTAGTCATTCTGTTTACCAACAGTTGATGTTTCATATTGAGTTGTCAGGTAGAGAAACATGATCTGGTCCCAGTAAATGCAATGAAATGCAGGTACTGTTACACTCATCCATGTTAAGCTGCATTTGTCTATATACTGTTATGGAGCAATATAGCATTGCTTCTGCCTTTTTTCTTTTTTTTTCTTAATTTTCTTTAGCACTCTTCTTCTATTGCTTACACTGAGTTCCAGGACTGTCATGAACAGTTAAATCTAAAATCTCTGAGTAATTATGGCAGGTTCTTTTCTAGTAGGTATTTGCAATTATTTCAGTTGGCATTGATTTAATTGGATTATGTTGGATATCACTGTGTTTTAGTGGAATATTTTATTTGTTTCTCACCATAAAATTTTAAGCCATTAGAAAAAATGGTCTTTGGTGGCTTAAGAGTATTTGTGTTGTCTTTTATCTTGTGATAGACTTGTGTTGTTCAAGTCTGTATATAATGAGAGATTTCTACTACTTCAGGACATCAGAAAGTTGTATCATCTTCCTTTCCAGAATCTTTCTCTCTTACAATGCAGCTGACCTAATACATCTTTAATTCAGCTTTCACTTACCTGCTGTCTCTCCACATGAATTTGCCAATATATTTAAGCTACCTCAAAACAGCACATAACATTTTTGACAGCTGTTCCAGTGTTATTTGCTTGTACTGCTGTGGCAACTGGGTATCTGAGTCATAGGCAGCGACTCCACTCCACTAGTTTTGCACAGGAAAAGAAGGCAGGACTCTGTACAGCAGGCGTGCCTGCAGTTTTTCCTTTCCTCTCCTCACACAGACATAACTGCTTTTTCAAAGCTGACATATCAGTTCTCTTATGGCAGAAAGGCAGACAGTACTTTTCATAGAATCATAGAATGGTTTGGGTTGGAAGGGACCTTAAAGATCATCTAGTTCCAACCCCTTTGTCATGGGCAGGGACACCTTCCATAGAAGGTGTTTGGTTATTTCCAGAGTGAGACTGGTAGACATGCAGTGGTAATTAAGTCCTTTATATGAATCGCTGCATGACTGCAAATTTGTCTAATCAAGCTTAATAGAGTGAGGTGCGTAGGGCTTTTGCACAAGCACAGAAAATCATAATTAAGTCCAAAATGGCAAGTTTAAGAAATGTATTATTGGAATTTGTTTGGCACTAAAATTATCTTAATTCAAGTTTCAAGAATAGTTTCATTTCTTGAGCAAATGTGGTGTACATCTGCTCAGCTTCCGACTTAAAGATATAATTTGGATCTGTTTATACTGTCCAAGTAGTTTTCCCTTTTAGCTAGACATGGCTCACTTAAAGAATTTCATCTCCTAAAATTAATTTCTACCAGTGTTTTTCCTCAGATCATAAATGAAGGTTTTAATAACCAGGGTTGAAGCAGACAAACAGAAGTATGCCCACTCTTCTTTAACCTTTGTTTTTATGTGTTATTCTTAAAAAATGATGAAGCAGAGATTACTGAATGCAGTAAGTACTATTCCAACCCAAGGGAACAATTGAGTCAAAGTATAGTCTGCAAAATGTAGAATATACCAAAGCACACGGAAATCAGGTTTCATACTGCACAAGGCATTGGAAGTCTTTACATTGCACGTGGAAAAGTTTAGTTACCGGCATTATTTTGTATAAAACATTACCTTTTCTGTTCTCTGACTCCACATTATCAATCTTGAATTAAAAAGAAAAGGAAAAATAAACCGGTAAGTGCTTAGTTGTGCTCATGCGAAACTGTAATGGGTGCTCCTTATCAAAACACCACTCAAGCTATGAAATTACTGGAGTTTGTGGGAACTGAGAATCTAGGTCCATATGTTTTCTGTGCCATATGCAGAAACGCTGTAAGTTGTGCTCTATGGTAAATACTTGGTCCTCAAACTACAGTTTGATTTCATTTTCATGTAGTCTTTACAACGATCAGGTATGCCAGAAGGTGCTATGCTTATTTAATGCAAAGATTTGCACTGATTCCATCTGCTGGTAGAGTTTACCCAGAGCCCCGAACAGGAAGGTTTGCTATATTCCAGGCGTTTTTCCCTCTTGATTTACTTACCCCCCTCCTTCCAGCCTATACACACACACTGTGCATGCTTTTCAGATCGAGTAAGTGAGAGGTTGGGTGACAAATTAGACTAAAAGCATCTGTTTCTCCTTCTATGCTGGAAATGCTGAGACAAAAATATACTGTATGTAAAGTGAGTTAGTGCATTTATCTGACATAATTTTGGAGATGATGCTTCACTAGCTGAATTGTCCCTGAAATTAGGCTACTACTGAAAATAAATTTTGCATTTTATAAGAGACTGAAAGAAAGTTGTAACACAGATGTACTGTAGACAACATAAAGACTCCTTGAAAGTACATGACAAATCTGTAGTTTTAGTACAACTGAACGTATTGAATAGAGTTTTTTAACTGGGTCTGAGCGTTATTTTTTTTTAATGTTAGCATGCTTGAAGATTAGAATTTTTCTATTCGAATAAAGATTTCCAGCATCCCTGCTGGAAAGCAGCTCTGTGGAGAAGGACCTGGGGATAACAAGGTGTCCACGAGCCAGCGATGTCCTTGTGGCCAAGAAGGCAAATGGTATCTTGGCGTTCACCAGGAAAAGCGTTGTGCCAGCAGGTTGAGGGAGATGATCCTGCCCCTCTGCTCTGCCCTAGTGAGGCCACACCTGGAGTGCTGTGTCCAGTTCTGGGCTCCTCGGTGAAAAAGAGACAAGGAACTCCTGGACTGGGTCCAGTGGAGGGTGACAAGGATGATTTAGGACTGGAGCATCTCTCTTGCGGGGAAAGGCTGAGGGGTCTGGGCCTATTCAGGCTCTGGAAGAGATGACTGAGAAAGGACCTTGTCAATGTCTATCAGTATCTGAAGGGAGAGTGCCAAAAGGATGGACCAGGCTCTTCTCAGTCAAGAAGCCAAGCAACAGGACAAAAGGCAGAAACTGATGCACAGGAAGTTCCACCTGAACATGAGGAAGAACTTCTTTTCTGTGCAGGTGACCACGCTGTGGAACAGATTGCCCAGAGAGGCTGTGGAGTCTCCATCACTGGCGATGTTCAAGAACCGTCTGGACACACTCCTGTGCCCTGTGCTCTGGGATGACCCTGCTTGAGCAGAGAGGTTGAACCAGGGGGACCCACTGTGGTCCCTTCCAACCTGATCCATTTTGTGCTAGTTTAAGAAACTGTGTTAGCAAATACTTGCCCTTAGAGTCAAGCATTCTAGAATCTGACTTTTGAGCCCCCAGGATTTAGGATTGTAGCATCTCTTTATTTACTTACATATTTCAGTCCTTTGAGACTATTTCAGGTTTATCTGGCATCTTATAGTTTATCAAGCTGCTGATTGAATAAAATACTGCTTTGCAAATTTATGTTTTCTTGTGTGCTCTCTATGAATATTGTACTTAGGTGTTTGCATTGGGAACTTAAAAGCAGGTTGGTCCAGGTTGCTGCTTAGAAAAAGACAAAGAGTAATAATATTTTTTATGTCAAGAGTACCGTAAGATTTTCTTGTATAGTGTAAATCTCACATCTAGCACCTGTAGTTTCAGAGGCTTAGAAGCTCGTTCATCATAAAATGTTCAAGTTGTGTTTGGATCAGGGCAGTTCTCCTAGGGTCAGGAAAATCCTGACAGTTTTCAGACCAGGATTTTCAAGAAATTTTGTATTTCAGCTTTAATAAACTTAAATAGATGAATAAAAATTTGCAGGACTGAGACCACAATGAGGTCCTGTTTCTCATGTCTTAAAGAGTAATTGCAGAGAAAAGAGAAGAAGATTAGTATGTATTATATCAGCTTTCCCTTGAGTAGAAAACCAAAGGTTCATTCTGATAACTTGTGTGGTATTAAGTAGATTATGCTTTGTAAGCACTAAGCTTTTATACCTAATTCCTGAAGCCAACAAGTAATCTTAAAAGATGTCTAATAATAATTTCAATTGAAAATGCATTTATTGGCACAGATAAAAAGCAAAAGGTCATGCTGATGTAGTGCGTGGTATTCTTTCTTGGTTATCCTGCACTGCTGCTGAAAAAAGGAGAATACTTCTGCTCAATAAACTTTCAATAGATCAAAAAACCTAAAAGCATCCTTAATTTAATAGTTTTCATAGTATCACATCTTTCCTGGTTGGCAAGAGAAATGTGTAGCATTTGGTAACACATCATTAGGTATCTTGAATCATCTGTAGGAGCATGATAAACATGAGGGCTTGTGTTCCACATTGGGTTGTGGGTCACCTCTTTCTCTTTATGAATGCTTTAGCTTTTAAAAGAGGCACTAATTACATGTTCAGTGAAGATAAAAACCGACCTTGTTCTTTGCTAAATGTCCCTAAAGAATGTATGCAGGAAGACTGCAACTCAAACTTTACAGGTGCTTTTGTTTTATGGATTTTTTTCCTCCTTTCTTAAGGAGTTGGAGTAGGAATTCATAATTACATTTAGTAGTACTTCTCTTTTTTTAACTTGTGGCTCACCATCTCTGACAGAGTATTTCTATTTCCCAGAACTAACATTCTTTGCTTACTTGGACTTTCAGTCCACAAAGCCACAGCTGTTCTTGCTGTGCTTTCATCAGTGCTGTGATATACCAAGTAGGAAAGGGATTCTGATCTCAGCTGCACCATTGTAAAATATAGTTATATATGTGACACATTTCCATTTACATCACTTGAATTTCTCTGGATTTTCATGGCTGTAACTGAGATTAGTTTTTTCAAAGCCCTACAATATCTCTTACTTAAATCCCTACCTATTGCAGTGACTCTTTATGGCTAAAGATGCACGTGATTCTGTATTTGGATTTCAGTTAGAAGTTCCTTTTTGCAGGAAAATCACAGGCCTGTGATTTTCTTCACAACTCTCCTTTTCACACTGAAGTTGTAACTGTGCTCTCAGGCACTTGCAGCTAAAGCAAACAAAGGATTTAAGGATCTAACACAGGACAAATGCCTTTATCCAGCACTGGATAAAGCTTCTACACTCCTCTTGCCACTGCTCCAATCTTCCTCCATTGCTGCTTGATTTGGAGGTCCGTAAGGTCCTTACCCACGTGCTCTTTTGACTAAGCAGCTGTGCCTGGGATGGCACTCCTGGCATGGATGGCATGGTGCCTTGCCTGGGCTTCCATCAGGCACAAGCTAAAAGAAGTGTAGCAATCTTTGGGGATCCCAAGCTAAGAGCCGGCCTCAGCTCATGCCATTGTAGCTCCGACTGGATAGGGCTTTTCACAAAATACTGTACTTTGTAGTAGATATCTGGGCAGTAGCTGTTCCTTGCTTTTTATGTCATAGCTTAGCATTTGTCATGCTTGCCTAAGAAGCGGAAGCCACTGAAACAATTTCCTCTTTCCTGAGAAAATTCAAATCTGTCTCTACCTCACTAATACATCTCCTGACTACCTAAGAAGTCTTCCATCTTCCTCTTTTTTTTTTAACTCTTCAACATGCAAAGACAAGCAAGACATCATCAGTAAGATGTTTTACTCATGTGGTTAGAGTGCTGGATCCAGTCAGAAGTTTCAGTTGTGGTTATTATTACCAGAACTTAAGATTTGTTCCTTGATTACTTGATGTAATATGTGGAGTTGTCCTGGAAGACTTCCTCTTGTGGATGAATGCAGTAACCACAAAGCTGTTTTGTAAAGGTGGAGTAGCACTGCTCTTTACTACAGTAAGAAAAAGTGTTCAGGTTTCCTTCTTTGGCATCATCCTTTTCTATGATTAAAATCTCACACGTAAGATTCTGCATTTATGAGAGATTTTGAATTGTGGTAGTTTCTTCCTTATGAACAGCTGAGGCTGATGTGCAGTATTGCTTATGCAGAGCTGATCTGATCAGTGAAATAAAGTTGCCACGTGTCCAGCAATCCGAGAGTCCCACAATTTGTGTGAGTAGGTCATCTGGTGAATTTGTGATGCAGGTCTTTGGCTGGTTTTCTGCCTGGCTGGAGGTCTTGTATACTCTGAGTTTGGGAAAATAAGATTAGAAGTACAGTAACCATAATGTTTCAGATTGTATTATGAGATGTATGTATTTGTTCTTACTGCACAAGGAACTTGCTGCAAAGTCCCAGATTCACTTCTGAAGATCAGGAACATACAAGTTTGTCAAATCTCTGATTGAGTTTGCATATTCTGGACAAAATGAGTTTACTCTTGGAGTTAGGCCACAAAAGGAAAGAAATGTATAATATACTACAGTAGTTTGTTTTCACTGTGAAACATTTTATTTTTTGGGTAAATATTTTAACTGTGAAAGAGTTATAGGACATTCATGATGTTTTGTGGTTTGAGTGTTTCCCATTTCATTGGAAGAAAACTGTAACAAAACTTGTTTATAGAATTTAAACAAATTTCTTTCATTAATAAAGTATTCGGGTAGTGTGCAAAGCTGTCACAAAAATGGGAAATCCTGGGTACGAAATGCCCACATCAGCCTTGTACCCTGATACAAAATCATGTCAATGTTGTTGTCAGGCACGTGCAGTTTGTGGAACGGGGTGTTATACGTGTGCTTAACGTACATTTTTATGTACTTAACGGGTGGTAGAAAAATAGTTTGAAAAACTAAAACCTTTTGAAACTGAAATTATTAATTCCTAGGAAAAGGGGACTTGATATTTTTCTGATAGCAATAAACAGGAAAGGCACTCCTGTTTTAGAAGGAAAACTTTAATGAGCGAAATTTTTGTAGCAAATCAAAGATATTGAAGTGCTATATCATTGCAGGTAGACTTTAAAGTTTGTCAGCATGATTTGTCTCTTACTATAGGTACATGGAAATGTCTCTGACTGTGCACCTGTATAGTATGTAGTAAACTTTTAGCTCCAAATTTGTTGATTGGCCTTTGAATTTGTCTTTTTTGAAAGAGATACCAATATAAGTATGTTTTCCAATTGTTCTCAGTACTTATTTCATGCGAATATCCATCATACAAACAGGGGTTAGAAAACAAGAATTCTTCACTGAATATATTACAAAAAGCAATAAAAGAGAAGATAGTAAGAGTACCATTTATCAGCCTGTTTTATCTTAATTTCAGTGGGATTGATGAAAATATAAATTGTAGTTGAGTCTGTTCAGTTGTCCGATTTTCCTAGATGTTGTATTAGTTTGCTCTTTCATTAAAAATGGAGGAAAAAACCACCACATAAACAATTGTCCCTTTGTTTGAAGGTTCAAGCACAAGTGCGACATGCAAAACTCAACTTTGACAAACTGAAGACTGATGTCTGTCAAAAAGTGGATCTTTTGGGAGCGAGCAGATGCAACCTCCTTTCTCATGTGTTAACAACATATCAGGTATCCAAGGAAAATGTTGATCTCTGAAAGAATGTTTTCCTGTTAATGTGGTTTTTTAAGAGGTTACCATGGCAATATTCAACTGTAAGAACATGTAACTAGTATTGGAGGGAAGATGTGAAATTTGCACTGAAAACAGATTTGTGTTAACATTGGCACTGAAATTTTTTACCCTGCCTTACAGACAACACTGCTTCATTTTTGGGAAAAAACTTCACACACGATGGCAGCCATCCATGAAAGTTTCAAAGGTTATCAGCCATATGAATTCACTATGTTAAAGGTAAGGAATATATAGATATATAAGTTTGCCCAGTGATAACCAGTAAGAGGTCATACAAGGATGTAGAAAGCACATGTTGATATTTTTCCCATCTATTTTCTGACACTTTTAGTTTTTCTTGTTCAATGTCCTTCTGACTAGTAGGATCAAAAACTGTATGTATAGTGCAGTGACTAAGGAATATTTCAAAGGAAGACATTATTAAGGGCTGTGGGGTTGTATTTGAGGATTCATCTAGCAGAATTAGGGATTTATGTTGCTCTCCAAAATCTCAGAAGTGGATTAATACCATGTTGCCCTTGCATCTGTTTTTCACACTCTTTAAGAACACCTTTTTTGGACTGACTGTGAGTAAGTGGATGCTCAGGGTTCCCCCATCTGTACCCACTTTTTAACCCTTTACTGGGAATTACTGTTTTGTAGTACTGTTTTGTAGACTAGTGGTATTTGCTGATCCTTTGTAAACTTTCAGTATGGCATATGTGCAATATCTGACTGAAATCTGAGTTCAGAGTTTTGCCAAGTATCTAAAAATAATCACTAAGCATTATGTGGTTCTCAGGTCATGTTTTCCCTGTATATGAAGCTGCTCTCTGTGTTGCAATTTGAGAGTCAGTAGTGGGATGAGAAAACAGTGAAAAACTCCATGAACCTACCAGTTATCCTCATAGACGTGTTTGTCCTGTAGTTATTTTGGGCAATGCAGTAACTACTTGATTGGCTACTGTTTGCATGGGAGAAAAATACCGTGTGTGACAGAGATCTGATGGAAGGGTTGCCATGGGTAGGAGAGTGAGGAATGAACAGCATTTGCTTGGAGAGACAACCCAGTTTGAAAAGGATTACAAGTCATAGCCTCAATCCATGAAATCCTTGTGCATATGTCAAGTGGAAATTGGGCTGCATTATGCCTTATAGCCTATGGCTACCCCTGAGCTCCTGGAAAAGAAGCACCTGAAGGTGTAAGGTGTAATTCACCCCAGACTACCAAACTTGTCTGTCCATGACTGTGCCATATTTAAAGATGTCTTCTAGAATGCGGGATGGGAGAGAGCAGTTTCTAAACTTTGCATAAAGAGCTTGTGGAGTCTATTACTTCTGCAGCTTAAAACATCACAGCAGACCAAACAACAAATTTAAGGCTCAATCTTTTCCTACGTGAGGAGGTTTATAAACTTGTTTCATCTTACCAAGCCTCTGAAGAATCCTGTCTTGCAGGAGAAGTCCTCATTTGCTATGAAATTAACTTTAAGCTTGTTTCTTTCATGGTCCATGTCACGGAAGATGGGTTTTAGTCAGAGTTCACAGTCAGCTTTCAGCAGGAGACAGTTGGGCATAGCTATCTTGACATTGCTAGTTAAACTCCAAACCAGGGAATAAAGTCCCCTTTACTTTCCCCCTCCCTGGGTTTAGCTTGGCCAGAGTTCTATTCAGGAGCCTGGGCACCATGCTGGTGGGCTCTTTGCTTACCTTCCTGATGTTAAAAGGTTTTTGAGGATGTTTTTATCTTTGCTTTGATCCAAAACAATTTCAATCTAATTTGCATAGGTAGCCTGTATTGTTGCTAGGTATTTATTCTTCATGCTCTTTTGTATCTAAAAATTTGTTTATTTGAGCAACACGTAGGATGTTTCAAGACATGTAGTAACATTTGGACACCTTGGAGAGAAACTTGGAGAGAAAATGCACCTGCTTTGGTGTACCCTTGTGATGGAGGATGAGAGATATTTGAGGATGCTTTGTACGTGTGAACTTCCTCCTGTGAAACATTTCACTATGATTTAAATTTGAAATTAGATTGGGAATCTATGATAAAGAAATACCATCTATATTGAACCCCCCACATGTAACAAGCACTCCCTTGAAGCAAAAAGTAACTGTAAAAATGGTTGTGGATACTGTAGTGTGTTTAGGATGCAGCTTAACTTTGTTATGAGAGTCTTAACCAATTTTATTGCTCGCCTCCTACACCGAAAAGATGTGATTTCCTGTTTTTGCACTGGTATGTTTACTGATAAATGAGGCTAATCAGGAGACAGTTTAAAACTATAGGATTTCATGTAATTCTGTGCTTTGAGAAAACAGCAGCTTGGCAGTAAGACTGTTTTACTGGCTTTTAGTATCAGGTTTTTTTTCTTTCAGCCTCTAGAGTGTGGGATTATTTTCTGTACCAAAGTCTTCTCCGCGATCTCTTGTCCCCCAGCTATTAGTTTCTGATTGTTTACATTAAATGATTGCCCAGATGTTTAAATCAAAATCTGGTGATTGCATCAGGTGAGATTGTGTTGCCTAAGAGAATAGATGTCTGCTGCCACTTCAGGTGCATTACTAGGGGAAGTGAGCTCTGCTTGTCACTTCTGAAGGGTGTGGTGAGTCCCATCTCACCTCTGCTAAGCCTGGGTGTGGAATAACAATAGGTCATTATGGTTAGGGAACTGATGGAACTGATCCTTACCAGTCATATCATATGTTCGTGCCAGAGTAACTATATATTAAAAAGGAGCTGCAAACTAATTTTACATTGAGATTATGTGGTTTTATTTTTTAATGAAGTACAGTAAATAGCTGTAGCTGATCTAAGGTAGTGTAGTTTCCGATGGAGAAACTTTTAGTCTAAAACTGTACCCAGTGAAGATGCCATGTCTGTAGTTGACTTTATGCATTGAAATATACAATCAGAATATATAATGGCTTAAAATACACATAAAATATTTCAGTGTGCCCGTTTCTACTTCTTTTAGACTATTTTTCCCTGCCTTACACCATAAAAGGAGTCTTTCTTAAATGAAAACTTTGAATTTGATGCTTGTAAATCATTTTTGTCTTTTATGATTCCATAAAAGACAAAATCTTGCTCATACAAATTAAACTGAATTAAACTAAGCATACGTGAATGTAGGATTAGTGTTTTGCTTTAAAACAAGAAATTAATGCAAGTTAATATTTGACTTAGATGTAGATTGTCTTACTGAAAAATTAAGAGGTGCTATGTACTAGAAAATTGCTATTTGTATTTTGTAGTATAAATATATATTCGTGTACCAGGTTTACCCCAGGAAAGAGGCTCTGAAATGCCTCTCGGGATTGTTTCTGGAAAGAAAACATTGTCTTTAGAGATGTTTGCCAAACTCCCTTAATGAAAAGCAGCCCATTTGTTTTCTTTGCTTCAGGGTATGTGCAGAGAGCAGTATAATTGTGCTATTGCAGCTGTATTTCCTAACTCTGAGTTTTATGCTTGATGAAAGATGATTATTAATGTGCTAACAACTCTATGTATAGTGATGTAAAAGTATCTGTTACTGTATCCATCGCTTTAACATTACAGATGATGGGCTGCTGTTTTGGTAAAGCCTTTAAGGTTTCATTGTCTTGAAATTAACATGTATCAAATGAATTCAAGTTTATTTCAGGGGCTACTTTTCATGAATAATACCTCTTTCTAGTTTCTCTTACCATTTATTTGCCATAGTTACTTAAAGAATAATTAGTTGCATTTTTTTCCATTCAAGTGCTAGAATACCA
Source organism: Mohoua ochrocephala (assembly GCA_013398855.1). Classification (NCBI taxonomy): domain Eukaryota; kingdom Metazoa; phylum Chordata; class Aves; order Passeriformes; family Acanthizidae; genus Mohoua; species Mohoua ochrocephala. Next base: position 131,036 of record VZTA01025684.1, read on the forward strand.
AACTTCCCGAGGAGTTCGTATTAGCCCAGAAATAATAATAGCCTTGATAAGGGAGTCAGAAGGCATAAATCTCAGTGCATCTATTTACTTCTGTGAAGTGGAATGCTGTTTTTTTATTTATTGTGTAAAGTGGAATACTGCTGCCTGAGCTCCTTACACGGAGTGCTCCTTTGGAGTACTCTGTCCAAACAGATGCTACGACGCTGTTGCCTTCTGCTGACCTCTGCTGTAGTCTGGTGTCCTCTCGTTCCTGTTTGTCACACCATGACTTTGCTCATAGACAAGATTGCCTATGATTTTGTATCTCTAAGAGTTTTTGGGAGGTGTGGTATTTCTTTTCTTGATGAATGTCTGGGAGGAAATTCTGAGACAACTTGCTTTTCCTCTTCAGCTCTCCCCCCAAATGAAATACATTCGAGGTTTTGTCTCCTCAGTGATGTTGCACTTCTTCATAAATGTTGTGACATCTTGGGCTGTATGCCTGGCTCCTGAAACTGCCCTTAGCTGTGTTGCTTTGATTCTTTCTCAGCGAAGAAGTGCCTTAGTTGTCCAAGGCACTTGGGAGGAGCTGTGGGTGAGCTGAGTGCAATGTCAACACTGGTGATTTCACTGTGGAGGGCAGGTTTTATGTGCCGTCCAGATGATCTTGGCTTGACTTGAAAGCAGCCCAGATGCAGGTGAAGGAATTTAGTGAGTGAGTAGCAGTCAGAAATGGAGCCTGAGCTGGAACCAGAGTTTACGGTGGAGGAATCTCTTGTTGGCTTAGATACTTAGTCTGAGTACTGGGAGCAGGTGAAATATCACTGGGTGACTCTTGGTGTTAGAGATGGACACATCAGGCAGAATGAATGACTCTGAACTTGCTCTGCTAGTGTGTATGGTCTTACTCTGATTTTTGTAGTAAAAGAGAGATTAAAGAAGCTAGGAAGATAGGTTTCTAAATATGCAAGGATCCTACTTTAAGCCACATACCTGGTGTAGCTCACAACAAAATCTGTGCGAGTCCACGTGAGCAGCCAGAAGGGTGCTGTGGAGTTACACATCTCTGTGCTCTGAGCAGCCAAGGCAGGGGTACATCCAACTGAAATGTGTTGCTTTGCTCTGAACTCAGTCTGTGTTGTCATAGCTCTGTTAATTCACTACACTTTCTAGATGATGGGACTTCTTCCCTTTTTTCTAATGTAACCTGAATCAATTAAGAGAATGTCATGGTTTCATTTCTATGCCTGCTGACAGTAGTGATCACATTACTGTGGGTTCATGTTTAGAAAATGGTTGACATTGGCTTTTTAACGTTCCATTTCGTTTCATACCCATTCTCTAGCTTTTTTAAATCTTTTTGAAAAGATACCTCAGTTTGTAGTGCGCCTCAGGATGCAGAGTAGGGGGAGGCAGGGGTGAAGAAAATAATTTCTTTTTTTGCTATCTGATTTTGAGGGAATATTGTCCGAATAAAATTGTTACACGGAATTATTGCATCAAAATACTGCTGCTGATTTTTAACAATTTTTATCATAATCTCCATTGAAACCAAAGCTGTATTTCAGAGCTATGTGTATTTTTCTAATACAGGAAATAGTAACTGCCATTATTATCAGGCTGCTTCCTTCCCAAGGTACTTGTGAACTCCATTTCTATATGCCGTTTCCGTGGTTGGATCACAGTCCTTTAAATATGGATTTCCTGAAACACTGATGAAGGAAACTTCATAAAACATAGGGCCTTAAAGAAGGATGCTTCTTTCCCTGTATATTTTTGGGGAATACGCAGAAGACTTAACTTCTAATAATTGTCTTCAACTTCTATAATTAGGCAGTGGTTAAAGTAGTTCTGGTTTTTGTCCAAAACCTTTACAACTCTTTTGGAGCAGGCTCTGAGGTGCTGTATTTGGTAGCAGGCAGAGCACCACAACTGTTTCACCATCACCTCCTGATTCAGTGGACTGTGTGTCCTGTTGTGAAGATGTCCAGGGTGGTTCAAGTGCCCAAAGCAGCACAGTCTCCATAATGCAAAGCTGCTTTCTTTCTCCACACTGCACTTTTGTGCAAGTATAGTGGATATTTGTATGTTCTTGAACTCTAGTCCAGGTCTTCCGAGAGTCAATGGAATAATTCCCATCAATTTTAATAGGTTGAGAAGTGCAGTCTAATCAATACCCAGTACAAATGCAGGTAAAGGGTGACATTCATACATAGGTTACCTTGCTGAGCTGCCTAGTGTCCTTTTTCAGAAGTACACTTACATGGGGTTCTGGTTAACACTGTTACAGTGTCCAAAAAAAAGTGGCAACCACAGAACAAGGTTAATTTCTCTAAGGCCTTTTTGTATTATTGATGCTTGTATAACCTTCATCTTTGGACCATGTCTTAGTGCTGAGGGTGCTTATGACAAATTAATCAGCGGTTCTAGGTAAAATTAACTTACTGAGGGGGGAAAAAAAAAGCAACTGCACTACATGACAGATCTATAAGTTTAGTTTTTAAAATACTGAGGTGTAGATTCCTCATACAGACAAGTACTGAACCAAGCAGAAACTGGAATGCTCCTTCTGGGGACTCCTCTGTCCTGGTTCACAGGGCAGTGCAAACAAGACCTGCAACATGTCTGGGAATGCTTTTCTTGTGACAGATGGGCTGGGCATTCTAACTTTTATTCATTCGATTAGGCCGTGGTTTTTTGTTTTACTTTTCTCATTAAACACATTAATGTTTTGTTCAAATTCCAGATGCAAAACCACTACATTTTTGTGGTTTTTAGGTTTTGTGCAGAAGGTGACTTCTCTGTTTTACCCTTATCTTTTTGGGGGCGCATGAGGAGAAGTTGGGGTGAGATGCACTACTATGACGATCAGAGCAATATTAATAAATTTAATTAAAAATGTCAAATTATTTAATTACAAATAGTCAAGACTATTCACATGTACCATGGTTTTGTTTTTCAGAAACCAAGTTAGACTTTAATAAGAGGAAATTTTTTTCACTTTCACAGCAAAACCATTTGCTAGAGATAGAAATACTTACATTGCTAACATCTGCTATTACTTAATTACTGTGTTCCTTTATTTAATTTTTCAGACAGAATTCCTAATTGATGCATAACAATGACAACCGGTAGTATATTTATCACTTCAAAGAGTCAGTCTGTAATGCTCGTGTTGTCTTGTTCACATCTCCAAATTTTGGTTCTAAAAATGCTGACCATGAAACTGCACATCGTTACCTTGTGGCACAGCCTTTCAGATTGCCAAGACACAGTGGGGTTTCATAATACCACACCTGGCCTTTGTCAAACTATCATCCAGGATTTTAACCCTTGTTTTCAGAGTCAGGATACAAGCAGTATCTTCCCACTACCACCGCAGTTGCCAAGTTTGTGTGAATAGTTGTGGAGGGAGAAAAAGAGAACAAATAAGAAAAGAAGCAGGATATGGTGAACAAACAGATGTAAAGAATTCATTTTTCTCATCTTAAAACAAAAAAAGAAAAAGAAGAGGGAAAAAAATAAGCAAACCCCCAAAATTGCAAAGAAGCATGCCGCCTGTGCCTGCTTTGCACATGGTATAGATAGATTTGCTTAGAAATATTGGAAATAGTTACTTAGAAATACTCGTTTAGAAATATTAGAAACAGAACATGAGTATAGAAGTTGCCAAGTGTCACCTTCTTATATAAACTGTGTTCATAGACTCAATTTGAATGAGAAACTTCTAACGCTTTTAATTCTGCTTATTTGAGTCAGATGCAGTTTAGATATAGTGCAAAACCATTCTTGCTTGATTTCTGTTGGTTCTAGAATCAGGTTTGATCTTAAATGGCCCACTTTAGCTTCCCTGATTCTAATTTGTTTTCTTCTTTACATTTATATTATGGTTATGATCTAGAGCTTGCAAGATCCTATGAATAAACTAACAGAAAAAGCAGAAAAGGAGGACCTGCAGAGTGAGAGCACCAATTCAGTGGAAGATCAGCAGAGTCAGTAAGTCACATGTCCTATATATCAAAATAAAAACTATTTTTGTCTATAATCTGCTTCCTGGTTGCTAAAGTCACCAAACATAAGTAGAAATACAGACACAGCTAGTCTAATTCTACTGGTTACCTCAGTACAAAAATTCCTGAAATGTTGTAATGTGTACATGAAAACTAATAAACTTTATGGTGAAATTAAGAGCTTTAAAAAGGCCCATAAAACCCTTCTGTGTTTTTCATCTTTCCTAGTCCTCTTTTTATTTTTTTTTCAGCTCTTGCTTCATTTTTTCTTTATTAAAAGAAATGGTAAACAACTATACATGGGAGAAGATATATGAGCATTGTATTTCCCCTTTCAGCAGCATCTCCTTTCACCTGGGAACAGGATATAGGTTACTGATTGCTCCGAGCAGCGATTAGTTTTTGTAATGTATACAGCATCAGTTAGTAATCCAATGAAGCAGTAGGTACTTAGTATAAAGTACATCTAAGTGAGCTGATGCTGTCAAGTTTTGAGTTACCTGTAGCTCTGAGCTGAGAGAGACTTATGAATGGACCGCTGTGGGGAGAGGAGAACAGGAGAAAGAGATGCGATCCCTCCCCTACCTGACGGTCAGGATTCGGTTGCCAGGAGATGCAGTGTTGATATAATCCTGCTGCCACCTGTTGTTTTGACTCTCGCTGCTTAAATGAAGCACCCAGCAAAGGATCAGTTGTCAAAAAGCAGAGAACAGCTTGACTGATGAGTGGATTTTGCTTGGCTATTTATAATAATGGATTTTTAAAGAGTTCAGGTTTTCTGTCCTTTTTCTGGTTTAGATTCAGAACCAGTGACCAATACCACTTTATAAATTGGTCAGATTTGGTGCTGTTGACATTAGAAGGGACTTGACCAAGTACCATTTGGCAGGTGGTTGTCTCCACAGCACTTACTTCCATCTGTTGCATCTCATGTGACAGTAATAAAGAGTTTAATAAATAGCTCTTTTCCTCGGTGTTGAATATAAAGTTCTAGGATGAATGTGTGATTTATGCAAGATGTGTGCGTTGGCACCTACCAGGAAATGCATCAGATGCCATGTCATGGTTGTACTTGTGTTTATTTATGGATTATCTTTGTCCTTGTCTGGCATAAAACTGAGGGAAAAAATATGTCACCCTTTTGCTGTCTAAAACCATAACCAAACACCTAAAATTTGAGAAGAATTACACAAAACAAAGGACTTTCCATTCACAGTAAACATTCATTATACTAGAATTTGGCCTGAATGTAATTTTCCTCTACCACAGGCCTACCCCCAAGAGCAAGGGAGGTGTCTCTTTCTGTCCTGTCACTAGAGGATAGGAGGAATGTGCCCACACAGCCCTTTTCACCACCACATCAGCCTTGTGGCTGCTTCATTCCCTACTCCTTGAATGGCTTTACACAAAGTCATAGCCGTTAGAAAGGATGTATTCTTCTTTGAAGAGATCACCTTTGTATAAGAATTGCATGTAAACTACACCTTTTTTTTTTCCCACTGAGAGCTTTTTTCATCAGTGCTGCTGGTCTGTTATTTTAGAAATCTGCTGACATGAGGCAAAACTCTCCTGACTGTTGATTTTTAATTATTTGCTGTTAAAAAGAGAAGCGCAAAGTGGTTGGTTGCCATTTCGGGGGAGAAAGGGGGGAGGGGGCTAGGGAACAGTTGTAACTCCTTCATGATAGTTATGAAAGACCCAAATGTGGAAACGCAGAATACACGATGCTTTTCATCAGAGAGGGAGTCAGACTAAAAATGGAAGCTGGTAGGTTCTGCTCGTTCAATCTAATTTTCATTTTCAACAGACTTCTGCCAATGAAACAATAAAAGGTAACAAACAGACCAGCAAATGCAGGAGTCCATCTGTTATTACGGTTTATTTGTTACTGATATGAGTCTGTAATGATTTGAACAAAAAGAGGAAAATGTATTGTTATTTTAGCACCTTAGAATTATTTTTCCAATTTTTTTCTTATTCTTTCAAATTAAGGTTGATTTCATTAGATGAGGAGAGCCATACCAAGGAATCGAACTATTCAGGTATTTTATTTCATGTTATCATAACTCCATAAGTGCTGTAACACTTGGGTTTTTTTCATTTGGCTTGGTTTATTTCCTGTATCAGCTTCACCCAGCAAATCCCTACAAATGCATAAAACCTAAGGCCAGGAGAACCTGTTAAAACTAATCTCTTACATGTTACATCCCACTGCATTTCATTCAGTCATTCTCAGGTCAAGTAGCTTGTGTTCCAAAGCATGCACCCTTCAAGAAAGGGACCTGCAGGTGAGTAGGTGAGACAAGGGAAGTGTGCCACTCAGCTTACTAGTTTGTTCCAGTGATTAAACTGTGCTCTGTGAAAAACTTGATGAATTCAGTGGAACTTCTGCCCAAAAGCCGGGCAAGATCACACTCAGCTGCTGCCAGTGGCCTTGTGGGTTGTTATTACCCAGTGACACAGCCGGGCTCCAACTGGAAGTGCACTGTGAAAGAAAGCAGGGAATGGACACAAGTGACAGAAAGGGCAATTCTGAGTACATACTGAGAAACAAGTGCTTGCAGTGAGGGTGGTGAAGTGCTGGAAAAAGTAGAATCTTCATCTGTGGAATTCTTCAAGACGATCTAACTTCTTCTACAGAATTAATGGAGAATAATTTTAATATACTATATTTTATCCTTCATTAAGATTCTTAAAAGGTACTACATGAAAGTCAAGACTACTCTCAAATCTTTATTTCAATGGGTTAATCGTATTGATGTCTTGAAGTCATCATCTTATCTTCATTTTTCAAGTTCTTCTTTCCATTCCACTTTACAACATCCCTTTTCAAGTATGAAATACATAACTGGAAAAGAGATTTCTGACGTTGTTCTCACCTGTCGTGTTTCTAGAAGGTAAAATCACATTCCTGTTTCTATATCCAAGAAGGGCATCCCATTTTGCTGCAACATCAAGTTCGAAGCTCATATCTGAATGCATCATTTACCAAGACTCAGCTCCTTTTAGTCATAGCTTTCCAGGATTCCTTTTTCCTTTCTACAGCATGGCTTATATTCCTGGAGATATAACTTACGACTTGGTGGTATTGAATTCTCCCAGCTCTGCCTACAGAAACAGAATGACTGGACTGACTGACCAGCTCTAATAGTCTGTTAGTTGTTTGCACATTTTTTTCAAGAGTGATTTTGTGTTTACTTCCAGATGACTGCTAAAGCCATTGACTAGCAATGGATAAAACAGTAAGCCTTGCAGATCTAAACTAGAAACACTTCTACTTTGCAATTATTTCTCCTAACAATGTGTTTTTGACATCTGTTAGTTGTCACATTCCTAATCCATTCAATATGTTCGTTATAGATGTTATGCAGTGCTAACTTTTTAGCTGGAAGGCTGTGCAGTGCAAAGGCAAGTTGTTTCTAAACAAATATCTTTACTGAAAAAAGCTCATAGTTTTATTGAAGAATTAAATTAGCTGGTTTTTTTTTCAACTAGGTCTGCTTTCCATAAAAACAACAGTAAATTATTATAGAAGCATTTATTATGCTCACGTTCTTTTGCTGAATCCCACACTGAATGGCTCTGCGTTAATCTTTTAACTGGGAGTAATGGTGATCTACCAGCCCGTAGTAACTTACAGTTACTTGAGCCACCTTGTTTGATTATGGTGGTTGTTTGGGTGGTTTTTTGTAATAAAGACACAATATTAGGACTTTTCCAGTGTTTTGAAGTTTCACCCATTTTGTGGTTAATTAGATCAGATATATCTTTGACAAGATATTTTAATATTCATGGATACAAAATCTGACTTACATTTTCTTAGCAGATGTTTTCTAGAAGCTCGGTTACTTGCGGACTGTAAAATATTTCACCATAATATAAATACCTTGTTCTGTCTCTTTCTCCATCACCCCTAAAAGGAACTGAAGTGTTTTGAAATACTTCTAACCGGTCTTCTAAATTTTTCCGTCTTCATACACTAGTAGGTCTGTGCCTTTGCTAAGATTTTTTATCTTAAACTACCCTGTATGTTCTAAAGTCATACAGATACAATGCCTCTAGTGAGGGAGCTGTGTTGCTTCTTAGTCTTCCTCACCAACTACTTCTGCCTCGTAACTTCCATTTTTTTTATCATTTGCTCTGCATTTTCCCTTACTCTTCTACAGATGCCTTTAAGATTGGCTTCGTCATGTTTACCACTCAACTAAGGCAGGCTTCGAGCAGCAGTTGTATCTTTTTCATTACAGAATTGTGGCCATCCATATCCCACCTGTCATGAACTTCCTTTTCTGATTTTCTTTTCCCCCCTGCCAGACAGTTGAGGCTTGGGGTTTCCCCCTATAGCTTTATGCATTGTGCTTTGATGAAAGCATCATGTGTATTTGTTCATGTGTGTTTATCCCTCTCCTGTCTGTATCTATACAGAGTGTAATCAGATGTGCTCATGGGCTCTTGAATGACCTGCTGATTCTAGTGCTGGGAGCACATTTCTGTCCTAGCAAAGCCTTTTAAAGATAGCATGATACAAACAGCAAGCTGTTCTGTTTCGTTTAGTTCTGAACACACCTTGAGGTTTCCCTTGGAAGGGATTGGCAATTCTCTTGAAAGGGTTTGGGATTCAGTTTTTACTTCCCAGTAGAGAATTCTATTTCACCTTTCCAGCCTCTTGTGTGAGGCTTCCAGCAGATGGGCCTTCCAGTTCTGGCAGCACTGTGGCCAAACCCTTCCTTTGCCTTTAGAGCTACAGACTTAGTTGTCTAGGAGGTAGATTTCCTCAACAGTTAATGAGGGAGAGAAAGGCATCTTCAGCACTAACTCATCCCTCTTGTTTTGCTACGTGTCTTTAATGGGATTAATCACCTGAGGGGGGTATCTTTCTCTTCACTGATAAACAGAATCTAGATGATTGTTTTGACTCCATGTCTCATCTAAGAAACTTGCTGAGAATTTAAGTGGTGTTTTGTCACCTCTAATAGCCTATAACTCTCAGCTCTATATTTTACTCCCTATTGGTCTTAGTCCATTTATTTCCCTGAAGAGGAGATGCTGTAACTCATTGCCTGGCTGTCTTGGGCTGACTTTATGACTACACTGGCTTGGGTGAAGACTCCTTCTCCCTGTTCCCAGAGTTGGTGTCATGAGGAAGAACACAGTGTAAGGAAGGCAGTTTAGAGGGCGACAAGGTCCTGGCACTTTTGTGCGCTCTCCTGGCCTAGGTACAAGCTTCTGAAAGAAATTTCTCTGCTTCTGGAGGACAGGAGAGACCTGTCTGATTGTTGCAGTTGCCTGAGTTGGGTGCACTCAGCTTGGAGAGGGTTGTGCAGCAGGCAGGGACTCAAAGGAAGATCTCCCTCAGGTTGTTATTCAGAAATTTGCCTCACTTTGAAATGCTTGTACCTTGGATCTTCATTCATTGTGACCCAGGCTCATTTTAAACATGACTCATTTAAAACACGAATCCCACCAACCATCGCATGTTGATCTTAGAGTGACGTTGTGTGTAAGCATGGTCTCCTGCCAAGTGCAATTTGACATGTTTGTGGATCTCAATTACAGCTGATGATGGCAAGGATGTCATCTCCACGTTACAAGGACATTGTAACCACGAGCAGAACTCAGGTGAAGAGACTTAAGAAAACTATCTTTACGTGTGTGCATACTGATTGTCAGTGTACTGCAGATCTTTCTTTGTTGCTNAGTTTGGTTTTTTTTTTTTTTTTTTTTTTTTTAGGTGCCATAGATGAGTTATTAGACCTGCAACCTGAAGAAAATGGTATGATATGATTGTGCATGTCTGTTTCACCTGTTTCATTTGCTTTTCAATCATAGTCTCCAAGTATACTTTTAATATTAGATCTTAATTTCTTTCACAATCTGAAAGTTTGAATGAAATTATTCAGCTGCAGTATTTATGTAGTGTTAAAGGAAACTCAGCAGAGGCACTATTCTTGATGTTACAATATGAAGTAAACCTTATTGGGGATAAAGTGTTTATACCAGGTAATTCAAGATTAGGTAGACTGCACTATATCCTGTTTGCCCAACTGAAGTAGGTTCCACTGTAAACCTTACCCCTCCTATAACATTTCACAAATTTTTCATTTTGGCTCTTTAGTTGTTGTGCTACAACTCTTGGCAATACACTAGTAACCACAAGATTTTGTGTTAGAAGTGTACAGATCAGAAACAAATGATCAAGTCTTCTTAAAACCATGTAAGAACTGGTGACTTCTGTCAGACAGAGACTTTATTAAATCCACTGTCCTTACACTTCTGTGAGATCCATGGCAGCTCAAGGGGATGTGCTGTTTTACCAGACAACAAATGAAATATTGGGTTAAAGTTTTACAAGTTTTCATAAGAAGTCAGTGTTGTATATAATTTTTCAATTGCTTTTCACTCACATATCTCAGAAGAATGAGTAAAGAAAACTTGAACAACAAAAACAATTGTGGCACCTGAAAAAGCAAAGGAAGCAAAGAAAAAAATGCCTTTGTGTGGTTTAGTCAGTCAGACCAAGAGCATTTGGGGTATTTAAAACACTGCCTTCATGGTAGGTAAGGACATTTGCAAACACCTTGACTTTGTGTTCGCCACGGGCAGTGTCTTGCACTGGGGGGATATTATCCATGTGGGGAATCACCCATGAGGGCAGGCACCAGGGAAGTTCCTCAGCTGTCTGCAGAAGCAGCCCTAATCTGTGGATAGATAAGGTAACAATGACTTCTTTTCTGTGGTTAATAAAAAAGGTCGGTGTGTGTCTGATAATGGCATTTTTTTTCTTCTGCTTTTCTTCTCACTCAGTTCCATTCCTTGTTGGGCCTTCCTAGTGGAGATGCAGATAATACATACAATTACTGCTCATACAAGCTTAGCTGTGTCACTCAGAACACTTTTTTTCTTTACCTAAACAGTTAAATTGATACAAAAACTGCTGGGGGGTGTCTGCATCAGCTAAGGATGGCTATGCTACTGTTAAAATATCAGCCATTTGCCCTAATTTTACACACTAGCTAGATTTAGGCTAATGAATGTTGTATTATTTTAAGTGAAGCAGTGTACTTAGAGGTACACTTTCATGTGTGTTTCAGAAGGAAGTCTTTATCATGTGTTGCCAATCATACACTTTTGTAAATATTTTTAGTTTCTCTTCCCCTTTTTTTTTTTAATAGCAGCAAAATGAGGTATGTTTACAAAGGAATTATGAGCTTTGCTAGAGGCTTGTTCAAACAGCTACAAAAAGAATATAGTCACATTGTTCTTTCAGTGTTTTATTGGAAGGTTTGGATTTTTTTCATGGGCATTTATAAGGTTGGGGCAGCATGTGCACGCAGAAAAAAGGATTTTGACTGGAAATGAACAGTGAAAACAGAAACAAGAAAAGAAGTAATAGAAGATTTACGGGTAAAGTGAGAAAGTCCATATCATTCTAGTAATCTAGCAGAGATACCACATGAGTAATATCTCGGTAAGCAAGACTGGTTTCTAGATAACCTGTATTGCAAACAAGAGTAAAACTTGCTGCTGCTGCTGCCTGCTCAGGGCAGCCTGAGCCTTAAAGCACCGTATCCTGCCCTGCCACGGGTGCATGGTGCCCACAGGAAGATCAGGAACATTGCTGAGCCACAAAATGTGTCACTCCTCAGATTTCTGGTGGTCATACACCCTGCAGCAAGACCCGACTGCTCTCCACATGTAGAGCTTTATCTTGTGCTCGCTCCTGAAGTCAAGGTGGGGCTCCTGCAGTGCTTCCCCAGACGAAGCAGAGCTTTGCCTCTGAGCTGTGCTGCTGCATTTGTTCCGTTCAGGGCACTTGTGGTTACGCGTGGTGTTGGTGCTGCGTCGTAGCAGATCTGCTACGAATGCCGCTCCCTTCGCGTCTCCCCCTGCAAGTTCATGAAGGGGCTTCCTGAAAACAGCTTTGAGATGGTGATGCCCCGTAGAGGTCAGGGTTCTGAAGGGCCTTTGAAATAGCAGGTGTGTTTCCCTTATGGGAGGATTTACCCCTCTGTCCTACCTGCTGAGTAACTTGGGCGAATTGGAGGTACTTGGGCAATGTTAATATTCTTTGCTCTTTATCTGAAGATGGGGAAACAGCCTGAAAATTCATAAGAACAAATTGTTTTCTGTGGTATTTTAGTTATAGTCTAGTGGGAACATCAGGAGAATTGACGTGTTCCTAATGTTTCTATTTCTAATTTGTAGGCCCTGTCAGGGAGTACAGAGGTATATCAAAATGTGAGTTAGAAAGGAGCTGAATCTCACAGCTGACTTCAGTAATGAATAAAATCATTTTATTGTGTGTTGGTTTATTTGTTTCTTAGTACGTAGGTGTGTGTGCTGACGCATGAGCCTATTTTAAAACGCAGTTTTGTGCTTTTTTTCCTCGTCTGACTCAACTTCAACCATTTCATTATAAATTATTACAGCTATTACTTGGAAAGTTTGCTGAGAAGGCTGTTGAGTTTCAGTAAAATGGCCTGTTGCAACCACTTTGCTACTGTCAATCTTTTATCCCAACCCAAAAGGGTTAAAAGCATCTTTGTGAGTTGAATGCAAGTTGGAGAGTTCGGCTGATCTACCCGAACTTTGGAAAACTGAAGTTGCTTCTGTGCCTTACCACAAGTTTGAAAAAATCATAATCAAGATAAACTGGTCTGGATTTCAGTAACGTGACATTATCAGCCTTGTTAACCACCATTTTTGTGATCTGCAGACTTCCACAGTGGAGCTCCAAATGTTTCCAAGTAAAATAACACTTGGAGGTCCTTGATAGTTCTTTAACTCTCAAAGTATTTTGGAAAGGGATTATGATCCTGGTTACCAGTTTCATGTATTTTATATAACTATTTAACATTTCTAAAACAGGAAAAAAATGTTTTTAAGGAGTAATGGCTCAGGTGATCTAAGAGCTTCTTCAGCTGCAGATCCGGTGCTGGAAAAACTAGCACAGGGAATCAGAAGGAAAGCGAGCTCCAATTATTTCTCAGCAGCTTACGAGAAGAAAAAAAAACACTACAGAATCAATCAGTGTACAAGTCTAACTGTGTGTGATAGACTAACCTTTTTTCGTGGGGAAACACCCCAGTAATTCAAGCATTGGTCAGAAGGTCATAAGGGTGATGATCTTAAGTTCTCCCAAGATTCTAGAATAATCCCCAAGTCTTACTTTTTTTCAGTTTATGCCAATCTGATTTTTTTGAGAGTTTCCTATAATGTTTCAAGAAGCAACGTAAAAGTAGTCTTTTCCGATGATTTCAATATTAGACTCTGTAATGATTTTGGTGTGTTTAATAGATTTTTAAGCATACTTGTAGTTTTATTTTTAATGAGAAGTGAGTCTTAACAGCAGTGAGGTTATCTAAGATAATCAAGGAATTATTTGTTGCATAAGTATAAACCTAGATGTCCAAGAGAATTGAGTCTAAAAGAGAAAAAAATGTTCATGCAAAAATATTCCATCTCACTTAAAATACAAAACCTAGATTGGCTATTTTCAAAAAAATTCCTTCTTTACTTTGTGTAAAAATTATTTATCTTGACTCTCTTGTTCTGAGACAGCTTCAAAGGAAAAGTTTGTGAGATCCTTGGAGCCAGAACCTGGTGATAAGGACGACATGGTATTACTGAATGAGATCCTCAACGCTTCCTCCCTGGAGGAGGGGGAATTCAGCAAGGAGTGGACAGCTGTGTTTGGACAGGCTGCTGATCTCACCATGAACTCTTCCGCTAGAGACGGGGACAGCGCTTCATCGTCCGCGGTACCAGCGCCATCGGGCTACCTGCCCTCACAGCTGCTAGACCAAAACATGAACGACTTGCAGTCATCCTTACATGGTGAGAGCCCATCTTGTTCCGTCAGTATGTTGGGGTTAGGGTTTAGAGTATGGCTTTCTGGAATGTACAAGTGTGGTGAAAGTTTATATTGTGCCATGGCTGCAGAAGCCCTGAACTTAAAGCAGAGTAGGGCCTGGAGAAAAAACATGTGAGTAACTTATTTGTTTTTCTAGCCCTTCTCATTCAGTGTTTGAGAATGAAGTACCCAAAACCTGAAGTCAAGATTACTGTCTCGAATGTTTTCATTGAGCTTCTTGAAATGTTCTGTAGACCTTTGAGATAATTTTTTTTCCTGAAACAGCAAATATATATGAGTGGGTTTTACTGATTTAATCACAACTGCTGTCTCTGTTAAGGGGCCAAGGAACCAAAAAGAATTTCTATATTTTGTCTGGGGATACTATTTTTTAACAATGTAGTGAAAATCAGTCAGTTTCTCTTTTCCCCCCCCAAGCATCCTGCACCATTGCATGTAGGAATATGGGTCAGGTAGAATGGGTTCTCTCATCCTAGCAACCATATAGGTGGTTTTCTCTTGCAGGCTGGTTACTGATGCAGCTCTTTCTCTCCTCTTTCTTCTGTGCAGTTAAATCTCTTGGCTTTTCCAAGCTACTGCTGGGGAAAAGAAAAGAGGGGAACCAGGGCAGAGCTTTCCTGCTGCTGCTTTGGCCTTGAGGAAGGAAGGGAGGGAGGAAGGCAGGCTGGTGATAAATAGCCAGCAGCATCTACCTTTGTCTTCCTCACAGTCTGGCTGGATTTTTCGTAGGGCTTTGCAAGCTGGAGGGGACCTTGCCTTTTTGGGCTCTGTCCCAAGTAATTTAAATCTCATTTGGGGGAGAGCGATATAGGAAAGAGTAGCAGGCTGATGCTATCCTGGAGACTGTTCCTTGGAACCCATGCAACTGGAAGAGTCATACGTGATGTAAAATGACCTGTGACATTTTGGCAGGAATAAGAAAGTCAGATTTACTTTATAATTAATACAGTTACTACCAGTACCCCTAGAGCAAGATATCTGGGTTCATTGGCTTCAGCACTTAGATGAGAAATGGGGGAATGACATTTGTAATGATGCACAGGTTTAGATGTATTTTTATAAGGTACATGATTTTTAAGCAAATTACTAAAAATAGCAACAGAAATATTATGAGATTTATTTTTTTCCCACAGCTTTACATACTTTTAAATATATTTTACATTTCAGTATAATTTATATTTTTAAATGTAAATATGTTTTTGAAGGAAAAATTTTTTTGGGCATAAATAGCAGGCAGGGTTGGATATCCTTTCTGAGGTGGCTGTTAGCTCTCATTTGCACTGGCATTGGGTGCAGTGTCAGAGACATCACAATCAGAATTCAGGTATGTTGCATTCAAGGAGCACTAGAAATGGAAAATCCATTCCAGTCAACATGGTACCCCAAAATCTTTTTCAGTAAAAAAAAAAGTGAATCCATACTGAAAGGGTAAAATATGTGGGTATTTTCAGATGGGTTTCCAAGGTTTTGGCAGAAGATTGTGGTAATTGGTACCGGCATTTAAAAAGTCAGGGCTAGTCAGCTGAGTGGTTGTAGCTGAAAATAATCGTTCTAAGTTTTTTGTTTCTTGTTTTTTAGCGGAAGATGAAATTTGGTCCATTTTATATCTTGTGAAAACTCAGCTTTAATCTTAAACTACATTTCATTTCACTTGACAACTTTTCTTTCATAATCTGACTTTATCGTTAAATATGGGAAGAGAGACTTTTTTATTTTTAAATACTAACTGGAGTATAAGCATATCTAGACATACAAGTTGCAAATATTAGAATATATGAATTATATTTTTACTGAGGACTTGTGGTACATCTCCTACACTTTTTTTTCCTCCCTAACTGGTAGGATTGCTTAATAATTATTCAGTGTGAGGTGCTACAATGTAGCCTCAATGTTGCACACTTCCTGTGTGAATTTGGCCTTAAGACCATAAAGATTCTTAAAACTCACATGCTTAACTTTAAGCACATTAACTTTTCTATTAACTTCAGTGGGATTACTTACTTATTTTACGTTAAGCACGCTCATAAATCTTTGGGGCTTTGTTTTCTCTCTGCCTCAGATCTTAATCTGTAAAACAGGCACAATGCTATGCAGGTTATAAACTGTTAGGGTCAGGAATTCCCAGCTCGGAGTTTTCTCTGGCTGTATTTATAGGCAGGATCCAGCACAATGGGACTCTGAATTGCTATGGGGCTACCAGGTGCTGGTTTAAAATACATATAAATATATGTGTGTGTGTATATATATATATTTATATATATACAGTAGAAACAAAGCATGCTCCCAACATATCTTTTAGATTCTCCTCCAGATTCAGCTCTGTAGTTCAGTTGCCTTTCTAATTTTTCAGAGGGAGCGTTGGCTTTCTCTTTTCATGATGTTTATGGCCTCATTTACTTACTTATTCATACCATTAGGGGCTCCTCTTTATCTCCCTACACGTGCGTATATTCTAGTTGGTAAGAAAATGCACAGCTCACCATTTCCATTTCTAAATTTAAATGTTGCAGTGTTTGCGAAGATGCTTGCTGAACAGCAAGCTGTTTGGTTTCCTTGCTGTCTTGGCAATAACCTTTTTGTCTGGTCACGTAACAAAGCCATCCTGTGAACAGGCAAACCAAAACAGGCTTAGGGCCAACAACTGCTTTCAAACTGATAGGCTGCGGTTTGGTTTTGAAAGGCAAAGTTCTTCTCTGTAGCTCACTAAAAACATAATTCATGAAAGTATTTAATAAAAGTTCTGTGTCAGTCTTTCCCAGTACCTCCATAGATCAGTAATTTCGTCATGAAAGCATCCCTTATTTTCTGGAGCGTATTTGGTTGGATTTTTTGTTGCTATTGTTAGGTTCTTTTTGTTTTTCTAGGTGGCTCTTGTGCTACCTGCGTTTCATTAAACAGACAGCCAGGCCACAGCATCTCTCACAGATGTGCTGCCTCCCAAGCCTTAGTCCAGGGACTCAAAAGGAGGGAGGGCTCCAGAGGAGTTCACTGGTCTCAAGTGTTTCGCTCTCTGACCTGCCGAGCACACCGGTGTGAAGGAACGTCAGTGATGTCTCAGGGAGCCAGTTCCTGATCTCACTGAAGTCACTGGGACTTGCACAGAAGGTTTCTGGCAGAGCTCCCATTCCTTTCTGTCAGATTAGGACTTGGTTCTGTTTGTTTAAGCAGCTGACTTTACCTGTTGTCAATGCATTGCCACATCAAACACTTTCTCCCAATGCATCTCCAAGCACACAAAAGCATTGCCATCTACTGTAGTTGTGTATAATGTCCTCTGCCATTCTCGTTTGTAACACAAGCAGAGAAAATGCCTGGAAAAGTATGCCATTCTGAAGAGGTAATGCCATGCTTTCCATTATTTATCATTCATATTTCCTTATTTGAAAGATTAAACTCTAAAACCTCACGTTCAGAGAGCACAGGCTGGCTCTCAAGCCTTTATCACCTTTGTCTAGAGCAAATACACGTGAGCACTCTGCATCCAGATTTTGAATAAGTTTTTGGTTAGTTTACTTAGAGATGCAGAGGATGTTTGTGGCTTTAAATTTCCTTCCTAATTCACGTGATTTTACAGAAAAACTCTCCTTGCCTCTTTTTATAACATAACTTGGGCTTTAGACCTTTTATAGGCAAGGTAGGGTCAGAAAGTGATGAGAATAATCTCCTGAGAGGAAGGTTTGATGTGACTGATGCGGTTGTTGCATTACCTGACAGGATGCTGGGTGCCAGTATCTGACAGGGCTCCCAAAAGAGCAGATAGTAAGGAGAGGAAGGACAAAAAGAGTCCAAAAGGATATGAAAGCATCCTTTTGTGAAAGCATTTTCACAAAAGGATGTGAAAGCATGAACTTGTAGAAAAAAAGAGACTGTAAGGAAATGGTAACTGGATGCATAGATGAGCATCCTGATTGTGATACTGCCAAATTAGATGGATACTTGACCAGGCCAAACTTAAAGGAGATATTAGTTAAATTAGCAATACTATCTCCAGTCCTCTAAATGTAATAAAGGATATGAGTTTAAATATCTTAATTCAGGGACAAAAACTGTTTTGTTTTTTTTTCCTAATATGTTTCTGCAGTGTACTACCCCTAGTTCACTTTACCAGCCTGTTCATCTGGCCTCATTAACTGTATTTATCATTACTCTTTTGTGGGTATAAAATATGCATGTAAGAACAAAAAATTGCTTCACTTTTCCCTGCATAGTTGCTCTCTTCTTGCTGAGAAGATCCTTTCAAATAAAGAACAAAAAGAAATACTCCATTAAAATGTAGTTTTAAGTTAACTCGAAGTAATTAATCTTGAGTTTAATTCCTAAGTTCTTTCTTTTGCAATAAATTATCTTTTCTTCAGAATTACTTCAAAATTAACTAAAAAATCTAGGGTCTCTAAATAAGGTTTTGTCTGGAACAGAGGATGAAATGAAAGTCTTTGGAACTTTAGAAGTAAAGAAAGGTGGAAAAAAGTGTTTATAATGTGTGGTATTTCCACCCAAATGTAAGTGATTCTTCTCCCTACAGCTGTGTTCGACTTGATTACTGAAGTGGCCTTTCTGTAAATGGGTATTAACTGTGATTCAATATGGGAAACAAAAATCTTTTTTAGCCAGGTTAAAGGTTTGAAAAGAGTATAGTTGCCTGAACCTGGAGATGATGAAAGTGATCTGTAGATACTCTCTTGTGACGGATGTTGCTCCCGTGCAGTCTGACTGCCGACTTTGTGTGTACAAGGACAGATATGAATGGCCATAAACCTAATACTCTGCTCCGCTGTCTGATGCTGCCAGACACTGGGGTGGTGGAGTTAACAGAGTCTCTCCTCATGCTAATGCTGCTGTATTACTGAATTTTAGGATGGGCAGCCAGCAGTGTGAGCCCACCGTCAATACCACAGCCAGCACAGAAACCACACAGCCTGAATGGGAACGATGACAAGACGCCTGTGAAAGGTGATAGTCATGTCTTTTATTCAGTTACTTTGCTTTTCCTTTTTAGCTCTTGTATAGTGTCTCTTGTATAGTGTCTCTTGTCTTCTCGGTTACTGTCGTAACAAAACTTATTTTTGTAGTAACTACAGCTCAATCCTGTGCTCCCTGATTACTCTGTTTCACCTTAATTGGGTGTATGATAAGTGTGTGTATGTATATTTGTGGTAGGCTTAGTGCTAATAGCACCTCAAAAGAGTAATTACTGTATAACGAAGGAGCTGAAGCTACAGTTTCTTTTACCTACTTTAATTCTGAGTCACACAGAAGAGCATCTGCATGTCTTTTTTCTGAGCTAAACAATGTTTTGAAGCTCTAGGATTTAGCATTGTGTCTAAAATACAGGCTACTGATAAGGCCTGCAAATTTTGTTGATAAACATACATCATATCAGTAATCATCTGTTTAAAACTTAATTCGGTTGTTGCAATTGAACCAAGAGTGCATAGTCCTGCCATCTACTGAGACAAAGCCCTGCTGATTTTTGACTACTGTTTTCTGGATAAGTGAACCAGGATTATGTTGAATTCTGTTGCCAGTTCGTAGCCAATTTTGTGCGTTCACACTTGATCAGAAGCAAAGTCAGAGATGTTCGGTGCAGAAGAAAGGGGTGACATATATTCCTTCTCCTGGCATTTTTCAGCTCAGCAGAAAAAAAGAAAAGAGGGTAAAGGTGTTTTGGAAACTGTTTGGGAAATCACTGTGATTACACAGCCACAGGACTGGCTCCAGCAAAAGGAACAGCCTTCAGCTATTTGGAAGTCTGTGGTTCTGAAAGTGGCAGATACCAAGAGGAGTGTCATGCCAGGCACAGCCTATTTTGTCTGTAAATTCTTTGTGTCACAAAGAAAGCTTTCATGTGCCATTATCTCTCCGAGAGAAGAGCACATCTTATTTCACTATCAGGGTAATACATGTTGGCCATAGGGTCACAAAAACAAAGCAAGTGGAGATGTACCTTCTTCCTAGCAGCCAAAGCTGTTACTGCTTTAACCTGAACATCTGCCCAGTTGGAATAAGAGCAGGCAGGAGACCTCTGTGAAATACATGTGTCAGTGTGAACGCAGAGGTGAAATAGTCCAGCTGCTGTTGGATATATTCCCTATTCACATTTTGTCTATATCCACCAAAATAACACTGGAAGCTGTACTGGGGACTGGCTATCAAACATAACCCCTCTCTCTCTCCAGCCAATGCGTTCCCATTAAAACTTCATTCCAGATGAGTAATGACCTTGTTGGTTGTATACAGGGGAGACAGAACAGTCACATGAACTGGATTTAGGCAAAGGAATTTAGTCCTGCAAGAGAGGTTGAAAGTAAAATTTGCCTTCACTTTCCTTTTGCTTGTTTGCAGGCATGCAGGGGCACACTCAAATACCTTTCATGAAACAAAGCTAGACAGAGTGAAATTGTTTCTATTTCTAGTTAAAGTGTTCCTGTCCTTATCATGGCAGGAGCCATATAAAATACATAGCAGACGTGTAAAATGCTCATTCTTACCAAAGTTCTGTATTCTGATAAAGGTAGTGTTTTAAAATGCAATCACTCATTCCGATTTTCTTGTCAGAAGTGCCCTTGGTAATAAATTAAACAATAGCATGGCATTTGTTTGACCTCAGTCAAACATTCAGTCAGTTTTGTTTTAAAATAGCTGACAAGTCTGTGCATTTCTTTTTTTCTTTCTTTTTTCTTTTTTCTTCCAGAATCTACAAAGAGTCCTAAAGACTTGACTGCTTGGTTCAGTCTCTTTGCTGACCTTGACCCATTATCCAATCCTGATGCTGTTGGGAAAACTGATAAAGAACACGAATTGCTTAATGCATGAGTCAGCTGCCTCTGGTAACTCACATTCTTCCCTTCATCAACACTATTTTGGAGTTTAAAAAAACTAAATGAAAATTAGTATGCTGTTGTGAAACTATAAAGTATGTGCCATGATAATAAAACTAAAGGGAATGAATCCCTTTTTCTATAGGTACAGTTATTTGCTCTTGTTTTGTATAAAGAGTTCGCATTTATTTTCTACGTGGACTTACAAAAATGAGGTTAAGAATTAGGGCAGATTTCTTGCCAAATTAGATTATCTGCTGAAACACTGTCTTTGCCTGGGGTGATGTGGAGCTAACACCGAAGTGAAATACAAATTGCAAACCTATTTTTTTATAATGTTTCTTGAGTAAATTAAAAAAAAAAAATCATGTAACTGAAGAGGCTGCATGAGTCAAACATCTATCATGTATATAATATATCTATTACTGCTATGTTAAGATGTCAACTCAATTTGTTTTGTTAGTACTCACAGTTGAAAAACCTGTGCTGGAGCTAATTATCGAAGAAGTAAATTTGGGTCTGTGCAGCCATCGAAATCGTGCCCTTTCCAGTCTAACTTACTTGACAAACTGCACTACATAAAGAGAAGTCATGCCCAGGAGGCTTCTTTTCTGAGTTTTTTCTCCATTGCACCAACAGAATTTGCATCCGGTTTGCAAAAGTTTCTTGGAACTGATGCTTTACCATGCCTTCAATCCATTTCTGTTTCTGTTCTGAGAATTTTTCATCCAGTTTATTTCTGAAGCATGTTATTTTGAGCTTGTTGTGACATTAACTCTTTAATAAAATGATTTTGACAAAAACCACAACTTTATTCCCACTGGAATGCTGTTGTGCTGTTGAATTGATACAAAACAAGCATCTGAAGATAAACATGACCAGTTTTTAGACAGTACTAAACCCTTTGTTTCTGAATAGTAATCCAGTAGGACAGTGATAAAATTTGAACTCACTGTGGTGTCTCTTTGCTTCCCTGCAACAGAGGGGGAAAAGGCTCATAGAATCATAAAGGTTGGAAATGGCCTGCAAGACCATTGAGTCCAACCTTGGAACAAACAGTTCCCCCGCCAACTAACTGACAGCACTCGGTGCCATGCCTGGTTGTCTTTTGAACACTTCCAGGCATGGACTCCATCACCTTCCTGGGCAGCCCATTCCAATGCCTGACCACCCCTTCAGGGAAGAAGTTCTTCCGGATGTCCAACCTGCACATCCCCTGGTGCACCCTGAGGACGCGGCAGTAGCCACTTAAGAGCACAAGCTCTGTGTACTGTATAGGACCTGCTTTACAATTTATTATATTCGGCCGTTTTTAATTTGCTTGATTTTCCTTTTATGTGGGTGAAGCGTTTCACAACCAGTTATCTGTCCACTCAGTTAACCCCTGCCTCACGGTCTCTTAGGTAGCTAAGTACCTGAAAGTTAACTGTATAAATGTACAAGATCGCTGAATTGCCAACTTCTTCCTGAGTGCAGCAGAACAGGGTTGGATGGCTGCACTGAGCAGCAGTGATGTGCATTTGGTGCCTCCCATCTAAAAAGCCACGTGCTATATCAGTGGATGCGAGGTTGGACTGACCAGAGTTCATCGGGCTCAGCCCTCAGCAAGTTTTAAACACGCCTGTTCAAAACTGTCATGTTCATTATCCCATCCCATAACCTGCAAGTGTCAAACTACTTCACTTGTTGCCAGAGAAGTTCTTCGGATGCTTAGCAGTGGATTTTCATGTCTAGTGGGAAAGGATGGTCTGATCTTCTCTTTGCACAGTACCCAGCCCAGCCGGGGCCCTGAGGCGCGTAAGACACGGAATCTGATGGCAGCGCCGCACTCTTTCTAAAGATACAACTTGGTTCCTTCCACAGCATTTGCTACTCTTCGGTACTGGCAGCTCCTTGCTCAGTGAGCTGCCTTGTTCTGCACTCTGCAACTTTCGTGAGCATTAAGAGGGGGCTGAACTCACAGCTTTGGGCTGCAGTTCTGGCAGTAAATAAGACATCTACTAAGAGGATTAACTGGAAGGTACCTAAGGTTTACACTGGGGTGCACTTACACTTAGGAGTGCTAGTTTGTACTCATAACAGAGACTGTTTGCCCCAAATCCTCTTCATCCCAGGCTGTAATTATCTGCAATGCCAAAAATGTTAGTGCTAGGCGCTCAAGGGAGAGCCAGGCTGCTCTTCAGCCCAGCTGGGTTACCACAAAATCATTAAACAGATTCTTGCAACTTTAAGCAAGTCTGTGGTTGCTAAACTTGCTGTGGATTACATTTGTCTGGATAGTTTCTAAAACACTTGTGGACAATCCACTCCAGCATTTTTTAGTAGCTCAAGCAGTTAGGTGAAAAGCAGAGAGGAGGCTGTATTGAGTTCAAAACAGCCAAGTAACAAAAAATATTTGTTTGGTTTTTAGGTCACAGATTCTAGACTTCCAGGATTAAAAAAAAAGCCAGAACAATCAAAACTAGGCACAAAAAACCAAACTCCTGTCTTGACTGGGACAATTAAGAGCATTGCAGAGGTTCAGCTAAAGATGTTCTGAATCTTCATCCTGTTTTTAGGTAGGAAAGCATCAGAATGATCATCCGTTTTACACAAGGCAAACCACAGCTGCAGGGTTTTTTCTTTTCCTTCCTCCTCCCACAAACTGCACTACCACGTAGTTCATATTCAGCATTGATTTCTTGTAATATGTAATTTTTGAAATTAACTTAAGCTTTGAATCATTTGCAATGCAATTTTTTCACACTTTCAAATGAAAAAAAACCAACAAAAACCAAGAAGCCAGAGGCACTTAGAATGCAATTGATTTTGCTTAAAGAAAAGCAGTTGAAATCCCCGTGTACAATGCATTATCTTCATAAAGATTTATTGAAGTTGAAAACTAGAGCAGGAGAGCTACCATCCTGCAAATAGACATTGTTAAGGCAAAAAGTCTTAAGTACAGAGTTACAAACAATACTTCCCTACTACTAAGGCAGTGTCTGGCACATGCTCCTCGGCAGCCTGGGCTGTGGAGTCCCTGCCCGGCCAGCGCCACTGAGAGGATTGGCTGTGCTGTGCTTTCAGGCTCAGCAGTGCTGGGGACAACAGGGTAGTTCATCATCCTGGGAAAATTACAGATTGATTTTTGCACACGCATAATGTTCATCTTGATTTAATGTGCTTCATTCCAGTTGCATATTCTGGTTGAGTAGTGGATTGTTTTAAAATAAAAACAGCTGCAAAACCCCGATGGCAGATGAAAACAGTGGCAATTGATTAACTGTCTTTATTGTGAAGTTTATTAAATTTGATGTAATTGATTCTGATGAGTCAAGGTTTCTACAAATCTCAGAGCAGCTGCTTCAGAGGAATTGGACTGTGGGCCTTGGCAATTGAAACAGCTCATAGAGAAAATTAGCAAGTAACTTTTTAAAGTAACTTTTCTGGCCTTCTTCAATGACCATGATTTATTCCAACGGAGTAGAACAGGATTCACCTTGTTCCCTTCTGCTGTTTCCATATCCAGCATTGCATGGGCATGACACTGATGTACTTTGAAGCAGGACCAACTGGCCATAAGCAGCCACCTGCCTTCTCCCAACATCCTCTTAAATTCCCTTCAAACATTAGGGGCTGCACATGCTAGGAAAAAGTGGGACCACCTGAGCAACAAAGTGACCGGCACACAGCTTTGCTCCAAGTGGGAATACAAGAAATGTCATGGCCTGCAAGCCCTGACAGGATCTGAGCCTGGAAAGGCTCAGCAGAGTATGAGATTGATGTGAGGACACAGCCCCCAGGTGCTGGCATCATGCCACCTTTTCCTGGGGCCTCCCTCAACTGCTATCTGCCACCTTCCATCACATCCCACTGCGAGTGCCAGGGGATCCTGGATGAGCACCACCAGGGAATGAATGGTGGGTACTGTCCAGTTTTGCTGTTGAGAGGATGTGGGGGGGAGGAGTAGCCCCAGGGCAGAAGAAAGGCAGCTGGAAGGCCCTGTCTTCTCTCAGTGCTCAAGATGCTCAGATCCCATCATGCTAAGATGCTCAGATCTCAGAGCAGCAGCAAGAATTAACACGGTGAAGGAGCAGCTGCTGGTATTGGGTCTCTCCTCACTTCTTCAAGCTCCTTTCCAAGCATTTATTTTAAATTCCCCTCTGGTTAGCCTACTTTTACAACTTCTGCTCCTTGTAAATGTCTTATTTTTAAACAAGGCACCATATGGGGGAGGCAGGAAGCAGAGCAACCAGCAGGTTTGCCAAGAGCCAAGCTGCAGAGGCAGTGCCTCAGCCGAGGAGCAGAAATGCTGAGATGGTCTAGCACCTCACTGGCCAACCAAGCACGAAGGATGGCTGCTGGAGCTGCCATCCTTCCTCTGCGTGTGCTCAGCCCAGCACAGTGCAGACACACAGAGCCTCTCCAGGGACGGTAAACAAGGGCACCATGGCCAAACAGGCCCTGCAGGTCCAGCAAGTCTGGCCTTGGGTAACCATGCAGCCTCCAGCGCTAAGGTGGACTGGCCTTGCAGTCAGTCAGACCATTACCTGGCTATTCATTAACAGTGCTCTCCCAAGCATAAAATTGGCTTTTCCCCTCACTGACTAATGACAAACCAGTATAGCCCTCCCCTGAAGTCAGACAAGGTACTTGCCAGCACAGGAGCTCTCCCTGCTGGAGTGGGTCTACAGGAGGGCCACTAAACCAGTCCAGAGGGCTGGAGCACCTCTCCTGTGAAGAAAGGCTGAGAGAGCCGGGGTTGTTCAGCCTGGGTCCAGAAGTCTCTGGGGGGAGATTTCACTGTGGGGCTTTCTTTTCAATATATACAGTTTGTAAGAAAGAGTGAGACAGATTTTATCGGGGCCTAAGGACAAGAGGCAGGTTTTTAGCAGAAAGAGTGTAGGGTTTAGATTGCACATAAGAAAGAAATTTTTTTGTAGTGAGACATTGGAACTGTTTGGCTAGGGAAGTGACAGATCATGCCTCATCCCTGGACATGTTCAAGGTGTGGTTCAATGGGACTACAAAGAACCCGATCTTGTAAAAAAAAGTCCATGGCAGAGGGGTTAGACTAGAAGGCCTTTAGAGGTCCCTGCCAACCCAAACCACTCTGCGAGTCCGTGACCAAGCGAGGAGGCTGCTGTTTGCCAGGCAGCAGTGTTCAGCTCCCAGCAGCTGCATCAGCTTTTAACTCTGTTCTCCCATAGCAAAAGCTTGATGTGCCCAGCCTTGTAATTCATCCATAGTGGGTTTGAAGTTTTGGCTGCTTGCAAAAAATTACAAAATGTAAATGGAGAGAAGCATGCTGTAGCTTGGAGGTGGAAGCCTGGCTGACACTACCTGCCAGCTATTTACACTGGTTGCTGTTGGAATCTTTATGGGATGAGGAATACCCAAAAAATGAGGAAAAAAAAGTAGATAAGCAATTTTGGAAGAGAGAGCAGGCCTACCTAAGTTGTTAAAGAATTTACAGCCAGTCTTCTCTTTAAACAAAAGTCCTTCCTCTATCCCAGAAAGTTACTCTGCAGGGCGTTTCTTTTATTTTGGACTTCCACAGCTATTATGGCAGTAGGAAAGGCCCCAGGACAGGTGCTGGAAGCCATGTGCTTGCTTCATCGACAGGCTGGAGCGAGGTGAAAAACAACTTTAAAAGTGCTACACAACTAAATCATCCAACCCTCTCTCCATCTAGGCGGGTGGGTAACGGCTGCCTGCAGGACACAAGTATGCTGAATAGAACAGGAGCAGGATGCAACGAGGAAAAAACCCAAACTCCTGTTATTCCAAGTACAATCCTCAGAACAAACCCTTGACACATAAAATACAGGAATTGAAATCATCGGCCACTTTGCTGTTACAGCTGCTCATTTTTCTGGACTGGTTTGGCAGTCTCTGTGGTCCTCCCATGATCATCTCTACCTTGAACTTGAGTACCAGAGCTTCAGAACACCAAAGCCTGACAGCAGAGAGCAGCCCTCACTGTGGCAGGCGACAGTTCGATTGTCAGAAAGATTTGTAGAAGACAGCACAAAGAGTGAGACAAGCCCTGTGGGGGACTTTTCTCATCTGTGGTTCAGCTGGGTCTCGGGCTGATCCAGCCTTTCCTGCAAGGTTTTCCCTGGATTTGGAGACAGCAGCCATGGTTGCAAGAGCCAGAGGCACAGGAGCGATTCAAGGCTCTTTCCCCAAAATGCCAGTCTGTGCTCCGAAGTCACAGCAGCCTGCTCAGGGCCCGGGGCTGTGAGCATCCCAAACCCATCTAAACATGGGCCACCACTGTCATAGCAAGTCATTTCCAGCTGGAAAAGAGCCTGCAGTGGTACTGATCTGGCTGAAAACTTGCCACCCTCCCTCCCAAAAATTAAAAAAACCCAAAACATTAGAGGCAGCAGAGGCCACAGAGGGGTGTGAGGCTGCGCAGTGGGGAGACGCCAGCAGCACTGCCACAGCCCTCAGGCAAGACCTGTGGTCACCTCTACTTGTCACCAAACCACAGCCAAGCTCACATGCAAGACACTCACAGCCATTGCTGCTCTTCATGTAGGGAAATGATTACAAGAAGCCTTACTTGAACAAAATCTTCCTTTTGTTAATTCTTAACCTTCCCTCCCCCTCCAGCACTGAGCACTTGGCAGCTTTTGCTTTCATTTTTAAGTGACCCAGGTCTCCGTGGAGGCAGGAGACCTCTAGGCTTCACCAGCCTTTGTAACCTTCCTAAGTTACTACTGCTGTGCTTCAGAGCCTGGCTAGACCTCAAGAGTGTGCAGGTCCATCTCACTGCTTGCAGTTTAAGCCATGGGAATGTTGCCAAAAAAAAGTATAAAAGGAAATAAGATTAAAAAGCGGAGGCATTCAGGAAGAAAGGCTGCACTGACACTGCTTTACAGATCCCCTTCTTGCCCCCATCCATTGTATCAGCCCATCCTGTTAGCAAATATTAAATGCAATTGAAAAACACTAAAAATCCATAACAGTCATTTTCCTACTTGAGATCTGGAGGAGCAGATTGAACTGTCTGTCCTGGGGTGGTTTTTAATGAACAGTGTAGCTTGTCTATAAGTGGCTTGGGTTCCATCTCTGTTCCCCATAAACATGTGAAGTATGTCATGCAGGGCTCCATTGAGGTTGAGGTACGTAATGATGTTTTCTTCAATGGTTATTATCCAAGTGAAAAAAGGAGAGTGTTTCAAGATACAAGAAAAGGCTTTTATGGCCCCAAAATAGGTCCTGTTGTGTAGCATCACCTAGACAAACCAAGTTCCTTTCTGCAAGGGCCAACTGCCAAAGTGAAACAAGTGCCTTTCTCCAGCGAAGATTAATCCAATATACACACCATCAGCAGTGTCAACATCTCTATCAAGGTGCTTAAGTTTGTGCACCAGGGCATATAAGAAAAAAACAAAACAAACCAAAACAAAAACACCTGACCCACAACATCAAACAGCTCGGGGCCAGTCTTACCACGAGTCAGGTAGTGATGTTCCTATCCCCAGTGTACAAATGCCACCACAGTGCTGCCATAACTCCCAACAGCTGCAGGAGTCCAGGTCTGCAGGTTTTTCCTGTTGGTTTGCAACAAGGAGACAACGTCTCCCAGTCATCAGAGATGGTGGAAAGGAGACTCCCATACAGGAGGGGCCAGCAGAGCCTGTACAGACCATGTTGGAAAATGGAAACTTCCACGACGGTGAAGGCTGAGAGATGGACAAGAGCTCCTGCGCCGGCAGACCTGCACCCCCAGCACAGAGCCAGTGCCACGAAGCCCGTGGGCCAGACAGAGGGACCAGTTTGTTGTCCAGTCTGGAAGGACATTTTCCCACTGAATACAAAATCAAGTCATGATACAGAGAGGCATTCAAGAGCCTTTCAGCCAGGATGCAACCAAAGGGACAGATTGCAATCTACGGATGGCCTGATTTAGAGAACAAATGGCATTTATCCAAGCTAATACTCCTCTGGAGTATTAAGGCATCCACTGTCTTCCTAACCCAAGGAACATCTTGTATGTACAAATACAGACATACAAGGTTACCCTCCAAACCAGGGGCCTAGGCTGCCTTTGCTTTCCCATTGTTTAGAAGGTGTAAGACCTACTGCTCCCACCTTCATCACTCCCCTACCCCCAAAGGTTTAATATTCCCCTGCAGAAAAAATCTTCCCTAGAAGAGAACAGATTTCTTAGGTACTCGATTCAGAAACTGTCTAAACTATCTCCTTGGAATTCTTCACTAGAACCCAAAACCAGATCCACCACTGTACCCAAACTCACTTCATGAACAAGAGCCCCTGAATGAAGTGACAATCCTTAAAATACACCTACGTGCCCCATCCAAAATATAACCATGCAGTGAAGGTCTGTATTATGGTACTATCTCTGTACTGTCACAGAGATGGAAAGCTACATCTGAAGCTTCCTGTATTTTCAGCATCTGATATCAAAATGAATGGTTCTCAGCATTCTCAGGATGTACAATGAATTAGAATCCAAAGGAATCACAAAACCAGATTTAAGCGTTTCTCCCCTCCTCCCCCTTCCCATTTCCGAAAAACAGTGTTTAGTTTCCAAAGGCAACACCCTTTTAAAATCTTTCATAAGAACAAGTTCTTACTTCCCTACGTAACAAGCCCAAGGATAGCAATAACCTTATGGAAAGGGAGGCTGCTACCCTCTGAGAAACCTCTGTATCACAGAGATAGGGCATGACTAGAAATTCTTACCCAAATAAAACTCAGAAAGGGAGTAATTGCATCACCCAGCCTTTTAGCACCAAACCTTATATAGGGAGTCTAGTTTCTTTCAGCTTTCTCCTCCTTTGAGGAAGAACCTCTGTCCATAAAGATCTCAAGAGCACTCAGATCTCATCTGCGGAAAGCAGGTAGACACCTGTTTTTAGTTAACATGACTTATGCCTGGCAGTCTGGGATTTAGATGATGCTATTTACTTACTACTTATTTAGAGAAGTAAGTTAAAAGCAAAGGTACAAGAAATAGATTACCATGGGTATTACTACTGCCCT
Source organism: Mohoua ochrocephala (assembly GCA_013398855.1). NCBI lineage: Eukaryota > Metazoa > Chordata > Aves > Passeriformes > Acanthizidae > Mohoua > Mohoua ochrocephala. The sequence continues at coordinate 160,717 of VZTA01025684.1, forward strand.
GAGCAAACCCTATTTTCAACCAACAGCTGCACAAATCACGGAAAACTTTAACTACACACTTCACTATGCACATACACAAAAGTAAGCCTCACACACCCCCCTTGCTTTTCTACAGGCACAGTTATTAGCCTAACTGTGCTTTGTTATGAAGCTCAGTCTCTAATTCAACAGGGGGAAGAGATTACATGACCTTCTCTTCTCTCAGGCTTCCACCTCCTCTGCCTTTGAGCTTTCCAGGCTACAGATCACGGCAGCCTAAAAATTTCCCATCAGAACTTCTTACAACCTGAGATAAAATTTCAACTTCTTCATAAAAATGGGGTCAGCTCTCTATCCAGCTTCATCTAATTGCTCTTCTTTCTTGTTATCAATTGAATCTGCAGTTTAACTTATGCTCACTTCCAACGTGGCCTTCACTGAGGAAACTCCCTACCTCCTCAATTAGCGTTTTCCTCTCAGCCCCACTCGAGTAACACATTATTTCTCTGATCTGCTACACTCCAAAAAGACAACACCTACTCTCCAGTTTCTTACCACCTCTCCGTAATTATGGTGCTATAGAGGAGGTGCCAAAATCAAAATAATAAAGCTACTCAACTACCTCTGCTTTACTGGAGACTTCATTCATGTTTGACAAACCAAAAATTTCCAGAGACCTATTCCAGACAGTTTAAAAGATGTGTTAACACCTTAGTTGAAAATATTGCAGCATCTGCTTCTTTAGTGAGGCAAGAATGCTTAGGGTAGTTTAAAAATTCCACCTCTTTACCATCAACTGAAACGTAAAATGCCCCAAATAATCAAAATTTAGTAAGGCTTATAAAAACCTTATTTGAGCACATTCTTTGTAAAATCATCTCATTTTAAACATGTCAATACTTGAAAAAAATCCTTCCTTGCATGTTGGCCCAGTAATTAATCACACTTAGTGCTAAAACAAATCCACATTTTTAATGTAATTCATCTACCTTCATTTTCTTACTGCTTTAGTATTCCATGTCTGCTAAATTTAAAGCACATTAGTAATTATTTCCCATGTGCAGGTATTTACCAACTGAAATTAAGCCACTCTTCAACCACCAAGTTAATCATGCTGAGCTCTTACACAGCTGCCCTCTGGTTTTTCCAGTACTTTATTCCTATAGCTCTTCCCTGAGCCTTTTACAGTCTCTCCCAAACTCTAGAGTTTCCCAGGACTGGTTACACTAATGCAAACAGAAACAAGATACACACATTTTAACTGCACGTCAATCTTTGATCAAACAGCTTCCTTCAGCCAAGTACCAAGTCTGGAGGACTGTACGTGTAATGCGTGTACTTTCCCAGCTTTAATTCTCTTTTTCCTTGCATTTAGGTTCTGCACATACACAGCAGGAACTTTGGTTATTTCCTTCCAACTGAGTAGCTTCAAGCCCGTGTTTTCATGGCTGTATTTTACACAGCAAGGCAGGCTGGTTTTCAACAGTAATTGACATAAACTTCTACGAGTTATCTGTTATCTCCAAACTGCTTGGGCTGTACCTCAAGGAACGTCTGAAGGTCCCAATCCGTTATCCTGGAGCAAGGCCAGGAGCTGGTTTGCTAAGCCTCGATGGTGTTTCCTTGCAACTGAATGAATTCGAGATGTTGGCTGACATCACAATTTCTCTTGTTTGTGTTACTCCTTACACTTATATACTGTGAAGATGCTGAGACTCTGTCCTTGCACCAGTATCTGGCCCTTCCCAAGAGCTAATTTGTCAGGAAGCCAGAAATCATTTCGCTGACAGCACCCCATTTCCTAAAAGCAGCAGGTCACTCACTATCTGTTGTCCCCTGCCCCAGCATACACAGCCAAGGGCTTCCCTTACAGAGTCCTCCAGTCTCTGACACGTTCACTTCCAGAGCCACGAATCACTAGAAAATGTATGTTCAAGTCAAGACCTTTTATTCACAAAAGAGAGACTCAAGGCAAAATTATTTCATTAGCTCTCTACTCAGTGCTTTTCAGACTCCTTGTTTTGGCTTTGGGGAAGACAAAGGCAGTGAGTTACACACGGCACACAAAGTGTGGCTCATGTGGGAAGAAAACCAAAATATGACCGACCAGGCAAGGCCTAGGTTCACAGGGATGCTTAGAAGTTCCCTGTGACACGAACTGCATCGCGTCCCTGCAGGGCAAGCTACACGCTTTTGTCAAAGTACTTCCTGAGAAAACAGCCTCCCACTCAAGGACAGCCCGGAACTGCTGCAGCCAAGTCCATTCAGGGGGCAGGACGGTCACAAAGCTGCTCCTAGGAACCCCTTCAAGCTGACGATGAAATGGCTGAAGTGAAGCCATTTCTGACTGAAGGACACCAAGCATTCTCATAGCAGGGTGGGATCACAGAACCACAGAATATCCTAAGCTGGAAGGGACCCACAAGGGCCATTGAAGTCCAACTTCTGGCCCTGCACAGGAATTTTAGTGAAGTTCCAGTTGATGTTTTTAACATAGTCACATAGAAACCTTGTAATCTTTGGGATGCCAAAAACTTGAAATTTCCACTGACTGAAGACCATAAGCATTAATCCATTCTTGATGGTTATTGCCGTAGTGCTCTTCAGTAAACACTGACTTTGGAAGATTTACATGGATTTAAATATTATCCTCCTTTCTTCCTCCTTCCCCCTCACCCCCATCTGGAAAGAATTATTCTGCAAGTCAAATGACAATCATTTGAGTCATACAAAACAACATGAAACCAAGACTGTCAGTAGATTTATACCACATCCTTTAGGGGTTTAGTTTAGTTTCACATAGTGAAACATCTAATGGCTTTCATAATTTTCAACAGATAACTTGAAATTAGCCATACCACAAACACAGCAGCAGATACACAGTTTCAAATGACTCTTGACTGATATTTTTCCTGTGCTATGTAGAAAGAGAGTATGCTATTTAAAGCATATTTTAGAATTCAGCTATTTTTAGGGTTTTTCCCTGCTTCTGAGTACAGCATTATGCAAAAATCAACAGATAAGAGATTATCTTGTTCTAGAAGACATAGCACACTAGTCATACATGGTTGGCATTATTCTAGATGTAAATTTGGAACTATATTAAAATTTAATCCTCCTTCTATAGTGTTTCATGCACAGTTTCCAAAACAAATAAACGAACCACTGCTTTTGTGTGTTGTCCCCACCACTTTTTTTTTTTTTTTTAACTATAATTTTTATTTAAATAAGACACAGGAACTTCTATACCGAAAAAAATACAAAACAAAAGCCACACATTTCCTTGTGTAAAGCAATATTGTGTGATAACTTGAATACTGTTCAGCACAGTGGCTAGAAATAACAGTACAACTATGTACAAAACTTTAAACAATATTTGACAAATTTCTACAGCTGGATGTAGAATACAATTGAGATAAACAACTGCTGGGAAATTTACATGGCAAAGCATTAGCTTTAACACATTTGGTTCAAAACCTTCCATTCTGCTAAGAACAAATGTGCATTTTAATTAATATTTAGTTTCTCGTGGAAAAAATATAAAGAACATGTAATGGCATTGCAAATATTGTACAGAGTTCAGCACTGATCTAAAAACCACTCGTCATATCCCCTGGTAACCTAACACCAATAACTGAGACTACAATTTCTTATCTGGACATAACCAGAGCATAAAAAGGTCATCATACTGCAATGTTAGTCTAGAAAGAAAAATATTAAAAGGAATTGATACTTACATCACGAGTATTTTCTCCCCTTTATCTTCAGTCTATAAAATATATAGTGTTTTCACCTAGGCCTGAGATTAGTAGGGTTAAAGATGGCTGTTGTGTTTCACGAAGCTTTTTCACATGAAAATGGTTAGAGACAGACCTCTCGCCTACATTTGCTGCAAGGGGAGTCAAAAAACAGTGGATGTTTTATAGGCTGCAAATTCCACCTTGTAAGACAGCGTTAACAAAAACTCAGTAATAAAAAGGAAGCAATGCTTTATCTCCATAAAAAGCACATATCTAGTGAGTAGTTACTGGTGGCTCACTCTCACCCCCCTCCAACCTCATCTTCAAAAGCAGAAAAAAACATAAAAGAGCACGTTTAAATGCTCCTAGTAGCTGCAGGCTACTCATCTCTTCAATTCCTGGAAAAGGTGAACCTTATTCTCTTAGGAGCAGACAGCATAAATGTAGTTCCACCGAGCTGAAAGCAATGGAGCAAGAACACCAAGTTTATTTTGCCTTTGGGGTCCTCTTTGTATCACAGGAAATTATCTCTGAAAGCAATGCTCCTCTTTTTCCAGTACAACAGAAGAGCACCACAAACCCAATCTTGCCACGTACTATCTTGAGAAAGTGTCCAGCCTGCAAAACCAGGATTATTTTACATGGATTTTTCTTTTATTCACACTTAAGGAGGGGGGGAAAAGCACACTTTTACACACACAACTTAAGTAACTGAAAGTTATGGGAGAAGCTTTAAGTAACAGGAACTTAAAACTATTGTTTTCCCCACCCCTCTTAGAACACCCACTTGCTACTTCTGGACTTTCACCCAAACACAATTACTCACTACATAAATAAAACGCTGCTCTCCTAACACTGCTCAACAAAATCTGAAAACCTATTTCCAACCAGCAAATGAATGAACATTTCCAAAAGAGAAACTAAACATTAATTTGACTTTTAGACGGTAACAGTAGCATTTCACATCCTTAACTGCCAACAAAAACCATGAGAGGAAATCCCCAATCGCCCCCCGTGGAACCTGAAAGAATTTCTGTCCTTTAACAAAAACATTCTTGTCTTTCAAAATCCTCTCACACACAACGTGGAATGTTTCTCATGTACAGCCTAGTACTGAACACTTTATTTGCAACAGTTTAACAGTCATCAACTGAGCAACACCTGAAACCTTTAATAAATGCCACAATTTTACATCTATTGAAATGACAGTAAATGCAACAGTTGTTTTTACTTGTAAGCACATGACAAAGTGATATACATCACAGATTTGCTGGTTCTCCTCATGTTCACCCATGTCCAGGGTCATCATTCACCTGGATCTGAATGCACTTATTCCAAGAAAGTGGAATGTAATGAGGAAATATTAATGCATAAAACAAGGAAAGGCAAAAGAGTGATGTTCCCTCTTTAGCTTTGTAGCTGTAAAATATTTTATATTCCAATATGATATACATTCCAAGTTACCTGAGTTTACACTTCAAGAGAAGTACCTGAAGCTAGGCCATAGGGTGGGCACTGTGCAACTGCTGTGGCCATTTTTTTTTTTTTTTTTTGCATTGTGTGTATTACAGAAGTTAGAAACATAAACACCTGGATCAATTGTAAACATAATCCTGAAGTACAGTATTTTCCATAGGACACAACACAGCAAGACATTTTCTATTCAGACAGGCAACATTTTTTTTATATATAGAGAGAGCTTATTTATACTGTAGAATTTGAAACAGAACACAGGACACAGTACTAATCTGGTCAAACGTACTATGAAATGCATAGTCTCCACTTAAAACGCTTAATGATATATGGATTCTGCAGGCATTACTGCTTTCTCACCAAAAAATGCTGAATATGGATTCTGTCCCTGCCAAGAACAGTGTTGAGATATTTTTTTTTGAATGCTGCTAAATATTCCGTGATGTTCTGAAAGGTTGCCACCTCATGCAGATGTATCTGAACTAGGATCTCCTCACTCCTTGTCTTGGGGCAGAGGCCTGCTCCACCTTGCTCTAGATTAACATGTAGCTCTGAGGAGAGGAATGGTCTTCAGTCTGAATTTCTTGCAAAAGCGGCTGCTGCTGCTGCTGGGACGGTTGCTGTACCGGGATCTCTGGGGAGTCCATTGTGCTGGTGTCATCTGACAGAGATGAGAAAGAGACCCGAGACGAAAGCTGCTCAACAGTCAGGGTGCTCAAACCTGTGCTTTGACCAGAGTTTGGAGAGTTCTTCAGCGTCAGGTCTGAAGCAGGAAGGAGGGGGCCCAGAAGTTTTACAGGACAGAAAGCTGATCCGGTTGGGATGAAATTAACCTTGTTTTTGTCAGGACATGAAAAGAGAGGGGCTGAGACAGGCTGACGAGACCTACGACGAGAAAAAAGATTATATATCTGGCCAGCTGAGACGTCTTTCACATCATGAACTTTGTGGTTCTACACATTGCTAAAATGTGAATGACAAGGAATGGGATTAATTGGACAGAGGGGCAAACATCTTCCATATTGGTAGTCAGCTAACTGATCCACAGCATTAAAAATAGTACCATCACAAAAAATGACTTGGTAATTACTGGACAAACATGCAACTTCCAGCACAAAAAAAATCTGCACTACATATGCACACGAAAAAATGCCGCAGTTAATTTAGAATGGCACGAATTCTTCTTTGATAAGCAATGCAGCAATGACATATTTAGTTGTTTTAAATCCCTTTGAGGACCTCCATGAAGCAGACCTCTCCTTTCCCATATTCCACAATTTGTCTGGAGGCTTTTTCCACAACCCAACATTGCTCCCTTCACCACCCAGCAGGCAACGAATGCTGTTAGAGCAAGAAACGTCCCCTCCTTAATTCTTTCATCCACAGGAGCTTAGCATGCAACCTCAACAGCGTGTGCTGCGCTCAAATACTGCTGGGTCTAGGGAAAAAAGACATGATGATGTCCAAGAGTTTAACTTCCAATTTCTCGCTCAGCAAAAATATTGAGCAAAGTCTATGCCATAAGCATACTACCATCTACAAACACTTTACATATGTTCCATTCCATTTTATATGTTTTATACACATCAAAATGCAACCTATGCTTGAAACTGGTAATTATGACATGGAGAGTTTTTGTTTAGGCCATGAAAATTTTAAATGTTATAAAAAACACATGGAAAGAGGTTTATATAAACGCTTAGGAAATTAATGTACCTTATCTTTCCTGCTTGGATTTTTGTTGCCTTTTATAAATGCACAAAAAGAGGTAAAAGACTCCATTTTCTCTTCACACCAATGTAAACACTTCAACTTCTCTTCTGCACAAACTATAAGAATAGTTTGCTCCTGAAAAACCCATCAGCTGGAATAGTTTATTCATCTGCAGTTGAACAGGCTCAGTAAACAGGTTTACTGCTTTGCAGATACCAGCTGATATAAAAGGCATTACTTACGACATTTCCTCAAAGACCTTCACTCGCTCACATCCCTCTGGGGGCTCTCGTTTGAACATGTAGCTGTTGTTTGGTTTGGGAGATGAGGCATACTTGGGCAACGGTGAGCTACTCCCACTGTCTGAAAATTTAAAGCAGTTATATTACTAGAGATTGAGAGTGCTTTTTAATTAAATTCGATTTCCAAACAAGATGCCTTTTTTCACAATTTAGCCACTACGCTGGTTTGCTTCTACCACAACGCTTCCTTTATTGCAGGCTACTTCTAACACCCTCGTATAGCACATTTCTTCTGAATAACAGCTTCGGCGCGGCAGCAATCTATCGCATAACAACACGTAACAGGAGGATATTTTTATCCAGAACACTGCAATCGGAACAAAGCAGAGCTGTGATCCTGGAAACAAATACATTCTTTATTACGTACTTCAAGAACCAGAAATGAACAAGGTAATATGTGTAATACATGCAGAAGAATTATGAGTGGTAATGATAAAACGCCTTCTCACTGTATAAACAGTGTTATTAAAAATGTGTGTATACACTTTGTATCTTATTTTAAAACATAATTCTTCACTGGAATATTGACCTCATTAGTCTCGTGAACAGCTCAGAAGTTGTCACAAAACAAAACAAGTTTGTAACCCAAGTACTGCTACCTCATCATTACAATGTCTTATCTTACTTGCTTCACAGTTGTGAAGTTGCTTTAGTATCCAGAATAAAACCTCTACAGTTCAATTCTCTCATCACGACTGGCTACATGATACAGGTAGTCTTCGTAATTTCAGCTGCATGTGTGTATTTTAACCAGACACACTTAGAATTAAAGGTGTGAAGATCTAAGACAAAAGGCAATGGGCAGACTGTTGGTACTTCTCAGAAAGCACGAGAGAAGGCTCAAGTCTGGTAATGACAGAAACACAAAAGTTTGAAATATTAAGACTATGAAAGGGTTCCCTTTAAACAGTCATGCTGACAACATGATACTAAATGCCTTGAGGAAATACAGTAGGTACAGAAGTAGCTATCCACAGAAAATTAGCTTTCTGCAGTGGCTTCTACCTTTTCAAAGAGCAACATCTCTCCCAGGGCTGTATCAGTGGTTCGCTATTCCCTGCTTAGGATTACAATTAAAAAATGAAATATTAAAATTAAAGGGGACCTAACTTACAAATATACCTTAACTGGAGAGAAATAGCTGCTCTTGCTTTAGCTCTTTTGGAGTCTTTCCACTAATGTGGGGTTCCTTATTTTTAACTCAAGTTTATAACCTTTATTTACTTTGCTGTTGTGCACATGTGTCACCTTTTTAGCTACCGAAGTTTCAAGCACTATGATCTAACTGTTCACCAAAGTGGACAGATTTGTCTTTAACAGCTTGCAAAGAGTAACTACACAAACTTTTATACTACCATGACTCCAATACAAAGGGTAATCATTAGATGTTTTGAAACATTTCTGCTTCCTCTTACAACAAGAGACAAATCAACTCAAATGTCACACTTCCCTTTGAAGATTTCTTATGAAAGATATGAAAAAAAAAAAAACTTGAAGTGAACCTCAGTAGCATATTGATTATTCAGCTCTTTCCTGCTGTAGAGTGAATACAGAACTTCTATTCACAGAATTTTTGGTGTTAACTACGAAGGCAGAAAATGCTTAGAGACGATACAGATATTTGCCAAGTTGGGAGCATGATGGTCCTGTTGGCAGCTTTCCACTGTTGGCCCACACCGCTCATTCCAAACACAGAAATCATTAACAGAACCCAGACAGTTTGTTTCCTCCTTCTAATATTTAAAATTGAAGATCCAAGTTTCTATTTAAAAAATTAGAGACATAAAACGTACTACTGTTCATTCCACCAAATAGTGGAAAACCATGGCAGTACATCCAAGGGAGGAATCAAACAGAATTCAAAGTTAAGTCAGTTCTGGGAAGATTCTAAGTCTTGTCTACTAGCCAGTTCAGCTTTCAAGCAAGGTTTTGGTTTAGTTAGCCCTGTCTGGCTGAAACTTTCTATGTAAGGCAGCCGCTAAACAAGTATCTCTCTTTACCCTTTCTGCTTTTAAAGCCTACGAGTTGTTAGATTTTCATTTTGACCAAAAGCACAGCACGCACCGTTCGAAGCACACGGGTGGTTGTGAGCGGACCCACACATACAAGTTGGGTGAGAGCAGAAGGGACTGGGAACACAGGCCACGAGTTAAAGTGGCAAAAGGTGGAATTCACACCCTAAGGCCGTCTCCACTTGTGTATCCTGTAAGCCCTGCAGTGCTGAACTGTCCCGTCACGGATCCCTGCCGACACGGACACAGCGAACCCACGAGCCCTGCCCGAGTGCTTCGTGCGCGCCGCTGTTGCTCTCTGAGGCCCCAGGGCCGCGCCCTCAGGGCCGAGCCCTCAGGTCCCACCAGCAGGGGGCGCCCTGCCGGCGTGTCCCAGCCCACCCACCCCATTTCACCCCATTTCCCCCCATTTCCCCCCATTTCATCCCGCTCCATCCCGCTCCATCCCGCTCCATCCCGCTCCATCCCGCTCCATCCCGCGGGCAGTGACCATGCAGTCTTTAAGGGCAGTTTCGCTGCCACAAACGCACAGCAGGCAATATGGAGCCTCGTCACACGGAATTTCTGTACACATATTTAAAACAGATATATTCTGTTATCTAGAAGACATTTTAAGATTGTCATTAAAACACTAAAAATACCTTTTTAACCTTAATACCAGAAATTATAGCTTGCACGTATTAGAACAACTGAAGAGGCTAACTAAAAAAGAATCCGTAAAGCAGTTTTTTGAGTGGCAATACTTAAAGGAAACAAAAAACTTTGCCAGTGAGCCTTGGGATTTGTTTTGAGAGGTTCAAAAATACCTAATGAGACTGTCCAAAGACTTCACTAACAACTTCCCTTTAAAAAACTACCAATCAGATGCCCAGAATTTAACAAGTATCTTCAGTTCATCTCCATTAACATGCTACTTGTAAGAGCCTGCTAGCAACACTGGGCCTACTAAATGCTATGTAAAGGCACCTAAATCAAAATCCCTGAAAAACAGGGTATACAATCTGTATTTGTCAAAAAACCCCCTCCAAATTACATCTGCTTATACCTTTGGATGCCTTTGAATTTCACCTCTGTCACAGCTGCTGAGGATGCTGTGTAGGGCTCTGAATTACAGTTTCATGGACCAGAGCATCACAGAACAGATCTAGTGAAACCAGTGGTTTTAACACAAAATCGTAAAGCCAGGTGCCATGAAAATACTTTCTTCCCCAACCCTTCCTTGTCTGCTCTAATCAATACTGTGTAGTATCACTGCTCTGTTCAGAGCAATACTGTGGGCCTTTCCTGAAAAGTAGCTTTCACTTGCTTTTGAAAAATTCAATTATTTAACAGCTTCTTGCAGAAAGGTAAATCCAACAGAGTCCAAAGGGCAGCTGCGAGGACCTCAGGCCAAACCACAACTTTGCACAAAAAGATGCTTTAGGAATGTAAAGCAGCGCTGTGTCTGTACAGATCGCTGGCTCCTCTCACTGCTTATGTCTCTCAGTCAAACCAACCTTCCTTTCCTGTTCAGCAACACACCCCAGACCCATTAATAACGCTGATAATTCCACTTTGTAATGGTAAAGCCAAGTTATTCCCATCAAGAGGAAAATTAAACACTGAGAAAAGTAACAAGGAAACCTAGTCAAAACATCTACATTTAGTTACACAACACATTTTTCCAAACTTAACAGGCCTCACAAAAAACTGACAATGGTTTTATTCTAGCATCACAAAAGCCTTTAAAATGAAGGCTTTATTGTATAGAGCAGGTAACATCCACAACAAATGTAATAAACTGTCCCTCAAAACTTGCTGTTCTCTGGTATTTCTACCTATATCCCTCATTTATCTATAACTTAATTATTTTGAAGTAACATCCTTATTCAGAACAACTGGCCCGTAGTATCTGGATGATCTGAGAGTAAAAAGCACCTTTTTTGACTATACTTTTATAACCTCTGAACAAATTACTTTCTCCTGGAAAACTGCTACATGTTTTCCTAGTTTTTAACCTTGCCCTTAAAGAATTAAGTTGTGATGAGCAGTTCAAGCTTTTATCTTTCATATGCACAGTATTACGTACCTTACTGAAACTAATTTTAAAATGCCATTATGATGACTTAAAAAACTGGCTGTTTATCATCATCACCTACATACTACTACTGGAGAAGGCTTTTGATACAAGCCTAGCATTAAAGCCAGTCTTAAAACCAAAATCCACAAACAAGTATCTACTCATAAATTTCACTCCAGTCAGCTGTTCAAAAAATACAAGGCAGGAGATAAAAAGCCTTGAAAAGCATTAAAAAGGCTAGAGATGCACTATTTCAAACTGTCTTCACTTGCTACTGCCAATAAATGTACTGCTGAAAATTCCCATTACTGTGATAACGGAGTACTAACTGCAAAAGGAATTATTCATTTCCTTGCTTTTTAACTTATATTTGTTATCAGGACATATATGAACCGATTTACCTGTCAAGATGGTTTTTTGTGCGCTAATACTTTAGTGGATGTTTCTATAGTGATTCAGTCTTGACAACATATTAAAATTCACATGCATAGTGAAAGAAAGAGGAGTATGGTGGGGGCAAGCTAATACCACTGTTATTTTTGGAGCATGGCCAACTATCATGTTGAGCTAAGACTTTTACTTTAATGTGGTTAACTTACACACTCGCACACACCCACCCCCAGTTCAGGATTTGGGCAGATGGATTTGTTTTCCACTATTTCCTTTCAAATCCAAGATAGGAAAAAAATACTTTTCAGAAATCGAGAAAAGCTAGTATTTCTCCTGCTGACTTCTCCAATCCTATTCCCAAATTACTTTAACAATTAATAAACAGATAGTATTTACAAAAAAAAAGAGCTTAACCTTATGTATAACATCAAAATACTGCAATCTTTTAGCTCATTAGTAAATATATGCTATATCTTAGAAGTTTTCATTTCCTCTGTGAAACTTACTCCTCTTCGTTTGCATGATTTACCCAAATCCTCCATCCTCCATACTGAAAGTCCATGTTTCAGCTAGCTGACCAGAAGCACAAGGGTAATTTTATTAGTAAACAGTTGTCAAAAAAAACCCGTGGTCTTTTTTACACTGGTGCCTAAATTCTCATACTCCATAGTCTGTCAGTAACTCTCAAGTACTGAAACTCCAGTTGTACTCCCACTATAGAACCACACATCATTTTACAGACTTCAAAAAAAAAAAAAAATGCAGGATATTGATAAACACGAATTATTCAGAATTTTTGAGCTGTTATGCAGCATACACAGAGAAGTAATTACTCTCCATCGGGTTGTTCAAACAGGTATCTGAGCTTCTCACCAAATAAGTGGAATGTAACAGTTCAGAAGCAGAGTACTTTTAAAAGCAGTCCAGAACTTCATCACCATTTTGAACAGCAAGCAACTCACCTACGATAAATATACAGTCTACCACAAACCTTCCTGAAACCTTTCTTAAACGTCAACATGTTACAGTCTGAATTCTTCACATTAGAATCTTCAGAAAATAGTTAACTGTTTGCTGTGCTCCTCTGACGTATTTATGGAAGATGTTTGTGAAGTTTCACAAACAAGAGGGAAAAAGATATGTAAACAAACAAAACCAATTTTCAGATAAATCCTCAATCCCTCCACAACCATCCAACAAAAACAAAAACTGATGTAATGAGTAAAATGAAGGTAGTTGTAAAAGCAGGACATCACATGCCTCCCATAGGTAAAGGCAGGCCATTCTACTCTCACCTTTATCACGGTCATAGAGTAAATCTTCTGTTGAACAGGGACTCCCATCCTGAGATTCAGGAGGGCAAAAGGGAGAGACACATGGTGAGTGACTGCTGCAGCTGCTGCTGCGCTCCTGGACAGACGGAGTCTGAGTGTCAATGCTTCGGGTACTACTACTACGATAGTGAGCAGGTAACGGGGCCCTTCGACCGTCAGGGATATCCAGAGGCTGCAAGAGAAACAAGCAATTCACGTTACAGAGAAAAGATCAAACTCACGAGCAAGGTCAGCCTGTAGCGCTCAGAAGGCCTTCAGAAGAACAAACAAGGCATCTCTGAAAGAACAGAAGATCTCACACAAGAAAATAATGCAGTGTACAATGGACACGACATACATTAATTATGCTGAGTACGGGGGCAATGTGCATGTGTTCCAACACCAAGTTAACATCCACACTTCAACACGTGCCAGTGTTATGTTTTTATGGTTTTTATGACAGTTTAAAAAAGCAAACCTCCCTCTATAATTATACTCAGTACTACAATTTTCAATAAAGGTCACCGTTATTATGAAAGAAAAACAAGTACCCTGACAGAGATCACATTTGGATAAAAGGGAAAGTAGAAAATGTCAAATACAATGGCATACTATTGCTGTAACAACCAACTGAATTACAATTATAAAAGGAAACCATCCAAGTTTTGCGAGTAAGTTGTGACTCTCCAGCACACCCCTAACATTCCATCCTTCGATAAACGATGCACACACAGGCTTGTAACAAGGCTCACAAGCTTTGTCTTGAACCAAAGCTAGTAAGCTCTGCCTGCCTCTATCAGCCTAGCTGGCACTGGCCAGAGAGATCCTGCATCCCATGCTGCAACATACTGCATAGACATGTTCACAGCAGTAGATTGGCACACTCTACTTACTTGTCCTTTCCCGTGGAAAATTATTTTTTTTAACAAAGACAGTGCTGCTTTAAATGTAAGGAATCAAATGGGAATTAGTGTCTTGCTTAGAAGCGAAGGGGGGAAAATGCCTGCAAGATTTAAACAATTTTTATTCTCACTTCAGGGAGGACTGTGTCCAAACCATAGAGAACAGCTTAAATGTTCTAGCTACAAAAAATTAATGTCTTTTTCCTTCTCACTTCAAGTGAACATTTTTATTTTATTGCCTCTCTTCCCCATATATTCCAAAACTGTAACAGCTTGTTCCAGAGCCTAAAATTCAACCCAACACTTTTGCTAGCAACGAGGACGTGACACCTATTGGCTGAGTATCACATTCTCCCCTTTTCAGCAACAGCCTATCCAGAAAACCACCACATATTACACAAAGAGGCAGACATAGCAGAACAGGAAGATAATTTTCTTCTCATGAGCCTTCCAGTTAATACCATTTCATATTTCAAGTAAGAGCAAAGAAGCATACTATAAAGAGAAGATTACAGTTGCTCCATCAGATGCTGTAAGGTTTGGGCACAGCTGTGTGGTCTGCTCCAGCAGCTCGGCTCGCATTGCGTATGCGTTACAACATGACTGCACGTTCTATTCCCACCACCCCCAACAGGCCCTGACTCATTCCAAGCACAAGACAGACCTGCAGCCTTGTAGCATTTGTTACACAGGCAGGAGAGAGAGAAAACAAGACTGCAGCTGTAGAAAGAAAACAGTCTCGTAATTATCATAATCAAACCAACAAAATAAAAAAAAAAAACCAAAAACACACACACACAAAAAAAAAAACTGCCATGCAAAACAACATTTTTATTTCTCTCTCTGCCACAAAAATTCTGTGGGATGTCAGAGAATCAACTGAACCAACCTCTTTTACAGTATCTCTTCTGGATGCCCAGTTCATACAGGTCTGATTTGTAAAAGTACTCTGCATTAACAGATCCAGAAGGAGACTACACTCCAAACTCCTAAAATGGAATACAACATCCTGAGCTACCCGAAGAACCACACCACAGAATCCTGATGGATTTGTGTTTCCCCATCCATAAAGTGTAAATAATATCATCTTTCTTCTCACATAACTGCGATGTAAAGTGAACAAAATTTCAGACACACTCCTACTATAAAGAAGTAAAATCTCGGGAAAACATTCAGATTTCTGACTTCAGACAAGGTGTAACAGTAAGCATGAGGACACAAATCTAAGGAGGAGAAAAGAAAAACACCAAACAGCTGCTCATTAAGGGCATACACTATGGTCTATGTAACAGGTAAAACGAGGATTCCAGGGAGGGGAAAAAAACAGTAAATGATCACGTAATTAAAGACTTCAGGATAACACAGATGTTCTTCTACACCTGGATGAACAACGTAGTCTCAGCTAGTCAGGAAGTATAACCCAAATCACATATTTCAATCTCCCCTGAAATAAAGCCTGAGGTACAAAAAAAATCCATATTTTTAGACACGTATCTAAATATACACGCAAGCAGAAAAAGCTAAATATTTGTAATTCTTTCTAAGTGCAATAACTTTTAAGGCATAGAAAATGCCAGTTAATATCTCAGATTACTGGGCTTTTGTATTTATCTTTCCCTTAATGCTGACAAGTGCAAAAATCTCCATGACAATATCAACTAAAAGTATTTCGCTTGTTAAAAACTTTATGTATCAAACCTGATCAACATAAAAAACCACTTTTGAAGTTACTTTCCGTGAGTCATGCCCAAACTATTCTAAAAACTGAAGTTCTCACAACCTTACAACATTATAAAGAGGGTAACTAATTTGGTACAGCTGCTATTAGTTTCCATAATGCCCGATGCATGGAGCACAACTAGAAATTACTGCATTCTATATGCTATTTCTTTAAGGGCTTTTTGCAAGTATGTCCAGTCATGTATCACCCTTATGCCAAACGCATTCTGACAGGACACCTGTCCATCCCTATGGGATGTGTGTTCTTGGGCACAGTTACATACTGCTCTCATCTCCCTGCAAAGGTAGGAAAATGCTCCACTTGACAACAAACATGCATCCCTCAATACACTGTTAACATTCACCGATTTGTTTGCAGTATCCATCTTTTTGCTGGAAAAAACCCAAACAACACTGTACTTAGGAGAATCAGGAATGCTACCAGTCTATAATAATATTACCAATGGGAGTCTCCTCACAAGCCGTACATCTATTTGGGAGGCAACTTCTTGAGAGTAAAGCATTCAATGCTATCGATTTAAAAACTGTCCTCTAGACTGGACCACAAAGGCCAACATAGGAAAGTGCTTCTTCCTGCTGCCATCAGTGCATTAGATAAGGTGCAAGTGCAAAAACCATAACCATATCCTAGGAAGGAACACTTGGGAAAAAAACAGTTCTCAGATGAAGGCTATGAACATTTAAGTGAGGATCCTCTGCATCTGTGCAAAATAAACAAAGCCCTTTTATTACAGGATTAAGTTTCCAGATAGGTACGTAAGACCACCTTGCCATCTCCTTCCAGAAGCATTAGGAATCAAACAAGGAACCCAGCAATCAGTTTACTTACGTTGTGTGACAGTCCATCAAAATTTCTTTATTTCTAATTACTTCTGTATACTTGATCGTTCTGGTAGAATGTTTTTCCTAACAGGAGGCCTATGAATGTGTCCATGTTCTGCTACAGGGCACTTTTCATGATTTTCACTCTTGTATTCCATAAGAGGGAACACCTCTTATCCCTTAATCCCTACAAAAAGTCCATCATCTTGTTGTACCTCAGTCTCCAACATTTGTGTTGTGGAGTCACAATGGGACAAGGAACAAAAGCCTGCAACAACTTCACAAAAAGCTGATTCCGTCTTACAAGTTATGGTGAGAACAGAGACACACCATCACACCTTGTCAGAGTCAATCAGCAAGTTATAAAAAAAGGAAGGAAAATATATCCAAGAATTGTGAATAAATGCATTAGAACATGAATTTAAAATTTATTAATAAATTTGAGGAGAAAGAGGTGATTAAGAAGTGACTCAATAAGGACAATTTTGTTTTATGAAAGCAAAAAGAAAACACCTTCAGCTAACTAAGCAAGATGAATTATGTGAAAAAACACATCTATGGCTAAACTGCAAAGAATGAATTTTTTAAACTATTTTGACCAGTATGCAATCCCTCTAAACTTTATAGTCAATTGGATTTTTAAAAGGTGATGATACAAAGACATTACTAATCATCAATTATCTTTACACACAAAAACAACAGGACAATACAACAGTGGGGTTTTTTTTACTTTTATAACTACAATTTTAATCATCATTAAAATGTTAAAACAAAAAAAAAAAAAGAGATTTCCAAGAACCAACAGAATCAAGTCAGCATGAGTAAAGACAGAAGACATATTCCAAAGTGACAAACTATCTTTGACTGTGCTTTTAAAATAGTTTCTAAAAATACAAAATGTTACAGCAAGAAAGAATGGCAGAAAATTGAAAGAAAAACAAACAGGCTCACTAGCAGTGAAACCAGTAAAGTTTGGTTTCCTATGGTTTAATCTTTTGTTCGGTAGTTCCTAACCCTTAACCTAGCTGCCCCAACTCCCCCAGGCTAAAACACAGCTAAATTGTTTATTAGGAGAAAGTTCACCAGCAGTAAGATTGAGTAAATTATGATCTTGTTATGATCTTCCATAAGCAAACTGAGATCCAGTAATCTCAAAGACAGTGCTAGGAGTCCCACTATGGGTCCCACAAGACCAGACCTCACAGAAATCAACAGTTACATAGCAGGAAACAACCCTCTGCCCGCAAAGATGGACTTGACTTCAAGGGCAACGTCTGATTTATGACTTTCTTTTGTGTCTGAAGCTCTCGCCAGCTGAATGTTTGGAGGAAGGGTTCACTATTGCCTTGGTTGCGTAAACTGCTGAGCACCTCTGGCCCAAATCCAACAATGCACTTAAGTATGTGCTTAACTGTTGTGCTGGATCAGAGTCAGTACATTCAGTAACATAGGAGAGCTCTGCATCCCAAGCAATAAGCTGTTAAAACCCAAGGACAACATTTACAAGGATGATTTGTCTGACAGATAAATGAAATATCCTCCAACCATGGGAGATTAAAACCCTAGCCATAGCAACATCAATGGTGGCACTACAATACACACCTTTTTGTAGTCTCTTTGGAGATGCTGCCACGAGGCTTATTGAGCTGGGCTTTCAGTTTGCATGTCTGATTTTTTTTTTCCTTTTTCCTGTTACAATACACACCTCTTCTAAAGGGATAAGACAGCCTTAGGAAAGAAAACTTAACATACAACTACTACTACAGTATTTCATTCTCAAGACTGCTTTGTTCACACAACTAGGTGTCTGGAGAAGCCAAGACTACTCCCAAACTTTTAAAGTTTACTACTGATATGAAGAACTGCAAATACAAGGTTTCAGAATCTTAAACCTCTGATTGAAGTTTTATAGCTTGACTCATATACTGAATTGCTATTACATGACCGTTCATGAAAAAAGCACCAACACCTTGGAGAAGATTAGAAAAAACGGTGGACTGCTTTATTCCACGGCAGAAAATTGTCACTGGCTATTTAGGAAACAGTGGCTGTAAACCAAGAATTCCACATTTTAAGGGTCATCCAAGCACTGAACTCCTCAATGACAAGTCCAACGCTCCAAAGCAAAGCTGCCCCATTTGTCAGTATTTCCCATACAGAGATGTCCCATGACAGATCACAGAGGTTTCATGGAAGTCAAATGGTCCACATTCAGTTTATGGGAAAAAAAGCATTAAAACCAAAAAAGAGAGCACAGCACCAGAAACTTGCATCTTGCTCAAGAAAAAGAGCGCAAAATGAAGCAAATGGAGCAATCTCCTGATCTCTAATTACTTATTACTGCAGCCTGAAGTGTCTGAATGTTCAAGCACTTGTATTTCTCACAAAAACTTTTCAAGTTCTCTACAGAAAGGGCATTCTAAACAAAGTAAGTTTGGCCAGAAGCCCTTTAAAAATAAAAAAGAAAAACAAAAAAGAAACAAGCAAACAAAAAAAACACCCCACCATGCTAAAACACTGAAACAAAGTTTTCAAACAAACAGTTCTTTGAAGAAAATTATTTGTAATTTCAGCCACAAGGAAGGTTCCTCAAGAGGAAGGTTTTCCCTGTGTTTAGAGATTACAAAGAGATATAACAACCATAAACATGTTACTATACGCTTACCTTGGATACTTCTTCTTTTCCACTGCTGTCCTTAATGAATACTTTTTCCAGTTCAGGGCTTATTCCTTCTACATTACACGGCACACGTGAAGCAGTTGATTTTGGCACTGAAATGTTTGACAGTGGCATAGGGACTGATCTGGAAATACAAGCCTAGGAGGTAGACAGCAACATGATTTAAAAATGGAAAACAGAATAAAGGCAGAAGTCTGAGACCAAAACTAAAAACATTACTAAGTAAGAAGCTGTGTATTAATTTTGCCATCTAGAAGATCACCTTTTACTTGGTGAATTCAAATAAAAACAAATGCCTGCATAAATCAAAACCCAATAAAATCATCTCTACTTAACCCGAAGAAGAGTTGTATAATCAAAGCATTCTATGACTTCACTTGGTAGTAAGTAGACAGGCATACGTACTTTCCAGAGGCACGGACTACGGTTTACACCGCAGGGGGATGGGGAGCGCGTGGGGAGCGTGTGGGGCCCTGATGTTCATGTTTTAACTGGGATCCAAAAGGCATTTCATAACATTCCTAAAGCTTAATGACTCAACTGAAATATTCACTTAATGCACTTTCACTCTCTTTTGGTTGGCTTTAGCAAATGAAAAATAAAACATTCATTCTGACCCTTTAATTTCATTAGCTTATAGCTTTTCAGAACTTTGTGTCAAAGGTCTTAAGAGAAATCATCTTGAGTTTAAGGGACAACCATGTAAGTAAGTACAAATATGGTTTTCAGAAAAGCCTGTTGAGTGGAGCTCTGTTACCAACAGGAAACACTCACAGGAGTGCACACACGTCTTGCACAGTCAACCTTAAAATCTTCACCTTGGCAGCAGCTACACTGACAGCCATGAACAGTGCTCACGTGTCAATCAATGTGTTCTCCTCCCACTCACAGAATCACAGGATGCTTAAGACAAAATGTAAACTTTTTTTTTTGAGTTCTTATCAAGAGAATCTTGCACAATGTGCAGCTCCCAAGGTGCAAGTCATTTGCCTGCAAGCATTCTCTGACTGCCAAAACACAATGCCTGCAGAATGGCTTTATCAGAGAACATCTTCCTGAGAAATCAAAATGTCACATGAGCAATGACAAAGTGAGCTCCAAGCACGAGAGAATGTTTCTTCACAGCATATGTCCTAGGTGGGTTTCGATCTATGCCAAAGACTGTTTGCTATGTGACTATAATGGCACAGGTACTTGCAACAGCTTACTCTGAGATGTAAAGCAAAACCTTTTCTATACAAAATGTTGTAGGATCCTTTGTTATGAAGGTGTAACAGGTTCAGGAAAAGTATCAAATTCCTGTTGTCTTCATTGCATTAGGTTTTGACCACAAGATTTTACCCCCACAGAAGGAATGTAAGGAATCAGCCATCACAGCTCAACCAGCTGCTGTAACCAGCTGCTTTACAGAACACCAGGCAGGTAAAAAGGTACCCAGGAAATACCACGACAGAACCAACATTTCAGGTGTTCAAAGAGTGGCCTGTTAGTAACAGGGACTCCAAGTTAAGGATCTACTACTATAGGTGAAATTCAATCAGGACTCAAATATCTGCACTCCCAAATAAGCCATGATTAAATGCTTTCTACAAGTGGCGTAAGGTTTATGAAGACATCGACTGAACCTCACCTGAGCTTCAGAACTGTAATTTGGCTTCAATTTTGCTGACAGGTTGTCGTGACTAGATCATTACTGCTTTGGGCATCCTCCACTTCACCTTGCTTTGGTACTTTCTTTTCCTTTATTTTCTATTTTTATTTTTTAACTAGCCCAGATGAAATTAGGCTGCAAAACTTACAAGCAAATACCCTCCAGAGGAGCTTTGAAAGTTTACCATAAAAAATCAGTCTTGGAAGCAAGTACGTGTCCCTGGAAGCACAGGCTTATCTGGCCATGCCCACAACTTTTACAGCATCATAATATATTTCAGTTGTTATCCTGGTGCAACCCTTCTTTTACTGTATGATGACCATCAGATAAACTCCAGTGAAGGTACAGCAGTATCGGACTGTTAAGCATTTCAGTGCACCACACAAGAGAACAAACACAAGACAGATGGGAAGGCTCAGCAGGCTATTCAGACAGCCCTGATAAGGTGGGAGGCCGTTAATACAAGGAACTACTCACTCACCTGAGTCTGACTGATAGCTATGTGGTTGCCATGGAGAGGCGACTGACGTTCCTTCTCTTTGTTGTGACGACTGCTCTGCTTGCTGCGCTGAAGCTGCTGCCTCAGCTTGGCAATCTGCTGGAGAGAAGTTCAGGCGAAGTGAGAATGAGTTATCCCATGGGTAACTGCTCAAATCTTCACATGTAAAGTGGATCGTGGACATTTTAATCCTCTTTGGAGGATTTTATAGGCATATGGGATTGCCTTTCCTTGAAGTATGAAAAAGCTTCCTTCTGCTTATCAGATACTGCAAAGCATCTGCCCTATTCACCAACCTGAATACAACAACAGGCTCGGTTTATTTACTGAACTTCCTCATTTACACACAAGCACTGTAATATCTGATGCAAATAAAAGGAGTCAGAATGACAATTTGTAGCATTTCCTAACCTATAACTGGTTTAAACTGGGGACTTTGAAGCCTACAGCTTAATTTGTTTGATCTTAAACCAAAACAAAGTTTTTTAGGGATAATTCATCATAAAAGAGCCTTCACAAACAACTGGCAATCAAAATGCACTGCTCATCTTGGAGTACTTATTTAATGCATTTAATAGCACTTCCTTGCAGGCAAAATTATCAGAGATTCCTTCAGGCAGACGGAATTATCTTTCCTGCTGTCTGCTGCAAAGATGTCTAATCAAAAGTTACATATTTTAAATGTCAAACGCAACTAAAGCCATTATCCATTTGACCTGCTCCTTAACAAGAAGCCAAAGAATTTCACTTGGGGATTCCTCTACTTATTTATTCCTCCTGGGAAACTTCCACATGAAAGAGAGTACTTACCTCTATAAACATTGTCTCAGAAGTTTAGACTGTGCAAATTCACACAACAGGTACAGACACTTCCTTAAAACTGGATAATTTGTTCCCTTAGGCTCAAATCCCACTGTTCCTCATGCTCAGCACACTGGAATATAAGGCCATGCGTGGCCCCATTTAATTTTTAATTCAGCTAGGGATACAATTTTTAAAAACCTGAAGGGCAAGTAAGGAGAATGAATGCACACGGAATTCATACATCGGCTGGAAACTAACCTCTCTTTCTGAGTGACAACTTACAAGTACATGCACTCTGTGGTTATTTCCAAGTAGTTAAATATATCACTGGTACTCTTGCAAAGCAACTCTGTGGCAGAGAATCACTTTACATCACTCTTCACAGTGTCAGAGATGACAGTGCTTGGTGAAGAGGTTTGGATGGAGCTTTGCTGCAGGCTGTGAACTTTTCTTTGTGCTGTTTCTGGTAGCACTCACAGAAGAACAATCTATGTTTAGAGCTTCCTAGCAAGTCTTGCCACAGCTCGTTACCCATATTTAGAGAACTGCTACTCAGAAATGGCTGAATACTTTGATCTTTAAACAACAGACAAACAGTTCAAGACTTCCAAAAGGGTCTGTGTGCCGAATACATCCAGAAAAACAGAGCCCTAATACAACTGCATTACTTACACAATGAGCTACATTTAGAGAACTGGGACACTCAACTCTTGATAAAAGGTGCAACTCGAGCACCATATTGCCAGAAACTTTGGAGTCTGAAGAGATACTTCATCTCTAAAAAAAATTACGTATGTTTATCTAGAACTTTTCCCTTCTTCCTGTAGGAGTAACAACAATTGGGAAATCTAACTCCATAGATAAAAAAACAAGCAGGTAACTACTCTGGTAAATATACACACATTACAAATATCTGTGTCTTACATTGGAATGTGGGAGAATGGAGAGAACTGGGAAATAATCTTCATCTTCTCCTTTAAAAACAGAGGAGAAAAATGATTCCCAGATCAGAAGACAGCTGTGGACAGAGATGGCTGGCTACAAGAATAATCAGAAAGCAAGGTGAGTGCTGTATATAAATCTTTCATTCCAACTACCTCTCCTTGGTGCTGTGCACTTCCTACTAAATCAAAAAATTAAATACACTATTTTGTTTAATTTAAATGAAATATGGTTTCTGAGCTTTCCTCAGGAGCACACCATGAAAAAAAAAACTACACAATACCACCTCAGAGATGTGACTGACTGATTTCTGTCACAAGTAAGCTTGCATATCTTTGAGGACATAGCTTCTCACCATAAAATCTGGACAGTGAAAGCTCTAAATGGGAGAGTGTTGATAGGCTGGTATGTCTCCAGGCTAGCCAAAAACCTTGAAGCTCTGATATTGTGAAAGGAATCAATGGATCTCTGGAATTTAAAGTTCTCTCAGCCACCTCAAGAGTATGTGTATTTTGGCAGTCAGCAGGTTCTTGACACTAACATAAAGAAAAGACTTCTTGGGTCACCGAGGAGAAACAGAAGATGGAAAAGAGTTGATTTGACTGTGTATCTGGAGCTGATATGATCACTTAAGCCAAACAAGCAACGCAGTGAAGAAACAGATGTGCCTTCTTAGATCATATGTCCTTAGCCCTGAAGAACTTGCAGGACCCTAACTGCCCATGATGGGGTAGTTACCTTTGGACAAGAAAATGAGAAAGTAATAATGGGCATATAAAAAGGAACTTGCCATTTCTTATTTAGCCTGCAGACCTGGGAGACAGAGGCTTGCTGGCACAGACAACCAGCAAGCCGGCAGTGTCAATGAGTACATGAAATTTGCTGAACTAAACGATGCTCCAGCTCTTCACCAAGGGGAGTCCACAGTGTTCTACCACTTGCTAAAGCTAATCCTGAAACTGCAATAGCTCTTCTTCTTCTACAAGATTGTCTTTTAATTACCAATTATTCTCTATCTCAAACTGAAATAAAGCCACTAGTCCTAACAGGAACAGACAGCTCTGCTAGCTTCCTCAAAGTTTATCTACATTTTCTTCTCAGGCAACAGAGAAGCGTCATCAGAGCACCAAACACAAGCAAAATGATCTACAGACAAGTATGAGGTATGCTAATTCTTACAGAACAAGTATAATTTATGGAGTAAAAAAGGAATCTGAAGCATATGCCTCGATGGCACCTGTTCTACCAATGATCTCAAAGAAGCAGCAGATCCTGTCTCTTGGGCACTCAACTGATGCAGCTAATACGAGCTGGGGAGTCTGCTGTGCAAAGAAAATGGTGCCAAGGGAGCGGTATCAGGAAAACAGGCACTCGAAGATCCAGCCTTAGACCAGATCTGTGCAAAGAAAATTGTGCCAAGGCAGTGGCAGGAAAGGAACCTTGTGCTACGCTGGGGAAACCAAAGGGCAGTAACAAAACACTCTGTTTTCACCGAGCAGCTAAGAACAGAAAGGGTTTGGGACACCACTTCCCTCACATACCCAAGTACCGAGCATGAACGTGACTGGGGCACGTGACACAATCATATTAAGGAACATATGTAAATCACCACAAAAAGATCTCATGTGTATCCTAAAGCACCCGCTTGTTGAAGACGTTTAAGCGTTAGCCTTGCACATACGTGCACTTAGATCCATACCACGTGAATTATTTCAGTATACCAATTCAAATGCTCTCCCTGCCTACCTAACTTGAAGATGGGCAGAACATTCTCTTTAGAAAATACAGCTATTTTCTTAGAGGATACAGCTGAAAGTAAAACAAATTTTTTTTAAAAAATCAAGGAATTCATCAAAGAGTAAACTCAATTTGAAGGCTACTTCCAATGTTCGAATGCCATTTGTAATTTAAAACTGTTTTGCTACATTTCAATGTGTAAACATATATGTAGTCAATTTCAAAGTACATCTTTTAATTCACATTTGGCAAGCACTCTCATGTGACTGCATGGAAGGGGAAAACACAGCACAAATCTGTGCACATTTCAAAAAAAAATTAAGAGAATTTTCAGCCTTTGCTCTTCCAGTGACTGTTCTCTGCAATGTTGCTGATGCAGTGGAAAGACTCTTTTCTTCACCTATTTTAAAGTAATTTATAAAAAACCCCCACCAACATAAAACACCAAGAAAACAAAAAGATCAGTGCATCAGAAACCGACACAAAGTCATTCAGGGCACGAAGTTTCAGTTTGGTCTTGATGGTTTACTGTCAGCCAAAGATAAAATGACCATCCAGGATTATTAAACAAACAAGTTAGGAAAACCCCCTATAAATAGATCTTTTGCTTCCTAAGTATTTCTACAGCTTGAGGCTGTACAATGAATAATATGAATTTTGTCTATGCCGCTTTTAATATGCATGCAGTCTAACATAACTAATGGCACTAAACTGAGAAATAACCAAATTAGGTGTGTTCTTTACAACACTGGGATAATCTGAATATCCTGGTAATTTTTCCCTTTTGAAGGGACCTAGATGAAGACTAATATGAAGGAACCTGACACACCCTACCGTACCTCTCCAAATGCTCACTAATATTTAAATACAGTCAATAGGCTGTATTTCCACAGCTCAGGCTACACAATATGGTAACTTCCTATTGCTGATCAATCCACAAACTCCTTGTTAATAAGTGAGCTGCATCTCATTCATTAAATTTTTGTTAATAAATAAGTTAACCACTAGGTTAAAGAGCAAAACAAGCATTAGAAATTCACCCTAAACCTTTCAATACAATCTTTCAATTGGTATATGAAAGCACATTAGGCATGCAAGCTCTCATATTCAATTCTCTCTTATTCCTAAGTCCTTTTCAAGTACTCTGTTACAGCAGAAGGGACCTTCCAATGGGGGGCTGCTGCCGCCTGTGTAATAGATACAGCACAGAGAGCTGCGTAAGGGAAGTGAAAAATCAGCTGTCTGAAATATGTCTTTAAAAACCTATACAAAGTGAAAACTACTTGTTTTAAATAGAGGGTTTTTCCCAGTTCTGGGCAAATTCCAGTTCAGGGTAAGCTATAACTAAAATTGTCCCTGAACAACATCAAGAGAACTTCAAACTAATTATTCAGGTTGAAAAGGGAAAAAATACCAGTGGTTTTAACCATTACTTGGTTTGCGTCCAGTATAAAGACTGATAGCAATGTTTATCTCCCAGTCAAGACATGTATCTGTTGAAATCATGTTAAAGCAGTGTGGCATCATCTTAGACAAGTCACACTTAAGACTTCTTAAAATCAAGTAGCAGCGCCCTTCAGAATAAACAAATTCTTTAAAAGTAGATTTTTGTTATGAAATTATTAAAGGAAAAGTTTATATTGAGAGCTGGGGACTTTGAAATGTCTAATAGAGTGACTACCAGAAAGCAAATATATCTATTTCAGTGCTAGACAGATTTAATCCTGACACATACCTATTTCAATTAAGGGCAAAGTAAGTTTCACGAACCGAAGTGAAATCCTTTTTAAAAGTGGTAAGTCTGAATTCATTTACTTGCTTGGGATCTTAAACCTATACACTCACTTTTAGTTTTTACGATGTAGATCTTTAAAAAAGAGTTACCAGTTATATGAAATAAATGTATTTCATTTTAATAGTACTCAAATTTAACCAAGGAAAAATATTTTTTTTTAACTTAAACGCACATTCAATCTTATTTTATCAAAAACAGTAACTATCAGACAAGTGTTTAGCTAGTTTATAGTACCAACATATTATAAAAAAAGCATGCTAGAAATCATTCAATTGATTTCTGAAGCAAGAAAACATGAATCCAAACAGCTAAAACAAGCCAAAGAAACTGCAAACAGCTATCTACTTGTTTACTGCTATGGGAAACAACTCAAAATTCTAAGCAGAACAATGTTACCTACACCACACATAACAAAAGCAGTTGCCCAGGAGAAGGTGGTATTTTTATTTCCATTACTTAAGCTCTTGCTTTCAGCTGCCCACAGCTTTGTCAAATGTCTACCATGCAACATTCTGCTCTTCTATCTCCTTCCCATCAGAGACTTCAGTACAAGTGCTAGAATTGTTTAAGAACATGGTTTAAAATGAAAGGGGGGTGGATTTTATGTGCCAAAACACATTACTTTAGGCTTTTTACCTATACAGTTCTGTTTTCCACTGTTTTGGATGAAAAAGCCAAACATTTGCCTGGGGATCCTTTATGCTGCAAATGTGCTCCTCTAGTCCCTTGGAAGAATCTTTACATTTGGTGAAGCTTTGGCAAAAATTTCAGTTTGCACATGTTCAAGAAAGATATCTGGAACTGGCAGCTGCATTTGTTAACAATTCTGCCTCTGGTGGGCTTTACAGTTTGAATAGAACCACCCCAGAGAATTTCTCCTTCCAGGAACTGCAGATTACTGTGGCACAAAGAAACTGAGTGCACAGATACTGTTGGTATTGAACAAACACCTAACACCCACCACACAGGCTAACACATGAGGGAAAGGAAGAAGAAAGGGACAAAATAGAAGCCAAACAATGGAGAGCCAGAACTGACAAGGACCTGGAAGGTAAAAGAGTAAGAGCTCTAACAGAGTAGACAAGTAGTGGCTGGATGATGCATGCAGAAGGGCACTGGGTTATGAACCCAAGGAACTAGAAAAGGTAAGAAAACTGGCCTGAGTAGCTGGAGAAAGGAAAACAGAGGAAGGGGAAGAACTGTAAGCTGAAGAAGACAAGGGTGGTTTTGGGGTGAAAAACCATTGCAAAGTTTGGATAGAAACAACTCCCTTCCACAGAACCTATGTTGTCCACTAATGCTTTCTACTTGAAAAAGGAACTGTGAAAACACATTGGCCACACATTTCTTATCTTTGTCTTGTGGTCAGTACACCAAGAGGGTGGCAACCCAGCACAATGGATCACTGTTATCAAATGGCAGAGTCTTGCTCACATGCTGAAGGTTTGACTATCACTGACAGCCACAGGCCTGTGGTGAAGTAGAGCTGCTCGTTGCACAAGTCGATAGGGAACTGCCAGAATATGAAGGATAGTCTCTCAGTAAAAGCAAGGAAACATTATCCTAGAAAAACAGATGCTGCTCCTGTCTGTATTATAATTTCTTTGTGCGGGTAGGTAAGGTTCAAGCCAAAACTTCTCTGGCACAAAACTCCTTCTGCATTAATTTCTGGTCACTTAATCTGTGATTCCGAATGCTTCCTCACAGGTGCAGATGAAGTCATCCAGGCAACTGAAGACCCACGTACCAATACATCAAGGTGTCATAAAAGGTACTGAGTGAGATGGGAACAGAAAACTCTCTTTTGATCAACCTCCCTCTGGCCCAGGTCCTCATCTTTAAAAATGAGGCTATTGCCATCAATGGATTGCAAGATTATTCCGTATTTGTCAAATTATAAAATACTGTCATGATTTTAAAATTCAAGTAATTAAACTTGCGTCACTCCTTTTGACAATTATTCTTTCTATCAGTGGCTGTCCAGAAGAGGAATATATACTGCCTCTAACTTCTTCTCATTTTTGAATGCCCTATTCAACAGGGAATCAGGAAAGAGCATGCAAAAAGCCCAGAGTATGAGGGAAAAATTCCACCTCCTGGGAACATGCTGCAAGATTCATGTTTTGAAAAGAAAAGTGCAGTTCTTGAAGAGAGGCTACACCCTTCCTGACAGGGGCATGAGGCTGAACGTAGCCCCTTATTAGGTTCTGGACAGATTTAGTCACTCAAGCTCTGGACAAAATGGAGGTTACTGGGACAAAAAACTGAGATACTGTCATTTCAGCGGAGCTGGAGACCATTTTACTGTATCTACTTTCTCATTATGCAAATCCACTTCACTTTTGGTAGGTTCTTTCTAGTTGCAATTGTCATCTACAGCAAAATATTTATGACTAAAGAGCATTTCAAGAACTTATACCATTACTGTATCAACATTTTTTTCTGACAGTGGTGTCCTCTCTATCTCCAACCGAAAATCTGAACAAAATTTCTAAACAAGAATATGTGAACACACCACCAGACACTTCGCCTCTTTCAGGAGAGCAGCATTAAAGGTCAGAGAGCTACCTAAGGTAACACTGAACAGAAAGCAAACAACAAGAAGCTGGTTCCTCAATGCTCACTCTGGCCAGTCTTTCACAGCCAATACTTCGTAGTATGCAGGGAGGAAGTCCAACAAGCATAAAATAACAATCACTCTTCGAACAACTCCTAGATTGGAGGTAAAACCTGTTTCAAAAGCAAAAGAGGAGAGGGAAAGGGTGCAGTTTCCCAGACTCCAGCAAGGGTTTAAAAAATGTCTTGGGCTTATCAAAATTTGAAAGGCTCCACTATGCAAAACTTCTCACCTCTTTCAGCTGATCAGCACTTCCCCACGATGCTGAGCGCTGATGCGATCTCTTTTCTGCTCCCTCTTCAGCCCAACAGCTGGGTGTCTAGAAGGGAAAAAAAAAAATGCACTGTACTGAATTCTCCAGGTAAGAAAAACTTTTGGCACAAATTACTGCTTTACTCTTTAGGCAGTGTCAGAGTTACATGAATAAATTTCACAATCTGATATGCAGCACTAATAGCCTCAATAAATAAAAAGCAATACAGAAAACCAAAGCTTTGTAAACTTGCATTTACGAAGCATGAGAATCATGCACATTACTGAAGAAGGAATCAGAGGCCTGACAAAAAACCTCACCTGGGTGCTCCCACCTGGTGCTTTGGCGTCCATGCCTATGTTTCACTCAGTGGACAGTTTAGAAAACCATAAGATTAAACAAATTGTGCAACAAACTCAAGCCAGGATTCACTTCTCCCACCTGTCTTCCTCAACCACAGAATCAATCCCTTCTTCCTAACTCTGACTTGACAGAGAGTTTGATACACCTTTTATTATTTTTGGCACCAATTTACATGAGCAGCACAGTGACAGGCAGGCCTTTTTCAGCCATATCTCAAAGCCCAGAAGTTTGGGGACTGTCCTTAGATGTAGGAGCTAAAGTTAAAGCCTAAAGACTGAGAAGCATCTGAAAGACCAGACTCTCAACTACTATGCTTATTCGCCACAAGGTTATTATGAAAATTAAGGTTATCCACCAGAATTCCTGAACAAGAGAGGCACAGGAACAATGGAAACATCTAAAATTCAGGAAGAGTTTGGGATATGAACTATATAAAACTCAGGGCTATAGGCACATAAATATAAATCTGTTTATGCTGGGGGCTTTTTCCCCCAATAATTTCTACTAGTATTAGCTGAATCTTTCACAGTAAGTCCACAAGAAATAAAACCGTACCACTGAAAACAACAATTTGTCCGTGGGGTTTTTAAGGGAGGGGACCACTGCTGGCACTTCTTCTAGGGAGACAGAACCCCAGCCTGCAGGACAAATAGGATCTG
This sequence comes from Mohoua ochrocephala, assembly GCA_013398855.1. NCBI lineage: Eukaryota > Metazoa > Chordata > Aves > Passeriformes > Acanthizidae > Mohoua > Mohoua ochrocephala. The sequence goes on from VZTA01025684.1 coordinate 191,162, forward strand.
GGATCCACATCCCTGCATGACTTGTTCTCAGCTTTCCTTACTATTGCTTCCTATCTAGGATCTAGAAACTTTTGTAGTACCCACATGGATAACGGAGACTGTTTGGCTGAGGATGGAGCCTGGGCACCACCTTGCAGAACACCATAAAACCAACACCTACAGCTCCTCGCTGCCCTGCAAAGGGAGCTGGGAGCAGCCCCCAGGGCCAGGCCCCTCCAGCTAAACCAGGCCAGGCACAGCACCATCAAGCACAGAACTGCAATTTCAGAGCACGGGCTGCGTCTTCATAACCACCACACTGCCATAGTATTACACAGCCTGGAGCCCAGCACCTAACTCATCAGTGCTAATATTTAATGTACTCAGTCTCTGTGTGCACAGGCCTACTCAACCCTCTTGTGTTTTCTGCCAGCCCTGCACTTTCCATGGTTTTGGTGGGGCTTTTTCTCTGTTGTTTTTACACCACCAGTAATACTTCGGCCAAAGGCTCTGCAAGCTGTGCGGGCAACTAGAAAGCAAAACGGAAAAAATCAGTCCTGAAGTTTTTCCTGCATGTTCCCAGAAAAGAAAAAACAAGTCCTTATATAAGAAGTTAAGCGTTCTGTGTATTTATTACTTGACTCTGTCATGTAATACCCCCTTCTGTCTGGGTCTGGGGAAAAAAACAGAAGATAATGTGGTTATGAAAAAAAGAATAAAATCAAATGTGAAAAGTTAAAACAGCTACTTAAAACTATGTGAAAGACAAGGCAGTCCCTCAGCCAAGCAACCCTTAACTCTCCTGACCCAAAGCAGAGCCTCTGCCACATGCATGTGCCACCTGTGTGTGCATCTGCTTGCTCTACATTTTAACAGAGCCACATTCTAAATAATTACTTGTTTTTGCAGATTGGGTACTTACCATCTCCCTGAAATTTGTGTGAAAGACATTCTGTTGGGTTTAAATGTTGGGTTTTTTTAAAACATTGAAGTGGCTTGCAGATTTCTACTGAACTAGAGAAAATGTGAAAGCCCATGATTTTGAAAAAGTGAAAAATTTTCTCCAATCTGTTACAATTTACTTTCCAATTTAAATTGTTCATACAGTATTTTACTATATCCCAAGTACAGCTGGAACCACATCCTCACACAACAACAGCAATGCAAAGGGAATTCTGAGAAAATTTATCTTTAAAGAGTGTTTTCTGAATACAGCACTGCTCCACAATTTGGGGAACACCAGGATGAAGCAGAAGCAGGCAGTTTGGGGGGGCCTAAATACGTACTGGTAGTGCAGAAGGGTGTACCAAGGATCACTATAAGCTCATATCCTTTCAACTACAGCTTAATTAACTGAAAAGATATCAAGAATCTAAAAAGCCAAAGTGACTTTCTCAATAAAGAGAAGTACACTGTTAAAAAACAAAACAAATATGTAGAACATACGAGCCTGATTGTATTTTTAGTAAACACAGATATTGATCCAGATAGCAAGGACAAAAAGCAAACTAAGATCAACCCGTGAAGACCTTCATCAACAACACCACTGACTGTTAGGAGAGAGAGGTGGGAATCCTTATATTGCAGAGGATTTATTCAGAAAACAAAAATAAAAATCAGAAAATATCTATTCACTTAATCCTAAATTTTATACTTGTCCAAGTATGCTCTGACATTCTCTTCCACTCAAATAGCATCTCCCTGGAGACAAGGATTACACGGGTGCTTTCAGCCCCTGGTAAACTGAGCCAAGACGCAACCCTTCAAAATATACATACACAATACACAGGGGGCAGACTATTTGCGATCCCAAATTTTACCTGCAGTATTAGATTACAAACACTGTATGATGTTCCTAGCACAGTACTGAAGTTGGACAACATTATATTAATGTGCTATTTAGAGGCGGATTTGAAAAAGAAAAAGCTTTAAAGAAATAATACAACACAAGCAGTTACTAGAATATTATAGCAAGGTAGTCTTCTGCAAACCCCAGAAACTGCTGCTTATAAAATACTGTAATCCACATTATATGAAGAATAGTTTTGGGTTGGTAACATCGAATCCCTGTATTCAAGCAAAAGCTTTTAAAAAACAAACAGAAGCACCCCAGACTTGATGCATTGAAACAGAAATTCTGCTTTTTTAAGTTTAGCTTATGTATGACCACCTCATATCTCACTTAAATGCTGTCATTTAGATCACAAAAAAGATGGGGGTGTGCAGCACCCACAATTTGTCACATTTCACGAAAATTGTTTTCTCATATTGTTTACAACTTCCACAAAACAGGCTTATCAATGGAAGCCTTCATTTGAAGCTGCAAGAGTACTTCTCAAGTGTTAAACCTATAAAAAAAAAAAAAAATAAAGCCAAAACGTAATTCAGAATTATATTACAAGAAAAATTTCTGAATCGCAATAAACAAAACCACAGCTGCTGCACCTCAAGTCAGAGAGCAGGAGTACCTCTTACAGTAAGAGAGGCCAGGCATCAAATGTGAAACTGGTAACATTTCAGAGCAGAAAGAAATTTAGAGCATCACAGAAGTGATGCACTCAACTTCATGAAGAAGGATTAGCCCTGCAAGGCCACATTAAGAAACTAAGATTTTAGGGGGAGAACCTTGAAAACATTAGATAATGCATGCTGCACCTACAAGACATGGACCCTTCGTTTACAAGATGTGAAGGTTTGTGGTCCATTTCAGCTGACACGTGGGATAGGACATGCTCAGAATGCCACATCTCTTTGCTCTCTTCAGTCTTCATGTAAACCACAATCCCCATTGTTCTAACTCACCCAGCCTTGTGGAGGTCAGCACTTTTTCCAACATGTTTGGTAATCCTGCCTTGCTCTTCCACCCATGCCAGGGACATACACCTACATTCTTTCCACCTGGATCAGAATGACTGCAGAGCATACCAACCTACCTAAACCTAAAATAAGACTGTATGACTTTAAATATCTCACATTTATTGCCAGCCCTTCAATCCCATTACTACGTCCAGCCTGCATTCTGGAATATCTACATATGTCTACGCTTTACAGGGGAAGCAATATGTTTTTGAAGAACTTCCACATTCAAAAGAAACCCAAGAGCAGCACTACAAGACAAAAACTGATGGGTTTTCAGGTATTTCTAAAGCATTCAAAGGCCATCTAGAAACTTTACAAAAAGAAACTGCCTAAGCAGTTAGAAGTCAAATTGACTATAGATGATGACTCTTAAACATATGTTACCAGGTTAAGTAAAGTTAGAATGACAAATTCATAGTTCTACGACACATATCTTATTCCCTGTTCTTTCTTCCAGTGTACATCATTAAAATATCCCATAAAATCAATGATAACTAATACACCAATAAAAAAGCTTCATGGAATTGAGCCTCTTCATTTATGATTGTTAATTTTAGAGCAAAAAAATAAAAATCTACCCAACAGAAAACAAAATGTGTCTAACGAGAGCTAACTACATTAAAACCCTGACCTATCCATAAGAAAAAACCATATCTTAGCCAAGCATTCCAGCCTAGTAACTCTGCACTATTCTTTAGGTTAGAGAGAAGTAAAAATTCTCAAAGGTGTTTTGCAAACTTTCTTTAATTTCATCTGTGCAATACCTAATTGCCATATACAATGAGAAAAACTGGATTCCAGTATTGCTGGATATGCCTCAGTAGTCAACTGGAAATCACTGGATAATATAAATATGCCACTTGGCTATTTGTTCATTTCTTTGCATTATTTAGACTGAGAAAGACTACACAGATGAACTTTAACTGGCAATATTTTTGTTATGACACCGACATCATGTTTCTTTTTAATCCCTCCTTTTTAATTTTATAAATATCTTTTCAATTACTTAGCTACTGCCAAATAATTATACTTATCAACTCTGACAATTAGCCAAAGGTTTCTGAAGATTCCAAGGTTAGACATAGCCATTTCAATATTGAGTTGTTCTTTACACTATGAAGGGGGAAATACTTAAATGATGAAGCATAAAGAAGTGGTGTACAAAATTGTTCCATCAGTGCTCCCAAAAGAGACAGACAAAAAGGGGAAAGAAGTTATACTGAGTTTTAAATGGCCTTAATGAAAAGTTCAGATTTTAAAAAAGGAGAGGAAAGTAGGACAATGGAGGAACTCAGGAAAGGGAATCAAAAAGTATATCAACACATGTAACTTCCTATAATAGGAAGTTTACCTGCATTTCTGAAATACTTAAAACACAACTAAATGAAATTGCACACCTCTGATTATCCAAAACATGCTGCTCCTTAAAGATCAGCTAGTTGTATGCATATGCACACATACACACATGAACATACACACAGAATTCTGAGAAATACTGATTTGTACAAATACCACAAGGCAGTGTTACAGTGTATTTTTCCAAAAGCAAACATAACCACCTCACTTCTCTTCTGTATTTTCAGTCAAAAACACTCGGGGCAAGTAAGAGGGACACAGAAATATGAACCGTAGTTCCTATTCTCCAGGACACGACAGAAACTAAACCAAACAAAATTCTGCTCCCTCCTTTCTATTATTATGAAGAAACATTTTATTCGTGAGCATTATACAGGTTGAAAGAATTTAAGTGGAAACAAGGGCTTGGAATAAAACTCATTAAAGGTTCATCTGATCACCATGAAGACCAGAAACTGTCTCTCTTTCTTTAAAAACAAAAATTCTAAGAAACTTGGAACAGCCATAATTACAGCCTTAACGAAACTCCACAAAATTTGGATTTTAGATTAATGTTTAATTAGGAGTAAAACACACCCTTGAAAGAGAAATAATTATTCCACCTACAATCTAAGTTATACTGACAGCATTGTTCATGAATTTAGAAATAAAACAAGAGATAATTTATTCTCCAATGAAACATGCTCATACAGAAGAATGGTTTATTGATTTTCATTATCTTCTTTTTATTTAACTTAATTTGCTATGCATGCATCCTGTCAACGACTGGGAACTCATCCTTAGTTCTTGAAATTAGAGATACTTCAAACTACACAGAGCTCAAACAACAAAAACCCAGACACACACCAAAACATAAGACAATGTTTTATGATCATCTTCAAGTCTCCCCAGTGAGCATTTTATTTGGGGAAAAAAAACTCCACCAAATATAAAAAAAACCACCTCTAAGTGGAAATCACTGAGCAAATCAATATGCTTGTTCCCTTTTACATATTCATAGTCCCAAGTAGTGACTCAACTTAAGCACCGATAAGTGCTTGAGTTTGGCATAATTTGAATAAAAAGACAGCTAATATAATTCCTTGCTAGAAGCTATCCACAAATCCAAATCTTGAGATCTCCCTGTTCCTACCCCTTTGGAATAATACTTAATTTTGTAATGACAGCAGTATGCTTTTCCTCTCTGTTATACTTGATTATGCTGAAAAGGTAAAACTTCATTTTTAGTTTCTGAATGAGGCAAAGGGAGGGAGCCAACAGTTCACATAACCTGAACACTTATTTGAGCTCACTAGGAAAGCAAATTTTACTGCCAAATACTTGGAGCTCAAATATTTATAGAACAGTTTGTTTATCTTTTCTGTAACTAGTGAAAAGGTTTGTTTGTGAATGTTTAAATATTCTAAATTTTCTATTCATAAGGGTATTTGTAAAGATTGATATGGATATATATTTTAAGAGAGGGGTTGAGAAATACAGTAACTACAAAGCATGCTACTGAAAATCTCCTGAATGGAAATAATGTTTTCAAAACAGAAAGACTTTAAAGGCATAGTATTGTGAAAGGAAGGCACCTGGAAAATAAATCCAGGATTAAGGGCTTTTTAGGTAGATCTTTTGTGACAGTAAATATGATTGCTGCATTTTTGCTAAAACTGACTGTCTGGCTTCAAAATAAGCAGGACATGAAGACAGCCTTTTCCAAAGGGTCTTCACTACAGTTTCTAAAATTTTTCTTGGAACATTTTAATCCTCAGTTTCTCAAATTCATTAAATAAGATTTCTGAAACATACGGACCCATTTTTTTTTTTCTTTTCTAAGCATTCTATGCTTATCTTTGCCCCATCAAAGGGCTTCCTGCATTGCATGACACCATATTTTAGAGATGAGGAAACTTCTATATACATTCTAACTTGTCCTGAGAAACTCAGTATTACACAAGAGACGAGAACCATAGAATCCATTTCAAGACCCATGACTAGGGATCAGAATCATGGCACAAGAGAGAAGCAACTGATTTAACAACCAAACCTACGTGGCCTGTTAGATTGAAAATATAACTGAAGAGAGCTCGTTTCTTCTAATTTCCAATTTAGTTTGGAAGACAAACTCAGATGGCTTATGCCAAACCCCAAAAGCACTACTGAAAAAACAAAAACGCAGCTCCTTTGATAATAATTGGGGGGTGGTTAGAATTATGTATTTTTAATCTGTTTGACAGTGATCACCTTCGTGGGCAACAAGCTCCAGCAGGAGGAGGAAGCAGGCAAGAAAGAACATTCACCTTTCTAGCCAAAGAGCACTGGAGCAGCAGAATGCCCCAGCAGCCTACCTGCCATAGGGTCCTACCAAGGACAGAGCCCTGAAGAGAATCCAAGGTTACCACAAGAGTATCAGGCCATCAATAACCTCAGCAGCCTTCCCTCTCCCCCACGCACACACACACACTTTTTGAGACAGACGGATTTATTATCATGATTTAGTAAAATCTTTAGTTTGTCAGCCACTGCTATAGGGACTCTTTCTTAAATAACACAGCACAATTTTGCATATAGCAGCTTCAAAATAAACCAGATACAAGGCTGAGATTGATACCTGCTTATTTAGCCTCAGCAGATCTGCCCACATTGAGAAAATTATTTTTAACAACTGTTTTCTAAAAGCATAAAAATATTATCATCGCATACCACGTTACTGCGTTAGCACCGATTAAAAAAAGACTACTGTAACCTATTTTAGGGTTTCATATTTACAATAAAATTAAGCGAATCCACATTTCCTCAGAATTAAAGTGAGTAGACAATTATACCAAACATCTCTGTTGTCTTGTTTTACAGCTTTTACCTGAGTAGATTTATCTTTCATACATGAAGGGTAGTGTACATGGGGATCACGTGGCCACTGTCCTGTGAGGTAAGGTCCTGTTATTGTGTCCAAAGAAGAAGTTCGCCTTATGGTACCAGAAGTTCTGATTTGCTGGGATTTTGGCCTGTCCACTGTAGAAAACCAGAACAAAACCAACAAAAAAGTCAGGCTAAATTTGATGTGAAATGTTAAAAGCTAACTATGACAACACAAAGGCAAGAACATATCAGAAACCTTTGTCTAAATGCCAAGCTGAAAAGAATGCTATCACATCAAAGCAAATAACATCAGACAAAGGAGAAAAACAAATGGAAAAGGGAAAAATTAACAGTTACAAAAACCCCAACACTTAAGAAGGTGTTCATATCTGCAAAGAACTGGGCTACTTATGCTATGTATTTTCATCAGCAAAAAACATCAAGCAAATTTAAATACAGTGATGATGCAACTCGGGGAAGCCAGACACGCAGAAATAGAAAATATAGCATAGTACAGCACTTTTTAAGTCAGCTTGCTTAGCCTTCTAGATACTAAAATACAAATCATGAGGAAAATTGTGGTTGTTAAGAAGATGCACATCCAATTTCTTCTCTTTTCCACACTATTTCGTAATTTAAATCGATTCCATATTATGTACAAGATCCCACTACAGGCCTTAGAAAGCTGAGAGTGACCGTGTCTCTCCCTCTGACAGAGCTCAGGTCAGAGCAGCTGCCTTGTTTGTTTTCACTCATCATTGTGCCTGCAGTCCTCGACTCCTCCCTGCACTTCTCTCTTCATACATCCAGATCATGGAACGCTTTTTCTTGCATTTCATTTGGAGAGCAAAGTGCAGGGTGATTCACAAGACTGATGTGGGAAAGAACAGAGTTTTACAGCATGCTCTCTAGATTGTCTTGCTTTGTCCTTTGGGCAAACTTACTTCATACACTCATTTTTTAGACTCCACATCAGCCAACCTAAGCCCTACATGGCAGCTACTGTCTGTTTTGCTCACCCCTACTAAAAGAAATTCGCAGGTGAGATAACTTCCAAGTTAGACACGTGCTATGCACTGATCTGACCCACCAAAAGCCCACTCACTGCTCAGAATGTGAGAGCAGATCTGCAGATTTTCTATTTGTGTATCACCTAGAACTGATGGATCTCAAAAGGAACAGTCCATCATCAATGCGATATGTAGCACTCAGCACAATCAGGGTACAGCTTGCACTAATGCAGCATGGTGATAGTATGATATATGAAGACAATAATGTTAAAACAGACCATCTTAGACAAATATATACCTGCTGAAACACTGCATTAGCTACTCATTTTAGGTGAGGACTTCTAAATACTGCCGTGAATTTGACATGCTGTAATACATCATGCTGCCTTTCATACTATAATTGTTTTGACTGCCTTATCTATAAATCAAACCCCTACCATTTCAAACAGATCTATCCTTATAGGATTCCCATTGTGACAAATTTGCATTTTAAGAAAGATCCCTGAACTATTAAAAGTAAAGAAGTCTGAAATCCAAAATAAAGACGACACATTTTAAAAATGAAACTAGTGTTTGCATTTGTGCTGAAACACAAGTGTACCTAATGGGTACACAGCTACAAAGAACTCTTCCAACCTTCCCTGTCGTGCCGTGGCACTATGCTACTCTTTCAGGTAGCCCAAGTTTTGAAAGTTTCTCAAAAACACCTTTTAAAACAAGTCAAAGACAATGCACAAAATTATGTTTGAAGATGAGGAAACAAGGACTAAACCCAAGAAAACACAAGCCCAAAAGACACAACAAAATATACACAACCAGAGAATTAGCTATGGTTTGTGACTTGATCTACAACCAGAAGAAAGGCAACAAATCCCAACATTAATAACTAAAATAATGCCATTAAAACTGAAGAGAAACACCACCACCAAAAATTACTAGTTTTATTTTTCCATGGTCATCTTGGAAGTGGACTGCAAGACACTGTCAAGCCCTGAAGCCGAGAGAAGAGAAAGTTCAAGACGTGGTTTCCAAAGTCCCTACTATTCGTCAATGTTTCTCTGAATTACAGGAAACAAACTACTTCTCAACTGCATAAACCAATTCAAGTTAACCCAAATTTAATGCCATCCCTATTCCACCGTTGTCTGCGCTCCTTCCATCTCCTTTGAGATGGCATGCCCAGATGCGTGAAAGTAATTCACTGAGTTAAACATAAAGAAAACTAAAGTGCATCCCCCCAAAGTCTTAAACACATGGTTTTCCCCATTACAGCAGTTGCCACAACATAATGGGCAGAAACCACCAGGAGAGCTAGTACAGCAGCAGCACTGCGGTCTGTTCAACAACAGTTTCGGCTCCTCATCTTTTATGACATACCGTTAGTTCATAAAAAATAAAGGAGAAGGGATCTGTAAGCATGACATTTGAAGGAACTTTTGCAAATTACCATTTGACAAGGTGTCTTGTACAGTAATGTACTCAGAGATGATGGGATGCCCTGGAGAGCATCACTGTACTGGACCCCAACAGTGGCAGATCAGATCAGCTTAAATTGTTTTCTAAATATTAGCACTGCTCTCAGGGTTTCTTTCTTAATCTTGCTTTTCATACCTCATAAGTCTGGCTTCCCAGCACTCTAGGGAGCTACTACATAACACTTCTCCCCAAATTTTCATTATCAATGGAATGCCGATGCTGCTATCGTGAATATCCTTCTCCAGCCCAAATCACTTTCTCTGGTTGGAAACCTCATGCTCCAGTTTTCTCAGAGAATCGAAATAGCTGAAGTGCTTCAACAGCTCCTGAAGATAGCCAACAGACTTCAGCATTCAGAAAGGCTTCAACAGTATTAAGAAATCTCTAAAATTACAGACTTGATTTTATCCAAGTTTCGGACTAAAATTCATCTGACAATATCCTGAGCGTATGAAACAAAATATATTTTACTGCAGCGGTAAGTCAAAGGATTCTGTTGTCTTCCTCAGTGACAAGTGAGACATCTCATACGAAACTCAGCTCTGCCTCCAGAATAAGCAAACTTAAGATCACAGCACTTAAGCAGCATAACATTACCTGAGGAAGTCAGCCAGAAATTAGAAAAGCAAGACATATGCTTGCAGCAAGGCGAAATACCTCATGACCACTGAGATTAGCTCGGTTGATTAGACCATGATGACAATAATGCCCAGTTGGTGGGTTTGATCCCTGTATCAGCTGTTCTCTTAAGAGTGGGACTCGATGATCCCTGGGAGTCCCTTCCGACTCAGAATATTCTGTGATTCTATGTGTTATTTAAAATATGCCACAAGTTTTAATGGCATGTATTTAGGGCAAATTGCTACACAATTCTGGTTATGAATGCTAATGCTACACAAAATGACACAAGGGTCCACCTGAATACTACAGCTGGCAAAATTCAGCGTGATCCTACCTCCCAGCAGGAATCAACTAAAATAAACTGCATGAAATCATGATTCCGCATGCTGCATTGAGAGCAAAGAGAATTCTAGTTATACCACCTAGACTGACTGAAAAAAGGTTTCCATTTCTCTGACAGCAAAATGTAATTCGGTAAGAGGCTAACACGACAGCTCTTTTGAAAAGGACATGGGGCTCAAATAAAACCATCTGCTACAGCTCTAAAATGAAGAGCTTGCCTTCCCATCTAGGATAGAGGCAGCTAACCTGCACATAATCTGAAAGCCATGTTCACAGTCCATTTTTAGCTTAAATAAAGCTTTGTGCCACATGTGCAACGAGGAAAATCACCTGCAGCAGAAGAGCAAGACTGACAGCTAGCATTGGTAGCATTAAAAGAAGTGCTTCAGCTCAATCCACCAGAGCTCATCTGTCAGCATCTTTTCTTCCCATGTTCTTTCAACAGTTAGCAAATCCAGTTCAAATTTGGCCAAAACTTTTCCACACATGTACTCGCATAGATATAACTGATTTTCAAAGACTAAAATTATCCTAAGAATGTCTCAGATAACACAGACTCCTCTCAAACTGAGTGAAAAACATGAAACAAAAATAAAATTCATTCTTCTGCAAAACTAGGAGTATTGTCATCTCACTGTTGATGTCAGCTAATCACGACACTGTCCTGCCAAAAGGTTAGACAACATTCTTGCAGTCATTTCTTAATTTCTTTTCTTGAAAGTTCTTCTTTAACTATTAACCCAAGACACCACAAAATATCAGTACTGAATTCCACAATAAATTTTCATGAGATGTTGTTTCTCTTCAGCTTAGTTGCTAGCACCCTGCACAACCTTCTGGTCACAAGCTACTAGTGAAATGAGTCCCAAGCATAGGATTCATCCATTCCTTAAGAATTTCAGATTTTACCTAGGAAATTAATACTACCTTCAAAAGAATTTCCTCCAAAAATACTCTTGGGAGGAGTCACTATGATGGATTTCCTAGTCTGCTTAAGACTCTTTTCAAGAGCCACAAAGTCAGAGTTCAAGTAGTCTGGCTCAAAGAATATTCAGAGACTGGGTATAGCACCACAAAATAGTATCAGATATTTCTAGGACATTCCTACCAGCTATGACAACAAATTTGCAACAATCTACTAACCCAACGAGCTGCAGAAGTGCCTGTGTGAATGCTTCTTAAATAATGAATTATGTGGGAATGCAGCCTAGGAAATCAAAAACCAGAAATGGAAAGCTGAATATTAAGGAATGGCGACCCATAAGAATGATGGCCTGACATCACTTAGAGGTCACATTCCCCACAGCAGCTACTGATGACTGCTCTACACCTCTAGTTATAAAGTCCCCTCTCCTGTTACACCTTGTACAAGCATGAAAAAGGGATACTTTTGCTCTTGCTTACTTTTGACAGTGATTCCCCGAGTACCACAAAAGTGGATTTTTGGATTCACGAGGACTCTGTCTCTGAAGAGTCTGGCCAAAGGAGGTTTTTTTGCCGTTTTGTTTGTTTTTTAAGCAAGTATATAGTGACACTGTACTGATATCTGAATGTATATCTGACTGGTCTTTCCTGCTCGGATTATGTAGGTAGATGGTCCAACTAGTGCATGTTTAACTTGCAGAACTTGTCTCTATGACTTTGCCAGGAAAAAGATTGAATAAGGAGGATTTAGAGGCCACTCTAAAAAATATTTCAATCTTCATTCTCAAGAAGGCTTTTCTCTTGTAATTGGAGCCAAAATCTCTCATGAAAAAGATTAACAAGGGATTTGGGGTCCCCTGAAGTTTTACTCCAGAGGAGTAAAGAGATCTATTGGCTCAAAAGACATTTCCCAGTTGCCAGTGACTGACAGACTTGTTTCTGACCCAATCTGCTAACTGGCTGCATGACTGCATTAACAGTTCAGAGAGGTGCAGAGCAACAAAGAGCACGCTGTTTGCCATGCACTGCTCATATAAAATAATAAAAAATAGGATTTTAAATAGCATCTCAAAAAAACCCACAACGCCCTTTTATGCAATTGAAAGGAGAAAATGTGAAATTACTGCACTCTTCCTTCATAATTCCAAATTAAATCGCTTAATCTCTTTAATAGCTTAACACAAAGCAAAATACTAGCTTTTTCAAACATTTAAAAGGCAGTGTAGTGTTTTGCTACCAAAACTGTAATTCTAGGAGAATATAAGAAGAGACAGTCTTTTTAAGTTACCTTCCGATACATCTCTAAAGTACTTTACATTCAGCTCCTTAAAACGTCTGTCTTCATTACGTGCACCACATTGCTTTTGGTTCAGTTGTATCAACTTCAGAAATTATTCCCCAGTTTCTATCTTTAGAAATCAAGAGAGAGAATGACTAAAAGTGAAGAGGGATGACATTCTGAAGTTACTAAAGAGACTGACACAATCCACTCTAATTTCCTCTCATTATCCTCACTGAAGAAGAAAAAAAAAAAAGGCATCACAGAACTAACCCAGGCTCCAACAACCAAAACCGAACAAGCAGAAAGCAGGCTACTTCATGAGGGCAAAGATCTTTTCAGAGAGCCACATCCATGAATTATGTGCTTTCTACATCCAGAATTCTTCAGGGATTAAAAAAAAATAAAGAGGGGAGCCAGTCTTCCACACGGATCATTTTACAGTCTGGTAGTCAGGGCAGATTTGGTTTTGTACCTGACAAGGCTTACGGAAATTCAGACTGAACTGCAAGAAACAGAAGTCTATCAAGACAGGACGTAACCTATACCAGGAAAAGAACATAAAACTAAACCAGCTTCTTCCTTCAAAGGAAAATTGTACACACTTGACCCACCGTACGGGATTTAGGAATCAGCTATATGGAGTTATCTTTTACAGCTATGACTAAGTCACCTAGGAGGGAGGGGAAGAGGGCTTCTGATTAGTCACTGAATCCAACCCATAGGTTAAGGAATTTCCTTCCATAACGGAGGTATCATGCACGACTCTCCAAGGACGTACAGCTCTGCTCACTTAACTGCACAGGAAGGCACAGTGCGCAGGCCAGTAGGGATACCAGAGGAAACACAGCACATGGATGAATTTGTAGGCATATTTCACTGGACCTGCAGTTGACTCAAAGTCCTGGTTGCCTATGCATGTACACTGAAGCAAGGTCTCTGCCTCATGTCCCTTATTCCCCCCAGCCACCGGTCAAGTAAAATGGGACTATGAATGCCTTTCAGAAGTCAGATTTTGTTCGCAGCAAAACTCCCCTGTTTAAAATCAACATTATCCTTAGAGATCAAACACGGAAAGAACGCTCTAATCTCCGTAAGAAAAGTAAACAAACCATATGGCAGAAAGTTTCAGCCCACTAAAGCTAAATTATTCTTCTAACAAGGATTACTGCTAGCATGTATAGGACCTGTAGCATTTCATGTCACAAAAGCCTGCTTTGTTCAACAGATGTAACCTACACACTTGCACTCTTCTAACAGGATGCCATGGAGGTGAAAAACACTAATTCCAAACCTTTCAGATTTTTATGTATTTCCCATTTTTAGAACATATTTTTCTTTGTACGGTTATTACTTCAAATTTAAATACTACACAAATAGCATCATTTAATAAAGTATCTAAAAAATGTTCGTACTATAAAGCTAAGACAAATTTGATTGGAGTTCAGCAGCTAAGTACTTGGGAAAAAGCACACTGAAATAACCACCCCATTAACTGTTGGGCACTTCAGCAGATACAGAGAATTCTCCTTCTTTTAGTTCATTAATTTAGATCTGTTGAATCATCTATTCTATGTATCCAATATTGAGAACCAAACTGGGAACCAAGAACCACCTTTTTCGAATAAATTTGATGACTCTGAAGGGATTTTTTTTTCTTGTTATAACAACAATACTTAAAATTTAACAAGATGTAGAAAGTGAGGGGTTTGTAAACCTTTAATCTAATTCTTCTTTCCATCAAAATGCAGCTGGACATAATAATGAAGAAAACAAATCAAAAGGCATAACTCACTATTTTCATAATCAACATATACAAAGAACTGTAATCAATGCACAGAGGCTATACAATGCCATCGTAATGATCACCAATTATTAGAGACAGACAGCATTCTCCTAGCTAGAGCAAATTATACTAAACAAGAATAAGATGTGAAATATCTGAAAAAAAATTGAAAAATAGAAATGTAAAACCAGATTAAAACTGATTGCCTAAATGAGAGTGCTCAACTTGGACAATTAAATAAATTATCTTTTCATTATCAGTTAAGACATAGAAACAAAAGGACTAGAGACAACTTCCTAAATCTGAAGCCCACTTTGCAGCTATCACTGACAAAACACATCATCACTTCAAAGCAGAGTACAGTCAGTCTTACAGCAGCTGTTTTGTCCTCACAATTCCTACTGGAAAAATGACCCAGGATTATTTTTTTCCTGATGGTTTCAGGCCTTCTTATAGTTAAATATATAAATATTTACATTGTCAAAGCAATCCACCCACTCATTCCCTTCCTTGCTCACCTGGATTCTGACAAAGCAACTGTCTTTTTATTCAGAGTTGACTTTCTTTTAGCATCACACAGTTAAACTCCTAACCTGGGAGTCCTTCTCTGAGTCAGCTCCAGTTTGACTTCACCTTTCTTGAACTCTTGTGGAACACCAAAAGGGTGTGCAGTACCCCAGATAATGCCTCAGCAGACCCTGTGTGGCCGGCTGCTCTTCATGCAAGACCAGACCTGTGCCCAGTAGTTTTTCAATCACTTCATGTTGGCAGTTTAGAGATCTCACAATCACCCAACTCCACACCCTAGAGTTTTCAAATTAGATGCTCCTCCTTTAAGGAAAGGATATTCTGCTCAAGCACAACCTCACATACATAAACTTCCTTTTTACTTTTAAATCTCATTTTTTAAACTTATTATTTCAATTCCCATGGTTCTTAAACTCTTCTTGCATAATCTTCCTGCGTACTAATTAAACCTCTCAATATTCATCAACAGTTTCATCACCCTCATTTCAAAATTTGCCTAAACAGGTAAGATCTACTTCCCATCTAGGAGATCAGTTTTCTTATCAAAACCACCAGGTTAGCATGACAGCCTTTGGAAAGCTCATTTTGCACTCGAACATTTCTCCCTGGTTTCCACTATCCCTTCAAATTTCTTCTGAAGTTTCACCAACAGTGCTCTATACTCTAGCACTGGACACAACGTTTTTCACATTTTTAAAATGTCAGCATTGTATATTCTATACTCAGGTATCTTTTCTCAAACGATGTCACTCCTACTAACAAGACTGCCTCAGAAATTTGAAGGTAAGTGTCGATTTCTGAGTAGGCTGTTCTAGAACCCTGCAACGGAGATCTCTGAATTGACTTTACGGAAATATGCGATCTGTATTTATCACAGTCTTGGTAATTCCCAATTCCAAATTATCCTTACAATAATTACAATTTTTGGGTTCCTTACAATTTTGGGATTTATCTTTCTGAGTTAGAAATCACTGTCCTTATGGAAAGTGATTTCTTAGACTTTGTTCTGGTGAGCACAAAGCATTGAATAAGTAAGTACCTGTGCTATTTCCTCTGAGATTGTAGCTACTATTCCTTGGAGCTGACTTTGAAACCATACATTCTAGCAAATCAGTCTCAGATCTTTTCCTCTTCATACCAAATGCTTACAACTTTTTCCTCATTTTTCAATCTGCCTGTTTTTAGTATCTGTCTTAAAACACACAAAGTCCAAGCCTGTTCGTGTTTTAACCACTCTCAGCTAAGGTTCACCTTTTGATTGGTAACATGACATTCTTTTCTCAGTTCTTCCTGCTGTTTCTTGCAGGCTCTCTGCTTATCCATAGCAGTCTTTTCAAGGTAAGTGTCCATGCAATCAGATCCCATCCTTGAACTTTTCTGATGTCTGAAAGACTCCAATAGTATTAACATTTTTTATTAACATAGATTCTCTTTTTATTCAAGGCAGAGCAACCCCGTTTAGATGAACTTTCAAACTACTTCCTTCTGAAATCCAAAACTTTACTCCAGATTTATGAATTTTAAACATACCTCTATGTAGGATTTTCTTCTTTTGCTGTATACACATGCAAATTTGCATGACTAAACAAAGGCTAGATCTAACATTTTATGTACCGTGTCAGCACACCCATTTCTTCTGCTTCTCCCAAATTTTGAGTTGTTACAGTTGGTAATTCCTATCTTCAGTGTGGCCAGTCTAAGTTTCTACTATAAATCTTGCAGTCAAAAGATCTCCCTGCATCCTTCAACTTCATATTAAAGGCTATACACACCACTAAACAAAACCACGAGTCTCCAATCATCTGAATAGCCTAGACCCTTCTTTGGAAGAAATTAAGGTAGATCTACAGAACAGTTTTACAGACTATTTTAAATAATATATGGACTGCACACTTCGCTAAACAACTTGTTTTGAAAGAATGAGCCTCTCTTTCTACAGCAACACCCGAAGTTTATTTGGATCTTCCATGTGGACAATATCCTACATTGAGTATGTGTCTCCAGTCACTTCCTTGTGGGGACATTTCTATAATACACATTACTTTTAAACATGCATGAGTTAATTACATTTCTGCCCATGAGAAATTTTTCTCTTCCAGATGGGGACTTTTCCTTGTTCCCTTGGAAAAGAACAGCAAGTATTTCAAATGTATTTTACGGTTTCTTTGTGGGTGAAGAAAACATTGCGAAGATGATTACTCTGGGCAGGGTATCAGGTACAACAAAGGAGCCACTGAAGGTGAAATACCAAAGGAATCAGAGTATGAGAGAGAGGAAGCGTGGTATTCCACTATCAATTGCCACAATTAAGCAAACACAGCTATCAGTTAAAAATGAAGATTTTAAGACCTTGAACAGAAATTTACTTCTGTGAAGACAGCTTCTCCTTTAACCTGGCAGCTTCCCAACTACTGTGTAAACCTTAGTCTCATTCTGCATTCTTCAGCAGTTAGCTGATATTTTTAGAGTCACACTGGTCAAAGTCTGTTCCGGGGCACTCAGCGTAAATCTGGGTTTAACTTTCAGTGAGCAACTCAACTTTTCATTGCTTTGAAAAGCAGAAAGTTAAGATATCACATATAACAAAGATTTAGAATAATATATGCTTAATATGGAGGTGTAACACCTAACTCAAGAGAGTCAACGCTGCAAAACCACTTGGTTTTCATAATGTACTTTTCAGGGCTCCAGATTCCAGAAAGACCGACTCGCTGACACTCGGCTCTGAATTTGACTCCATGTGTGAGAACCAGACTCACCAAACCTTTCCAGAGCACAGACAGCACCACTCTGATACCTGCTATAATCACCAACACCTTCTAGGCCTACTGGGCTAGGGAGCTCTGCCGTGACGTGCAGGAGGGGTGGCACTGAGATGGTGTCAAATACCTACAGAAACCCATAGTTCTTGTAGAGCTGGCTCCTCCATGCCGTGTCTCTGTGGCCTGACTTAATGGGAATGCAGTGCAAAATCTTCAAGGTTTATCCAGCAACATTTCTGATCCAGCATGGGTACAGCACTTCATCTAAGAAAAGCAACTGCACTGTTATCCCCGAGAGCTACATGTTCGCAAACCTGGGAATTTATATTTGCACTTAGGTAATCTGCTCCCTAATAGCCAACTGCTGACTGCATGACATAATTTGAAGTGGGGTTTGTGTTTACAGGGTAATTTCTGCAGACTACAATTAATTGAATTAGCTAGTAACGGAACACTGAATAACCAAAACTTGTTTCCTGGTAAGAACACATTATTTCCAAATGATAGCTTGGTCTCTAAACGCTGAAAAATGTCAAGCAATTATTAGAGTTTTGAAATTTTTTTGGTACTGCAGCACCTACATTAAAATGTTTGGGGTTTTTTCTAACCATGAAGACCTTTAAAAAATGTAGATACCCAGATAATCCAGCTAGCCAACGTTTACTAATTGTTTCTTTCAGAACTCCAGAATAGGCGCCGTACACCAAAACACCTGAGATTAAAAGGCACATAATGTAACAACACCCATACTGCCATGCATTTAATCGGTTCACAACTGAGTAATTACTGTTACAGAAAACATTTCTAAAAGACGCATTTATACTTACTATATAATATTAAAATTAATTTAGCTACAGAAATTAGGTTCAAATTCAAGTACGAACGCCAGTCATCTTGCAATGACCTGTCAGTCAGAAATAAGTGTTAATTCCTGAAATTCAGAAGCATGTCTACAACATTAATGCCTGGTGGTAAGAGCATAGGAAAGGAGGCCGAAGCTAGCCTTCCAACAGGTGACTTGCACTGTTCAAGGAATGAGACAAATTATTATTCTTGTTTAGACTATCTCACAGCAGATTGAGAAGAAAATATTCTACAGTGGATTTTAGATTATTCAAAAACCATGACAGAACTACTGTCTGCTGCTCTTATGAGCAAAACATCAGACACTTTCTTCCTAAAGAGGAAACAGAATGCGTAGTTTGGGTACAACTAGCTTCAGGTTGCACAAAATAAATGGCATGTAAGAACCAATGCTGTTAATCACTCATTTGTATTTGATTCAGAGAACGATATCCACTGCAAAGAGCTACTTCTCAATTTGACACTAGCAACAGGGAAAGTTAAGTCCTTATGAACACCGACATCAGTGGCATCATTTATCGCTGGGGCATACGCTACACTAAATGAGGAGGTCTAACCAATACAGTACCTTGCATTACGGTTTCAAAACTTAAGCTCGTAACATTTTATGACCTACTGGGAAGTATACACACTCTCCAAAGCAACAATATCTAATATGGAAGGCTAATTAAGAGATCTAGTACTACAAAAAATGAAAACTTTCCATCATAACCATCTTCACTGACCTAACACCAACTGTTTAGGTTAATCCCCCATTTACAAATTTTTTGTGCAGAAAATTGTTATTGCTTGAGTGTAGACACTCACACCTTCTGGGTGTTTTTTCTCCCTGTCAGAGAAAACGAATCTAACAGGGTGAATAGTTTGGCGGGAAGCAGCAGCAGCAGCAAGGAAGCGCACAAACCAAAGGAGGAGAAGTGGAATGAACAGGCCCAGGGCAGAAACAGTACTACAAGGCCTGAGACAGCAGGCTGAGGGCACTCCCCAACATGGCCCCACTTGGCCTGGCTGTGTTTCCTTCCAAGACAGACTTCCAGGAGCTACATGCCTTCCTCTGACCTACTAACAGGAGATGTTGCCTGAGCAAAGATATCACCAGACAATCCAAGGGGGCCACGTAACAGAACAGCTCTGGTCCTAAGCCCAGACTCACACCGCTGGGAGAGTAGGGAAGAGTTCCCAAGAGTGCATGTTTTTCAGTTTCAACCATGGATGAGGGCTTCCATGGATGCGATGTCAGCTTCAGAAAAGTGAGAACCAGAGAGCCTGACTCGCCATTCCAAAGGGTTGCTATTACACACTGTATCATGATACTCTGTGTGGTATCCATGCTGCAGAAGTCTCTGATCCCTTTCAGTGCTATTTCTACACTTCAGCATTTAATTCCCAATTCAAAGCTAGTTGTATAGTAGTGATGAACTTCAGAGTCAAATCAGATGGGAAAAAAATAAAGCACAACTGAAGGACTACTCTAATTTTGGGGAAGTAAATACAGATTCAAAATTATTACTCAGGCTTAGATTATTAAGTACCCATTTTCCTTCACTGTTATCTCCAATGCTCTTCATTGTGCAATTACCCAAACCTTAAAAATGGTGACACAAAGGAAAAGGGCATAATCTCAGGCTGACAAGTTGCTGTGATGTATCCCTTCTAATGATGAGATGTAAATAATCTTTTACTTGCCTGAAAACGCCTTAAGCCATCGTTTAAGCACTACAGATTTACATGGGAGGCAGCACTGAAAGACTAAGATAACATTTAAATACTAACACTAAAGCAAGATGATGATCATTAACAGTTAAATTCTTGAGCAAAATTTTCCAGTTATGTATCTTTAATACAGGGTCTTTTTTTTCATCAATAAAAGATACTTATGAAAAAAATGCTAGTTGAGGTTTAAACCCTACTATTTTAACAACTTCCCATGAACATATGTGAAATCCATGAAAAACTACCTATTTTGTCAAGTGCTGGCAACACTTCTCTACTGAAGTAATTGCCAACTGATTTAAACAGGAACTTTCATTTTTCACTGCAGGTTAAAAATAATTATTATCTTCTTCAGATGAAGATAATTAATCAACCGGTGAAGCCCCATTGAAAATGTATTTCAGATACTTACTTAAACTGAAACATTGAGGAGCACATACTCTATCTCCAATACATTTTGCACTGTTACAACTACTGCTTTCAAGTCTAGACTGAACTGAAACTTCAGAATTACTGCATCAGTTATTTTTATTATTTTTTTCATGATGATACAGAGTAGTAGCACAAAACCCACTTTAAAACTAACTGGCTTTCCACTGTGAATTTTTGCAATATAGCAGTCTAGACTTGGTGAACACTGACTTTTTTTGTAAGATTCTAAGATACACTCCCCTGAGCTACCATCCCTGCATTTTAAAATACATTTTAAGAACCTCCATTCACCCCACCACCACGGGAAAGAAAACAACAGAACACAGGAACCATGAATTTCAGAAACCAAATTTCAGTGTTTGCCACTGTTTTACTATGCACAGATGTTAGCAAGTAACTTCAGTTTGGCCATCTGTGAAACACGAATACTTGGTTATGTCCAAAGAATAAGAATTAAAGGTCAAGTAGTGATTTAAAACAGGTATATACATATACTTCTTAAGCTGGGCTTTTTCCACAGGCTAGGGAGGTTCCTTTTTCATAGCTAATGCCTTGCTACAGTACTATTCAAGTTCAATGGAGAAAATACCTTCCTATTTTTCTTTCCTGTAGTTTAACACCTGAAAGAAGCTCAATTAATTTGTTTTATAAAACATATTTATTAAAGACATCTAATACACCATTCTCATTTACAGTCATGTTAAAACATGTAACTAAAAAGCCTCTGAGTTCAGGACAACTGGATCAAATTTAGCCAGGGTCTTTTATTTCATCATATTATATTCCAATGAAAGCTATTTTGGGAAGAGAGAGGGACAAAGCTGGAGCAAAACTGTTTTGGCCAGACAATTATGGGAATACTGCTATTATTCAGGGATCAGGAAATAGGAGGCGTCACAAAAATTACTTCCTTACCTACATTTGTTAGAAATAAAGGAAAGATCTTCTTGATCTCTGGTATAAATGCTTATGATGCCAAAATATTGGATGGCTTGAATCCAGGATATGAAAATAGTTCCACCACCTTTTGAAGTTCAAATTCTAGGTGTTTTTTTAGTATTGATATCCCTTACAAGCCTAGAGATCAACAATACTGTTTGTTTTACTCCACTCCTCCCTCCCCTAGTCTAAAACTAGATATATATACTTCTTACAGCAGAACTGGGTTATGCAGTTGTTTTGCATCTTTTGTAATTCCTTTCTCTCACTAATGCTGGCAACGCTTCAGGAGTTATTTCGGGAAGTAAAAGACACTGGGAACCTTTAACAGCCAAACTGATTACAGTATTTTTTCATATGTCCTTAAAACTAACATTTGTCTTTAAAATTTTATATGGAAAAAAGTTTGTGCTATAAAATGTGTAAGTGAAAGTCAGAAAAATATGAAGCATATTACAGCACCACCAGAGTTAACACTAAACAAATCAAAGCATTTGGTGAGAGCAGTGTTGAGTCTGAATCACACAGAAGTCATTTACACCCTCCTTGTATACAAAATATTCACCTATCGTGAAAAAAAGAAACTAAACGGGAAACCCGCTCTCATATTTATGCAAGCTACTTTACATAACAGCAGAAACTTCTGATTTTACCCAGGTAAGGCAAGAAAGAAAACAACTTGCTTTTTTCTTTAAAAGATGTGTCCACAAGCAAGTAGCAAGTTTTATTTGACGTGTCCAAGGGTTTGGCCTCTTTGGACTATTACCGGAACATCCTTTGTCATAAACCACACAGCTTCAGATTCTGTTGACACTACTTTTATGCACTCAGAGATCTAACAGATATATTCCCTCTAAGAAAACCATGTGTTGTTACATTCAACCAGACACTTTTTCCACTGCCAGCTCTCCAAAACATGAACATGCACTATAAAAAATATCTACTAGTAAGGAATAAACACATTGCAAGAAAAGAGGAAAGGTGTGGACTTGCACATTGCAGATTTATCCTATGATATCAGAAGGTTTTTCCCCTCTTTTTCCCTTTTTTTTTAGCACCTTTAAAATATATATATATATAACATTCACAATTTCTCTCCCATTCAGTAACAGTACTAACCAAATACTGCTACTGGCATTGATGGCTTCCTAACAACTAAAAATCCCCAAATTTGCTTAAAAGAAAATATCCTATTATTGAAAGTTTCAGTCCTAAAAACACAGGGTGTTGTTACAGACCAAAAACATTTACAGTGTACTAGAAAGAAAGGGTAGAAAACACGATGGGAGAAAAAACGGGCCATGCTGCTTTCATTCATGTAGTAGTGATGTCAGTGCCTGCAGTGGTAGTTGCTCTGACCTGTAGAGGCTCAGAGCTGGAGTGTTTTCACAGAAACCTCCTTTATAAAAGAACCTCGAGCAAATCACTAAAATATCCACACAAAATGGATCAAGGAATCTATACTGAAAGAGGCTGAAAGGAAGTGGGGAAGGGACAGGTGTCTTAAGAGAATAACATCTATCCGTCAGAATCATAAGCAGCCTCCAGAACGACCACATTCGTGAAACAATCCAAGTCAGACTGCAGAGCCAAAGACAGACACATCTCCTCCTGCACTGGTGAGAAAAACAACAGGATTAAACCTAGAGCCTAAGCTCACATTTTACAGCAGTGGGAAATGGCTTTGAAAAACTGACAAAAAAACTTAATCAAGCCACTTCCCCAAGACTTGCATACTGATAACAACTATAAATAGCTGGAGCAGCATTGTTTAACAAGCCACAGCAAAATGATCCACGTCTGAAATTGGAACATTTGAATTTTTTTTCAAGTCCTCCATTATTACTGCAGTAGTCCTCCAGTTCAGCAATCAATTTTCTATATACTATCATCACCATATAGCCTACAAACATGCTTTCAGTGTCCACACATCATGTACTAAAATGCTGAGAACAAGCAGGGAAACAAAGACGAAATACTGCCCCACGGCATGGAACTATGTTCCAAATCGTGTAAAAACAGCTCTAGGTTTGGAGGGGTGGGGGGAGCAGACGAAGGGGAAGTTTGGTAACCTTTTTTTCATTTGCAAGACTGAAGAAATAGAGAATCTTATTACTCTCGCCCGCTAGAAAATGGTGCCTGTATTTCGGTAAAATAAAGCTGTTGACGTGTGCAATTGTGATCATTATTAGGGCGATCACGTTGTTTTCATTCATTCATTCAGGATTTGCTAGAGGATGTCAGCTTCTGCAGCAGCAGCTGGCTTGACCCGGAGGAGGGGGAACGAATTCTTTGCAGTGCATACAGATTACAGGGTGCATTTCTCGACGGACCGTTTATGATTTTATACACTGCGTTCATTAAACCAAATCAAGCTCTGTGTGCTGCTGACGCGGTTCACCAGGAGGCAAGCTCAAACAAGTTTAATGACAGAAAAGTCATTCAGTGCTAATTTATAGTCTGATTTATTAAGGCTAAAATAGCCCACAGATGAAGAAGACTGAAACCGCTTTCTAAAATTAAAATTTCCCCTCCAACAAAAAATTCATACACGTTAATGAAGTACTTCACAGCTTCGCAGTATTTTTCTTGCTTGCAGGTAACTGCCCACATTCCTCCCTCTTCAATACACCTTAAGCGTAGGCTTTATACACTGCACCACTACAATGTTTTCCTCCGGATTCCCATAATTAAATAATTTACTGCTCATCATCAGTACCATCGCTACTCGTACGCACAGATATTTTGGTTTTCCCTAGTTTCCCATCAGCATTTTCCAAAGGTTTAAGAGGCAAAGAGGAAATCTACATTTAGTGATCCATACAGTGGGGAAAAATGTGATCTTTAAAATTTTAAATAGAGCTTGAATGCATCAAAACCACAGAAGCTCAGTTCCATTTTCAAGCATGCAAAACCCTCTGCAGAAATAGACTGTCTTTTTGAAAAATACATTACAAAGTATCTCTGGTCAGATTATAACACAATCAATTAGGTCATCTGCATAAGCAGATGCATAGGGCAAATTAACTCCATTTGTAACTGGCAGTGACATTTTGCTCATTTGTAAAATGCTGTCCCTGACCTAGGACAATTCTGGCGACAGACCTGCCTAAGTTACAAATACTACAGATAGCAAGTGTTTACTACACATAAAAACTGAAGAGGGAAGAAGGCAAGATTCCACTGCTACAACACATGCCGGCACCCAACACAGACCACAATTTGCACAGAAATCACACACAGTAAGGCTTATGGAAGGGACAGAAAAAGCAAGGGGTACTGAACCACAGAAAGCATTCCCAGAAAGAGATGATGTGCGATACCTGATAGCTACAGCAGGACAACATGAAATGTGCATTTAGTCCGATTCATTCAACTGCTCAAGTGATGGGGGAAGGCAGAAGGGAGTGGGGGAGGTAAGATGGCCACTGCCACTTTTAACACATTCAATAATTTAACAGATAACCTGACACAGGTTAAGTTGGACTTGCTGGGAATCAATTTCACATGTTAAACTTTACAGGCCTATTTTGGGCATTTGGGTCGATTTGTAGTGGGTTTCGTTTGCTTGAGTTTTTTACCATCTCAAGCATTCGGTACTAAATATCACAAGGAGAAGATTTGTTTTTAAGCACCTCAATATGGGAATTTCCTTGTTTTGGAGCCTGTGCTTGAAAACATCTCATCTTTTAACCTAGGATCTTACAAAAATGCAAGTCTTTTAGGAAACCGAGCTCTGCAGAAAGGAAGAGCGTTTGAGGCTTGGTTTTAACACACACTTCGTAACTGGGTTGTGACACCCCAGATACAAATCTCACCCATTATCACCCCTACTAAATAGTTACAGCTGGAGACAGGGAAGCGGGTTAATTTTAGACCCGTTTCCCTATTACACACCTCCGCTGCCAAGAGCCCGAGCGCAAGGGTAGAAGCGGCAGGAGCACCGCCGCCGGAGCACCCGACTGCCTCTCCCCCAGGGAGAGGGGCCGCCGGCGGCCCCCGGGCTCGCCCCCGGCTCCGCTCCTGCCGAGGCCGGCGCGGGTGGGGTCACGGGGGTGTTTTTCCTGAGCAGGATTCTCACCTTGCCCGAGGAGGAGGATGACATTTCAGGGGTCGCCTCCCCCATCCCGGGGGAGGGCGGCGGGACGAAGTGCTTTTCCCCCCCGCTTCCTGGCAGGGCAAACCCGGGCACGACACCTGCCCCGGGGATGGGGGTTTTAGGGCTCACCCCTGCCCCCCGACCCGCTCCCTAAGGCTCCAGCGGGGCTCCTCCCGTCGGCACGGGAGTCCCACGGTGTCCCACCCCCGCTGGCCCAGCGGAAAGTAGAGCCCAGGGTGCCCGGAGGCCGGGCGGCCCCAGCCCGGCCCGCACCCCCGCGGGGCAGGGAAGCAGGACCGGCTTTCTCCCGGTGCTTTACCTCTGTACACCGGGGAGCTGGGGCTCCGTCTCTCAGGTGAGCTGCTTCTCCTGCTGCCGCCGCTCTCCGGCGAGCGCCGCTGCCTGCCCTTCACCCTGCCCGGCTCC
>VZTA01025684.1:218522-298211 GCA_013398855.1 Mohoua ochrocephala
CGGGCACGGTCCGGGCCCGGCTCCGGAGCGCTGGGATGCGGTGCCCGTGGGCGGAACGCGAGGAGAACAGCCCCGGGGAACGCTGGGTGAGGTGCCAAGATGCGCTTCTGAGTTCAAAGTGGACTTTACAGGGGTTCCGACTTAACACTCACTCAAGAGAGCCATTGCTCTGGACCAAGTCTTGCGCTGTCCCTATTCCCAGAGGACTGTCTGCCTCCTCCCGCTTACTCCACTCCCATGCAGGGAAGGCTGAGAAACAGCCAAAATTTCCTGCAGCAAAGTCCGTTCACGTCCATCAAACCTTGACGGTATTTTTACTTTCGTTAAAAAAATCAAGGTGCTCTTCAGAGTCTGAATAAATGTGGTTTCATCATTTCCTATAAGTGTATATAGAACATTATTTTTTTTTTCCCGATGTACATCCAAAAGCACCTCTCAGAGAATGTCAGGAGGAAAATAAAAGGTTTTACGGTGATACTTTAAAACTGTGCTTTTGTTCTAGGAGAAAGAGATCCCATTAGATGAATTGATAACCTGAGACAATGAGAAACAAAATGAAGATTAGAATGAGTGGCTTAATAACTAAGAAAATAAATGGCTGTAAGATTAGAAAGATAAGTTGAGCTGAGTCCATCAAGAAAGCAGTGCTTATTTTGGATCTGATGCAAACAGGACGCTAATGGAGGAGAAGGGAAAAAGCAGGGAGCCTTGCTATGTGGAGGAAGTCAGCTCAGTGATGGCCTTTCAGATTCAAACATTAGGAGAACAAAAAGGACATGGAATACAGATAGAAGTACAATGTTTAACAAGATATACTCTCCTATATTAGATACTGCCTCCTGATCAGTAATCAATTAAAAGTGTGAGTGAATTAACGATATCCCTCGTACCCTTTTTGATTATATAACAAGCACTCATTTTTGCCTTGCACACTTCAGGTTACTACACTTACTCTATACTTCCAAAGCTGTCCATAGCTATCCTCCTCCCTTGGTAGCACAGGAATCAGTCGATAGTCCCAATGAGAAACTGTATTCTCGGAAAATGCTTCTATTCATGGGCTGTTAGCGAGACTTTGTTTGCACTAGCACCATGTGACGCAGTCGCCGCGGTTATGTTACAGAAAGGCTTGGAATAATACACCGCGCACCCACGTGAACATGTGCTCAGTCAACAAAGCCACTCGTATAAATTAATTTTAAGAAAAATCAGCAACCATGTATTTTTCCATTAGTCCGGTCTCTTTGTTTTCTGCTAGCGTGAACCAAATTTGTTTGTAAAACTGGGCTGTAGAGACTTTTTTCCCCCAAGGATTTTGCACTGTGCTTAATCACAGCTATGAAGTCCATCTAGTTTATTTTTTTCTGCTTCACTGCACTGGGCTCAAAATGACTGGAAAGCATTCACCTGTAGTAGCCATCTGCCCACAGCAATATCAGTAGTGTTTTAAACAGTAAGCACATTTTCCTGTATCTGTGACTTTGTCAGATAACATTGCTGATACAGTAGTGTCTTACAGACCAAAAATCATCTGGTGTCAGCTGAGAAAGAAAGTACACCTTTGACTGAGACAACAGCTGATAACATTCCAGCTATTGCCAATGCTCAGGGTTACGTCTGACTAAAATAAAGACGAGCTAGTATAACTCTTGAATTTATCAGTTTAGATACTATTTAAAATGGCTAAATTTTACAATTCCCATGGTCTTGCACATCAAACAAGCAAGGTATTTGGATAGGAAGAATAGATGCATAAAGATGAGGTAAATGTCTGACAAAGAAAATCCCACAAGCCCCAAAACAAGAGCCCACACCACAAACGCGCACCCCAAACCACAGGGCACGTCAGTGTCAAATACCAGTAGCAAGTCTTCCTTTCCAAACAAGCTGAGGTCCGTGCCACAGCCCTACAGTCCAAACCCAACCACCACTTCACTCGCCTTCACAGCAACCAGAGAAGAGAAGATCCACTGGGACTGCTTCCAGCCAAACTGTTTGTTACCAGGCACATCAACAGCTGTACTGGGGAGACTTGGCTCCCCAAAAGTTATTTCCATCCTAATTCCTTCTAAACTAGAGTTAGCACACATAGTACAACACCATGCCATGTCCCTAGGAAACAGCGAGTTCAGAAAAGATGAAGAGGGTATTCTTCTGTGTTTTAGAGTGGGATACCAACTGTTGAATTTTTCTCACTGTTTTTCATCTGGGTTTCAGAGTACTTCCCTCAGGGAGTACCACTGCTCTGTAATATCAAGAAGATATTACAGGGAAAATAAAGTAAAAACTGAGCTCCTATCAGAACCTTCATGTCTTTCAGAAACCTATGTTTGCCTTAAATACCCTTTCCAACTTTTCAAAAGCCACATAAAAGGCATTTCTTGCTTCTCTTTTCCACTTTAAGGAACTACCTTGTCAGCTGGCATGTGCTTAAGGGAGTTTATACTGGAGGTAAGAGGTATTTCTGAATCTTAAATCCTTCTGGGAGACAAGGAGATCCTTAACACAGCTTCTGGGAGAGGCATCCTGAGAGCAGTGGAAATTATACATCACAGCAAGAGCATGACAGCAAGGGAGTGAACTCAAGGAGTGGGGCAGTGACAGGCAAGAGTGAAGCAAAGTTGCTCCCATCTCTCCTACTATCGTCACTTGATAATGGGTTCATCTCTCGAGGTCAGAAACAGATTTACATGAGCCATGGAAACTGAGAAATTTTAAGCAATCACTAGACACTGTGCAATCCTAATCCTTATTTTATTTCTATTTGAAGGTTTTAGAGAGGACAAACTCTTCAAACCTGGACATACCTCTTGTTTCTAGGTTGTAAGGCCGCCGATACTCTGCCCCTGGTCTATCTACCTGCTTGTTTCATTATTTTTATGTCTCTCTTATCTCCCTCTGTCTATGTTTTCTTGGCTGCCCTTTGCCCATTCCACTTAGAATCAAGTCCTTTGTGACTGTCTCTGAGGTATTCACACAGCATCTAACACAAAATAGGAATGAGAAAGGGTGCATTTAGCTTCATGTATGTTCAGGTCCATTCCCTGCGTTTCACTCATTTGTAATGAATATAGAGTTGGGAATATTACATTTGGGAAGAGAGAAAAAACAAGAAGAAGTACTTACATCACAGCAATATTCTGAAAGAGATGATGACCAGAAAGCATTATCTGTGGCTGAAGACTAGAACAACCCCAAATGACCCAAACTGCAGCTCCCAAATGACAAAGCTGAGGCCAAAACAGGCTTGCCCCTGTGGACTTGGAGCATCCCCAGGCAGGAACAGGAACATCACCTGTAGTAAGGGCCCCCATGTGAAATGCAACTGCTATCTGGAGCCGAGCAGCTCTGCTGAAGCAGCAGTGGCCCATTTTCCTAGAAAATATCTGTCTCAAGCTGTGGAGGTGTTGGTTTAGTTTTTGGCCTGTTTTGCCTTTAAACAAAGTTCTAGCTAGAATAAGACAGTAATGGGGAAAAAATATACATGGAATTATTTTTACTACAAGGTTTTGTGACAGACAGACACTGCCTTTATCAACCACCCTCCATCTTCTCACAGCTCCCAAATGTTCAGTGGTACAGATATGATCTCCTCTGATCAGCCAAGCACTCTCTATCCCCGAGCCTCTCAGGAGTTACCTTGCATTTGAGCCCTTGAATTCTCCAGGGCTGCTGATACACCATTATCCCCACTGCTGGCTTTGTTGACACTCACCAGGGAAGAGACTTCCAACTCATGATCACTTTCAAGTCTCTGCATGCTCAAGTTGTCTTCCAGCAACAAAAGGAAACCCACTACTGAGGACTTACCTTAACATTGCTGATCATCCCATTTAGGGTCAAGCATGTGGTCAAGTGTTAGATTTCCTTTTCTCATGTCTTTGTTTTACTGGTTATGGGGAAAATGCATTAAGTAAAGGGCTGTTAGACCTATGGTCCAACAGTATTTACACTAGGTCAAATTCAGTATTTATGAATACTCACAAACTGGAAAATTTCAGAACCAAGTTTACAACTGAATTTCAGCCAGAAGGTATTATAGTACTTTCTTTTTAGTCAAATGCTATTGTTAACTTTATTTCATTCAGTGTAAAGGATTGTCACTAGGAGTGAGGACTGCATAATGAACAAGCCAGGAAACTACAGAATAAGAGCCAGCTGTAAGATTTCCCCTTAAGAAAATTGAATACCATTTTGGATAATTGTCTTTTTTTCCCTATCTGTCAGAAGCCTTTTTGTGATACTGAATAACTCACTTAAACCAGAACCTGCCCATTAACATTACCTTTGTTATAACAAAGTCTTATCTCATCTGGAATCAGACCTACTGCTACATTCTCTTCTCTTCTTCAGGAAAATAGGCCAACCACTTGGGACTTTTGAATTATGTATTCCTTAGGCATCTGCTTTTAACATGAAGGCAAACATTCAACACACAACTAAAATCACCAAACCTTCCTTCCAGCTCCGCATTCAGTCTGAAGTTTTTCTTTCTATTCATTGGTACAGGTAATTCCATTCAACGCTTTCCTTTAGCTAGCAAGTTAACCATGTCAGACCGTATCCCATGGGAAGCTGAGTTTTCTCCAGGCAGCAATCCTGCCCTACATTACTCTTCTGAGTTTGGTTACTTGACTCAGCCACCATCTCCATCTCCCTTCCCAAGTTCATCATCTGGAAAAAAGTCTGATTTGCACAGCTGGGACTAAGCCCAAGGTCTTTCAAAGGAGGAGCCGAGGGATTTTGCAGGTTTATTTTCCCTTTTTTCCATTTTCAGGCATTGGGTATGAGGACATTTTTGGACAAGTATGTGTGGTTGCTATTCTCCAAAGGGAAGCTGATTGAAACACGGTAAAATGGTTGGTATTCTGATAACCTGCCATGTCAAATGTAATGGACACTTCTAGTGGTTCTTCACTATAATTTCTCTTGCCAATAATATCAATATCAATATCAATAATAAGAGCAAAACAATGCAACGCTTCATGTTAACATAATAAAAATGATTACTCCTTAAAATAGTTTTATGCTACATCATGTCTGTGAGGACAAAAAATGTTTTCAGAGTACTTAGGTACTGTATATTAGGTACAGAAATAGTATCTTTAATGGAAAAGGTAGAAACAGTAAGCAAATACCAGTAGAAATTTGAATATAATGATATTGTTATATCTATTACCAATCACACCAATATAATAAAAGAAAGGAGAAGCACCATTTCATGTGAGCAGTTACCATGCTAAGGATATTAGGAAAGCACAAATGTACTGTACAGTACTTAGATTTATTTGACATTTAACTTTTTAAATGAGCAGCATCCCCTTAACGAGGTAGATTTGAAGCCATTATGATCCATTAAAACAGTAATAAGTGTCTGATAGTAGCATCCCTGACATCTTTCTATTAAGATTTCTTGATTTGGTCTGTATCTGGTTTTGTGTTGGTTTTTTTTGAGCTGCATTAAGCACGAATGCCCCTGCCACACCAGTGCCCTAACTGTCAGATTTGTGCCGGTGTTAATGAGGGTACATTTTGACAATACTGACTTAAAAGGCAGATCTGAGGGTTAGGGAACTTCAGCCTTCATTTCAGAGAGTCCTTTCCTGGGCTGCTTCTACCCCTCTAGTTATCCTACTTCACT
Organism: Mohoua ochrocephala; assembly: GCA_013398855.1. Classification (NCBI taxonomy): domain Eukaryota; kingdom Metazoa; phylum Chordata; class Aves; order Passeriformes; family Acanthizidae; genus Mohoua; species Mohoua ochrocephala. Next base: position 224,164 of record VZTA01025684.1, read on the forward strand.
GTTTCTGACAAATAAAGCCTTGTTCACCACGACCTTTCTTTCTGGGCACAACAAACAGCACTAAACTTTGGAACTTGTCATCACTGTTCCTTTACCAGCCAAATGGCATGCTGCTGAGTGACATGGTGAACTCCACAACCACTACTGGGAGGTAAACACTCCATCTCTGAATCTTCAAAGCAGGAGAGTATTCTCCTTTTAAATAGATTTTGCAGCCTGGTAAGAATAATAACAATAAAATGCATTAGAGAGCCACATGTAATGAATTTTAGGGTATGCTACTCTATAAGCAAAGTATTCTTAGAATGTTCCATTCTGTGCATACAACAGGTTGTGGGGCCAGAGCAGAGTCACAGCACTGAGTCAAAATGCTGGAAATAATTATTATTTACAGGTAGGTAATATATTCGCCCGTAGAAACAAATATTTATTTGTAAATGTGGTTTGTTGGTGTGACAGCTATAAAACAGGCTTTTAGAGTTTACCTAAAACTAATTTACATACAATGAAAGTGCATTTACATAACGGCAAGGAACAAACCTGTGAAAACAAGGAAGTGTGCAGTTAGCTTAAAAGTGTTCCATTGAGGTGGCACGGTATTTAGGTGAAATACATGATGCATTTCTGTTTTAACCGCACGTTTCCTTGGATTTCTGCATCCATGTCAAAGCTTTAATAGAATTTTAAAGCAAGTTTGGGGATGCGAATTTCCTTTGTCTCTTTTACATCCCAAACTAAAAGAGAATGCAAAACTTCAGCATCATTAAAAGAGGAAAAAAAGAAAGGGAGCTGCTAGTAGGTCTCAGCAGCTGGAATAATCTCCCACGGGGAGAGGTGGAAACCTTATTCCATGAGTCATTTAATACCGAATAAACAAAGCACTGGAGAATAAATTGTAAGGCATGATTTTTTGTTGTTGTTCATTGACAGAGGGAGGGATACTTGACTTAATGGAGCTTTCCCTTTTTTAAAATTCTTTGGTAATAGAAAGAGTGGACAATGTTACGGATATAGTTTATTTCTCATTGTCGTTTTGGTTCTTACTGTCCTTGTAACAGAGTAAAGGCATGAGTAACTTTAGCCCCTGCACGCTATGAAGTCTACAAGATCAAGCCCTCAAGAGCTGCTGAAATTCAGGATCGTCTTAGGCAGTGGCCATCACTGACGTAGTTACACAGTGGCTTAATTACAGTTCCATAAAAGGTTCTGCACACCCAGCTACCACAGGTCCTGCTATTAAACGCTGTGCCTTAGTGACAAAGCTCTGAGGAAGGCAGCTGAGTGAGCTGTGTCTGCTGGCATGGCGTGGTCCTGGTCTCCAGTGGAATCCAGTGGAACCCAGGGCTGATAGAAGGCAACAAACAACCCCCTTGCATCGCACAGGGCCTGTCTGTAATCAAACATAATTATGGAATCACTACCAGTCAGAGCTGTTGTGGTCTTGCCTGTAATCAAGAACGGCATTATTGCAACATTTATTACTCTCAAAAGTAATCTGAGATTTATGGGTCCCTGGAAAGAAAAGCATTGTTTGGCAAATCTGTCTATAAGCATTATTTGGCCATAAAGAGAGCTCTTTCTCTGAGAGATCAGAGCAGTTCCAATGAAGCACATCTTCTGGATAATTTCTTCATATTCTTTTTAGTCCTGAATGACAAAAAGCACACGCATTACTTGAAGAAATTCAAACTTGTACTTGCCAGCCAAGTAGATGTAGACATGTATTATTTCCCTGATGCTCGAGATACAGTGTAACCACTACTGGTGGAGAGAGAACACTCCAATAAACAGTGGGAATCGGTGTCATCATGCAGAAACTGAACTCTTTGATGTAACTGCTCAGTTATTGTAAGCCCCTGATGAAAAGTCTCAAGGGGAAGACTTTCCTCTATAGTACTGAGTTATGGTTTGGCTCTACCAATAGACAGTGTATCTCTGTTACATGAGAGGGAATGTTAAACAGAAAATGTATCTGGAAAAACAAGTGAGGTGACATAACTCATTGTAAGAAGTCTAGAGAAAGGGAATAAGAAGTGCAGTTGATCATGCAAAGGTAGAAGAAGAGGCATCTCTTAGTTTTGGAAAGAAAAGGAAAAAAGAAGATTTTTTTTTTTGGTGACTTCTCAGCTCTCAAGGAGACAGAAGAAAGCTGTGCATTCAGAAGTGGATGTGGGTGGGAAAGCAATGGGGGGAAAAAAAAGCTTGTTACCTTAAAAACGTAACCTCAAAAGGTGTGGAAAGCCATTAATAAAACCACCTCAAAGCTCCCCAAGGAAGCAGTGTTTTCTTCTCCGAGTTACAGAGGTGATCTGTAGAGTTGATCTGGAGGGCACAGGAGCTGATGCAGACTACTCCCCATACCAAGCCTCTGAGGTTAGGAGAGTCAGCTCCTCTGTTTGTGTGTGTGGTGACAGTTCTGCCAAATACTTTTCAGATACAGCAGCTTTATCAGCGAGAAGGATCTGGGCTGCCCTGCAAAGATAATCCTCCCAGTGGTGTGTCAGCCTCAAAGAAGGGTGTGATTATCATTCCAGAGGAGTGTAATGTGAACCTGTGCCTCCCATTCAGCCAAGTGATGGCTAGATCAAGGAGGCTTCTGCTCTTTGCTCACTCTTTCTTTTGTTTTTCTTTGGTTTTTTTCTTCCAGCAAACAACTTATCTTCATATTAACTTCTTTTATTATGTACATTTAAGATGTCCAAAGAGTGAGCCAATGTCCCAAGGCACAGTGGTCCTTTAGAAATGGATCTCCTATGAGACCATCAGCAGAGTACTAGGTGGATGAGAGTTTCTCGCCTTGGGATGCTTGGAAATTTGCTGGCTCTGATTAGCATTTTACAAAGATAGGGTTTCTCTGCAAACAGTCTAGTGGAGTCTTTCACAGTCTAGTGGAGTACTTTCAGCTCTGCCAAGCCTGGTGTTTCAAGATTTCGCTGTCAGCTCCGGCCTGGGACACACAAAGCTCCAGGCCCAATGCGAGGGTGACTCACATCTTTGATTGAACAGGCCTTAGGGATGGATGTCGTCTGTTCTGTCACTTCAAGAAAGAAGGTCTTCATGTAGTGACATCAGGTGTCTGATCTCCCAGGTCTCCTGAACTCCTGTGTGTCCATTTGTTGTTGTTTTGGGGTTTTTTCCCCACAGGAAGGACAAGCACATCAAACAGCAGATGAGAGAATGGCCATCCTCTAACCATAGTGAGTGGTGCTTATTCATGGGTCATCATCCAGAAACAAATTATTTTTGCTTGTCTGGGTTCTTGTTCTGGTCTTGCAGCAGTGATAGAGTTCAGCCTGGAATTTAATACACAAAAGAATACAGAAAAGTAAGGCTGACAAAACTCGAGGTTAAACAAATTACTACTGCACGACAACAGCAAGTGAGTTTGATCTCTAAAACCAGAAAATTTTCTGTACCAAAGTGCCTTTCCTCACTGCAGTCTGCATAAAGGAAGGAGCAGAGGCAGCTGCAGCCGCCTCAGCTTCAGAGATGGGGCTCCCAGTAGTCAGTCTGCAAAAAAACACCTGGCTGGCCTTAACGAACATTATTTTCTAGAATGTTCCCAGAGCTCTGCTGGCAGGGAAATATACCTTCCCTGTAAGGGAGAGCATAAAGAGGCAGCTCTCAAACAGCACATGGTTTGACTTATAAAAGCTTTCCTTAAGGGCAGAATTAATTATATATCATAAAGATCTGTTATATATTCTGTTTATACAATTATAAAGCATTATGGTTAATTAGTTGTGGTACAGACTCCCAAAGCAGAATCTGGTTAGAGAATAAACAAAACACTCAGTCAGCTGCGACGGTGGTTAACAACTTGCACTTTCATATCACCTTTCACACTTAACTCTCTTGAAGTGATTTAAAAGTTATGCAATCCAGTGGGCTTGAGCTTTGCGTATTTGTTAATTTTTTTTGTTTATATAAAATTAGAATATGCTGATCAGAAATGGTCAGAAATCCTCACACCTTTAAGAAATTAAATTCAAAATATTTGCTAACCAACTTTATTTCAACTGTTTTCTTACCTATTAGTTACTTGTGATCCTATTATGTCTGGCATTGTATATACACAGAAAATAAATACTTCTCCATCCCCTTTTTTCTGTCCTGATATAGACAGTTCTGACTGGCAGCATTGGGAATCCCTATCTACATCACTACCCTAAAAACAGGAGTGAAATCCTGATTGTGAAAAGATATTGATAGAAGTGTGCAATATAGCAAAGATTTTGTTTTCAAACTACATTTTTACAGTATTTCAATGCTATGAAATGAGTTTGACAATATTAATGTGTCAAACCATCTGACATCTTTGAACTTAATTACTTTTTCACCATCACATAATTTAGCACTGAGTCTTCTTGTTGTGCATATGCTGCTACAGGTGTCTGGGCAGAGTAAGGGCTTTTTGAAATCTCATCAGTGTCATCTGAGTAGAGCTAAAAAAAATTAAGTTAGTATTATTTGTCATGTCATGGGATATTGTACTAGTTACTGTGCATGCCCAAAAAGCACTTCTTAAAGCAAAAAACTTGCAATATTTATAAGAAAAACTGAAGGAAAAAACCCACAAGATGGGAGCAAGAGAGGAAGAGTATGTATTTAGTATAGTTTAGGCATTTATACTGTAAAACATAGCACACAGTGTTTCTAAAAATCTACAAATAAATTAAAACAAGCACTGAAAATGCCACAGCCTGATATCAATTCCGTTTCTTGAATGCATCATGAAAGTAGTGGGATTTGAGATGACTTTGAAGGAAGGCTTCATAGTCTTTTTAAAAGTCTATTTTGGGCATAGTTGTCTAGAAGAAAGCCTGAAATATATATAAGAAAGAACTTCTGAGAGACAAAAATGTAAGGGCAACTGAAAATGGCATGGTCAGCTTGGAACAACAAACTGCACAGTAAAGATATGAGATAAGATTATACATGAGTGCCCAATGGATGCTCCTAACTTCTGGTCAAAATGGCACTGAAGGGGAATGCCAGGAAAGGATACAGAGGGAGGCTGATAAAATCAGAGAGAGAATTCAGGAAGCTTATCTTGACTTCAGTGTTTTGGACTCAAGGGGAAATCAGGTATGGATAATGAAAAGGGGAGAAGTTGCATCCTAGATATGACAGTTGCATTGATGAAATTGCAAGAAATCACCTAGAAAAACACACAGGTAGAATAATAAGAGGTAAAAAAAGAGCCTGGTGAGGAAGCTGTTGAAGTTTAGGATGGAGATCTCCCACAGCTGAAAGAAAGGTTAAAGAATTGGTGTGATTTGAAAAAGAAAACAAGAAAAGGAAAAAAAACCCCACCCTTTCTATTTTTTTGATAGTGAATCAAGAGAGGACAATATTTCTGAGTCACAGTACGATCATTAACATCACAGGCTGTGGAGGTGGAAGGAGTCCTGAGATTTGGTCACATCACTAATAATGACCTCAAAAGAGCCGAGTGGGGTGTACATAGCTGAAATTTAAGACAACCTAGGAAAAGGTGAAGCTGGCAGAAAGCCATCTGAGGTCATAGTTTCAGGCAATGAATTATTTTATTTTAAAACTTACAGACAGGAGGAAAACTCAGCAGAAATATGAGAGCAAAATTAGGTCGAATGCAGGATTAAAAAAAAAATGGATGAGACAGATATCATTCCATATATACTGGGATTTTTGTGAAGAGTTATGACAAACAAAGAAAAAAACCCCTACAAATAGAAAATTACAGGATTACTGGTAAAGGAGGAGGGGTAAAATGAAAATCTGATAAGAATTGCCAGTAAAAGGGATTGGGAGTGAGAGAAGAAAGTGGAAGAGTGAATGGAAGGGGAAAGAATGTGGATTTGTTAATTAGATCTTCTCTTGAAAAAGAAAGAACTGATAACATGGATAAGAAGAGGCAGAGGTGTGTGAAGCTGATTTCAGGATAGCATTATTTAAATTAAATGTTTGTATTTATAAATTAAACATACTTTTAGGTTTTAAACATGGAGAAGCTATTACATAATTTGAATCAATATGACAGATATGTAAAAATTTGTTATGTAATTTGAATCAATGTGACAGATATGTAAAAATTTCAAAACTGTTTCCAGTCTCATGTCTGAAGTGTAAAAAATACTAAGATCCTTGGACAGTGACAAAAGTTTAAATATTTAATCTCGAATTTGTGCAGGAACTGATTATTTTTCAAGCAACTTTCAGAGATCCAGTCTTTGCCTCCTGCCACTCAGGAAATATGTGTCTGTGTAGATGAAAACAGGATGACATTTTCAAAATTGTTGCTCCCTAGTAGACAGTAATAATTGACTTTACACAAAGAGATTTTGCAAATAAAATCAGAAGTCCTGTTCCTGTGTTTTATGCAAGTGGAAGTCCACTTTTGCTGTTAGTGTTTTGCCAGGTCCCTGTTCCCTCAGTAGCCCTGTGGATGAACAGCCCATAGCTGCTGTGCAAATGCCATTATCTGCTTATCATTCTTGCATTACTATAAATTAAGCTTCTTGCTGCCTAATTTTAGCACTGACACGATCAAACACATGGAGTAGGGAAGATTTAGAAGCTCACCTTGTCCATCCAATAGTCCAAAAATCCGGAACATATCACCCAGTGGAGGTTTAAGTTCCCAGATAAAACAACTTTCCTTCTTTCCAGCAGCAAGCTTTCCAAGGAAGAGTTCTCATAACAAATTCCCCTCAAACAGTTCATTACATTTAAATTTCTGGTTTTTGTTGCTATTTGCCATATGTACAAGCTAGCTATGCTAAATAACACTAAAATCCCACTTTATTATATGCAAATAAAGAATTTTAATAGGCATTAGTCTCATAGAAACACTCAAGAACTTAAATAGCTGTACAGGAGGGACGATGCCACTGTGTAAAAATAACCCTAAAGTTTATGAGAGCAAAGATCCCATTGGCTGAGCTTTTGCAATAGAAATGTATTTGGAAACAGCAATACCTACACGGGTGGGATCACTTTGGTCCTCTGGTGCAGGCATGGGATTCGATGCACAGAATGGGCATTGCTGTGACATCTGAGCACCACATTAATAAACACCTCTCACTTTTAAACGTTTACAATAGGCAGGTAGGCTTTTAGTGTTTGTGTATTGGCTTTGAGTGTGCCCGTAGTCCAGTACCATCTTTGTGAGGATGTCTTAGTGTCTGGAAAATCCCTGCTTTGCCCAGAGCTCGCACAGCCCTTGGCAGCCCAGCTCTATCCCCCGGCTTGCGTGGGCTCTCGGAGCCTCTGGCACGCAGCTTGGCAGCCACAGAAGTAAAAATAACTTTGCTTCCCTCCCACTGCCTTTCTACCCCAGTGCAGAGGGAAGGAGAGGATATTTAGTGCTGAAACTAGAGAGAGTTCAGGTAATAATAGCATTTTAAGAATAAATTATGAAGATACACGTATTTCAGGCAGTTCCAACCTGCCCCTAAATTACAGCCTATAGCGCATCACTCCCCTACACACTTGGAAGAAAAGTACTGGGCTGAGCCTACATATAAACTAAAATTTAACACGTTCAAAAGTAGCAGAAATTAAAAGTGCAGAAACAGCTGTTATAAGACATTTAGGTTTATCTCGAAACCACCGTTTTCTTTCAAGCTGTGTAGCATACTCACAAGCACGCAGCAGCAGCTCCAAAAAACATCATCCTCCAGCATTCCAGTGTTTATGGGTGTGCCTTAATTAAAAGTATTCTGCAGAACGAGGAAACCTGAATCTTTAGGAGAAAAACATTGATTATATAAGGACACTATTACGAATTCATATAGATGCAGGAGAGAAAAGGAGTTGCTTATCGTATTTACATGACAGACTTTTAAGAAAAACAGAGAAGTTATTTGATGTGCCAAACTCTGTTACATATCAGCAGTTTGGAAAGAGAAACCTTGATTTCAATCTACTGCTATCCTATAAATAATAATGGTACATCAAAAGTCTGGTGTAGTCCATGGCTTATTTGAGAAACGAACTTCTACAAGAAATTAATTGGATGATGAGAGCCAGAATTATGAGTTAAGTTTTGTAGCCATGTATCTTATTTTCCTCCTGAGTTACTGAGTGTGTGACGTACATAGAGAAAATGTGTAGCTATTCGCACCAACAAAACGTGTCAGTGGATTTTCTAGGAGATGCTTTTTCATGTTTTCCCAAATCAATCCTAAATGGTTCAAACTATACACGATTTCTTAGAAGATGTCTGTGGTACTGGTTATAGTATGTTTATTCTGGAAGGACCTAAGGCAATTCTGCCCTTTTGAAGTGTTTATTTTTGAGCACACTTCCTGCTGACAGTACATGCTCCATAGTTGTCCCATTGCCTTCTTTTTTTTTGTCTGAACAGATACTTCCTGTCTGTCAGCCAATAGAGTGAGATTATCTTGCACTCCTTGTGCAAGACAAACACTGCTCTACACACAGAGGACTTGCATGGATTATCGGTGGGAACACAGTGCTTGCTGTATCTTAAAGTAACTCATCTCTCTCTTCATAGGTCTTTTTACAATCACATCTAGAAGATCAGAGAGAGCTTTATCACGGTCCCTTCCTTGCCTTGGAAAAAAATCCTTCAGAGGTCCACCCACCTGGCCTCACTCCTATATTACCTGTCCTGGAACAATGTTTCAGTCTTGAAATAAAACACTTTGCATGAAATTATTTGCTTAAAACATACATGACATATGTGGGTTGACACACGTGGATCCACAGCTGCAAGATAAGGTTAGACCTCACTCCATAGAAACCATTAAGGCTGATTTCAAAGGAGTGTTGCAAGAGGCAAAAGTTTGCTTTTCTATTGTAGGAAAATCAGAATAAAATTCATCTTTACAATGGGCCATGCTCCATAAATACGTCTTAATATTGAGATGGCCTTTTACTAATTACTTTCTTGATGAAGTTGTGTCTGCTTTTCACAACTAAGCGTCTCCCAAATAAGTCAGATCAATCACAAATACAGAATCTACACATCGTAAGTGAAAAAATTATCTGTGACTCTACCTGAATAACACAGTGGAACTGAAGGATTAACCTGCTCCATGGTTTTTTGGGAAATATATCCCTGACGTGAAATTCAAGCACATCATGAGCCCTTTGCACAGCACATGAGCACAGCACAGCTGTGGTCCAGCTCACAGGGAGCAAGTGCTTGGGCTTCTCTCTCCCTGCCGGAGGATGTGGTTCCCCCTCGCCAGCCAAAGAATGGGCTGGGCTGGCACACAAGGACACACCACAACAGAAAGGACCCTTTCTGGAAAGAGTAGGGAGCCAGGAAGGATTCCTCCAAGCAGCACAGCTCACCCAGCTGATGCAGCACCAATCTGCCAACTTTTGCAATGGAAATGAGTCCAAAAATTCTTTCTTACCTCTCTGGCAGCAGCTTTTACCCTGATAAGAGCAGCTGCATGTCACCTGTTATCAAGAGAGTGGTTGCTGGCCAGGAGACATGTGTTACTTCTTTCTGGTTTTAAGTTTTAATTTTCACCTGCAGTGGAGAGATAAAACGAATTCCAGTTTAGCTTGACAATCCTGCCTGCACAGGTGTGCTGTAAGAACATCGCTGTGGTGTTCAGCTGGGTGAATGTTTTAGATGACTACAGTAATTATCAAAAGTACTGGGTTTAGTTTCCCCCCACTTTAATCTGCATCAGATTTGCCAAATAGTTTCAGCTGGCTTTTTTACCTAGATAAATAAAGCTGGAGGAGGAAATGAAAAGGCTTGTGCCTCATTTGATGCAATATCTGGCACTTGAAGGATGCAGAACTTGGGAACTGTATGGCCAAGACCTTCTTCTTCGTGAGATTATTTGAATCGAACTTTTTAATTTCCTACCAAAATTAGTCCTTTAATTACCATGTTATATTCCTTTCTGGGGTGAGGTCCCCAGTCCCTGCTCCTGATGCTGGTGTATTTTGTGCATGCAACATCAGGGTGGAGCAGCACCTCTAAGGGCTGGGCACAGGAAAGGGGAGGAGGAGCTCAAGGTCATCACCTTGAAAGTATCCAGCTGCACGCTCCTCTGCCCTCCTTGAACAGGGAAGGGAGGCAAGAGCCAGTGCCTCTTCTTCTCTGCCATCTTTCTTTCCATCCCTTTGATCCTTTGGCAGTGGGGAAAAAATTATGAGGACCAGAAGTAAGGAGTTTGTGTCTTACAGGGATGGGCTCTGACTAGCCTAATATTTATTATGCATTTTATATAGAGGGAGGATGGAAGAGTTGTAGCAGGAAAGACTGAGGGAGGTTCAGCTCCAAATATCCTGGCTCCTGAGGTTGAAGGATCCCTCCAAATTTAACTCAGTTTCTTGCATCTCAGTGAGTGAAGCAGTATAACCATGCAGGTGTTCAACAGCGGGAACCTCCAACTCTAAATTTCTGTGAACTGAGTGTTTTGATTCCTCTTGTTCTAGTTACTTCTGAATAAAACTAGCAATTTCCTGTCAAAAGGAACAGCTTATTCAAATTGGGACTTCTGCAGTTTTTCTTTTCCTCATGAAAAAGTATTTTGGGTCAGTCTAAACAAATTTAATTAATTCTTTCAGTTTGGCTACTGATAGAAAAAAAATGCCCCCAGTTCTAGTTCCACTGTTATCACTCAACATTTTCTATAAACATAGCAATTAATTTGCACGCTAGAGTTAATACAGAAAAAACCCCTAGGATTCAAAAGCATACCTAGATGATTTCTCTCCGTGTTAGTAGCAGCTCTGTCAGTCAAGTTAGGCCATCTGTAACAACCTTGTAACCTACAATTTCTAAATTCCCATCCAGCTACACCTATGCCACTCCTTTGTTTCCAGTAGCATTAGATGGGATTAACTGAAGAAGGAATTAAGCCTCCAAAGTTAATTAAAACATTGTTGATGATGACAAGGAAGGCATACTGTGCAGCTGTAGGTGGAGAGATGTAGGTGCTCAACATGAGGCAGTTGTGCCCTGGCTTTTAAGCTCCTGATCTGTGAAAGAAAAATGCCTCTGGTTTCTCATGGCAGTGTGAGCTAAACAGAGTGAAGTGTTGGCTTCCCCCGGAGGCTCCCATCCTCTCTTTCCTCTGGAGGCTCCATCTTCTCAGTCTGGTGCTGTTACATCTTTAATAAGATCAATAATCTTTCTCGACTTTAGCAGCTTCATGAATTCTGATTAAGCTCCAGGACAGCGGCTGTGTATCAAGAATAAGAGGCAAGAAGAAGACTTCAGTGTCTCAGTCCATGAGGCATGATAGTTTCTTCTTTAGGCAAACTGTTATTGATTTGATTTTGGGTTTTCTCAGCGTGGCCTCTGTAAATAAAGTGCTAGCACACAGTACACTCACTGTTCGACTCCTCTTCCCTGCAGACCAATTCTTTGTGTGGAAGACTTACGTTAATTGTTCCGTGACTTCTAATGTCTTTAATTAAGGCTCACGTGGTTAAGCCTTCGGTGAGAAAATTAGATGTGCTTACAAGAATTAATATAGTCAGAAATCACAAAGGTACAATCAGGAACAAAAAATTGGAATGGTCTCTAGCACTGCCTTTCAACAAAGCACTGGTGTGTGAGATTCTGCACGTCATTAAAATTCAATTAAGTATTTTGGGGGAAAAAGCCTGGCACTGACAGGATACGTCATCTGACCACAGGAAGCTGTGCTGACAAAAATTCATAAAGTGGAAATTGGAAACCCATACTCCGAAGCTTTCCTGTATTAACAGTTTAATGTCCAACTATGTAATATATAATTTATGAGAATTCTCTAATGTGATCTAGCCTTGCATATTTTGCAAGTTATTATTCTTATTTAGGAAGGAGTGAAGACAAAACTAGTCCTTCTGATTTCTGGAGCCATTTCTTATAATTTTTAATAACTACATCTCATGGTAATGTTCCAAAGACCTGACTTTGGAAACCCCAATTTTCAGTTCTCACTAGTGGGTTCATTTGAGCTTGAATCTTGGCCACTGTTTTCCTTTTGAAGATGGATCTTTCAGGTAATTAGACATTTGGGGCAGGGAATGATGCAATTATGTAGAAACGTAGATAGAATTGTATTGTTGCTTCACTGTTTTTTATGGAAGTGTCATTTAACTGCAGTTCTGGAATGACTCCTATTGTCAACTTTTGAGATTTCCTGTAGCCAAAAACATCCACAAATCCTCTTTTCATATGCTGAATGATTTGTTTTCTATAGTCTTGTATATATTTCGTGTTCCAAAAGTGGATCTTTATTGCTTATGGTCCTTCTGTGGCTACAGTAGTAACTAAGCGTCTTGGTTTAACAACTTTATGGCTCTTGTGTATTTAAATGCTTTCATTTTTTGCTACTTTTTCTGAAATGCATTATGTGGAAGAACATTCTTTGCAAATCCCATTTTTGTTTTTTAATATCTACTCCTAGTTGGAAGTATCCACTCCACTAGGAGCCTTGAGAGATACAACACATGCCAAAAATACCATATTTGGGAGTAAACTTACAGTGGAAAAAGAATAAAAAAAATCATTAACATGCTTTATTTGGGAAGGAATCTTAAAAGTGCCTTTTAAGAAACAGACAGGGAGGAGAGTGGCCAGAGAGTATTAAAATATTGACTAGGCTAACAGGCAGTACCTTACTGTTTGAAAATACGCAGGAATGCATGGAGAAGGAGCAGTTGGTGAGGCCTCTGGTAGCTGCCATGGAAAAGGTGACCACGTCCTTCAGAGCAGTTACCTCTGCAGTTAGATTGGAAAGCAGATATCCACGGCCTTGGGGAATAGCCTGTGGCAGGATAAATATTCCACAAAGATGAAGCTAGGGGAAATTGAATCCAGAAATAGGGAAACTAAAAGTAAATGGAAAAGAACCTGATAAGGAAAAGTGAAAGAATAATCAGTGTGTGGAGACTAATAGAGATTTTCTTTTTTTCCAGTTATTTCAATCAAGAGGCAAAAACTTCCTCCACTAATTTCTATTTGCATTTTAAAGTAGGTAGACAGCTTGGACTCAAGGTATCTAGAAGAGGACTAACCTGCTTCTGGTCAGTTCAAAGGTGACATAGAAGGGTATTCAAAACATGTTTGTGAAAAAAGTAAACTTCACCAAAGTTTGCTTTAAAGTTTCCCACACTGTTGCTCCAAGAACTGTCTGAGATTACTGTAACTGAAAAACAGAGGTAGTGGTGTGGGAAAGCTCAATTTAAGGGTACTTAGCATTATATGTATAGGTATTTTTATGCTTTATTTTTTTAACAATAATAATAATAACACTCCCGTTGGTTGTCTGGGTCTTTCATACAGCACGAAGAAAAAAAAATGTTTAAAACCTTAACTGTACAAGGCTGAGTACTTACCACTACTTGAAAGTGACATTATAAGAGAGTGACTCTCAAGCTCGTGGAATTCTCACAGATCCCAGCAGGACAACAAGTGGAAAATTCCAGAAAGGTCTATAGCAACACCATGGACAAAGATCAGCACCTAAATCTGACCAGCACACTGTTAACTTCGGTGCGCTCTCACTTGCAAGAACTCGGTTTCTGGTGTTTGAGCATAACGTTGCTTTTTTCTCACCAACTCCACATGTAAAGACAAAGCAGCTTCGTCACTTATGCCAAGGTGAAAAATAAAGGAAATTACCCTCTTTGTCTTTTGTGATGATTCCCACACTTCCAGCCTATTCTGGCTCACGCCGCTTTACACGTGCAACAAGGTTCAATTATGTAGAAGCCAAGATGAAACTGGAGGAGCCCAGTAACCATGGAGATCAGAGATCAATAATATAACACTATTTGTTTATAAATTATCCATAGCCCAAATATCCTTTTGTAGAAGGGAAATAGGCAAGTGGGCGTGCTCAGTTTATTATTATTTTCTAAAATCAAATGTGATGATACTTTCTGTGGGTGACTACCTTCCCATTAATAATGTTATTTTCAAATTGTTGCATACAGTATGGATTAGGGGAGATGACTGTTTACAGGAGCAATATAAAGCTCCTCAATATAGAAGCCATATAAATATGGGAGTCATAGAAAGCTGCATATATCAATATAGGAGTCCACAGAGTTACATCCGAAGGCTGTATAGTGAAAAGGGCTTCTTGTTTGGACCAAAACCCTTAGCAGGCACTACCAGGCTGTGTTACATCTCATGGTGTGATTAGGAAAAAGTTATGAAAGCACGTGTATCATACACAAAACACAATTCACGTTCCTAATTCTTTTTTCAGTTAAAAAATCCCCATCACAAAGCTCACAAACGGTGGCAGTCATAATTAGAAGGTGATCTCAGATAGTGATGGTAAAAAGAACCTAGAGGAGGTTTTGAAACTTTACAGTTGCTTTTCCTTTTGGATAGCTAAGACATTTTCCAAGTAAATATTGTTTATCTTCCTCCTTGCTTTTAAAGAAGCAACTAATCAGTTTTACTGAGAATATTTTCCACTGGAAAGTCAATAACCATCAAAATTTAAACTCTTCACATGCTTTACTATTCTGGTAACTTTCAACTTGTAAGGAAAAGAGTAGTTTATCATTAAAAATAGCCTTAAATTTAAGAATAGCTTTTTTTTTTGTTTTAGTTTGTTTTCAAAATTACTTTGCCAAAAATTAATATTAAATGTGGAAAAGACATGTTACATTGTTTTACAGTTTTAGGTAATGTAAACCCAGAAGTGACCTGTTTTATGTTTCACTCCATGTTGAGTTTGTTTCCTTTCAATTGGGAATGGTAAGTTTAAAAAATCATCCAAAAAATGCAACATCTAGCTCCACAACATTTACATGTATAAAAGGCAAAGTATGGAGAAATAAAAGCAATTTCAGAATAATTTATTATAGTTTTTCATTATATCCAGAGAACGATTTAATGTAGGAAACTAGATAATATTCTTGAATAAGAGTATTGTTATCTGATCTGCATCGAGAAGCTAAGAGGATAACTGATTCTATGACAAATCCCACTTTTGTAGCAATTACATAATTATTATGTAATTGCCATAATAAATCCCTGGTTTATGATTTCACAAGAACAACTTCAGCATCTCCTGAGCTCGAGTCTGAGCTTGCTGGGCTCTTGCAGTGAAGCCCTATTTAGACATAAGGGATGCGTACACGTCAGCATTTCAGCTCGGGACTTTGTCTCCAGAAAATCCCAACTTACCATGTTTCCATTTCAATCACAGAGTCCTCTCAGAGCCCACAAGCTGTTTTCCCTTTGGGTGAAACTAAACCAGAATATGTGATGTGGAATCCAGAGGACATTCAGCCCATAGGGCAAGAGCAACAGCAGTCCAAATGAGAAATGTGTGTAAGAGTGGGCGTTAAAGCCTTCAGCCTTGGGTTTTTCACTCTACAGATCCACTCCTCTCGGGCAGCATTACTTGCTGTAATATGGACATGGCTAGTGAGAAGCATTACTACTCTAAATAATAAGAAGGTGGTGTACCCTGAGTGTCATCTTAAACTGATCTCTATTTAAGAGGATGGATAGGGCTCAGAATTTTCTGAAAACCTCCCATCCTCCATGGATGCAACCCTCCTGTACAAATTTCAAAGCCAGCTATTCCATTACTCGCTGCTCCCACTGCATCCTTGCTCAGCAGGTTAAGAAACTGCCATTGCACTGTGTCCACCCTGAGACAGCTCACAAGTTCCCCTAGTGAGCAGCAGACTGATCACAAGTTTGCTCTGCTGGCCACCCAAGTGCCCAGAGGCGCTGGTCCCGGTGGGATGTGAGCGTTTGCCAAGCGCCTCCGGCCCAGGAGCGGCACTTCCACCACGTGCAGAGATCGCTCTGGTCTGCCTGAGGCTCGGAGGGAGCCGCAGCGTTGCTGTGGTGAACCCGAGCGTGTAGAACTTGTTTGCCCATGCCATCGGGCTTACTTCATCCTTCACTCCGAGCAACACCTGGAAACATTTGTTTTCTAATGGTATTTGGCTATGAACAGACTGTACTCAAATGATCTTTCTTGGGTTGTTTTTCTTAAAACCTGCAGTTTGTTACAACCAGTTACAACCAGTTATATAAAGGCTGAATACAGATCCTTCTGTTTAAACAGAGGAGGAAGGCGAGGATTTGACCCCGAGGACGAAGAGCCCCTCATTGAAAGCCATCAGACTGCCACTGAGTGGGAACTTTGGGAAGGAATGCTCTGGGATGCAGAAAGCTGTGTCCAAAGGGCCTGGACCTCTGATGGTTCAAGTGGGGATTTGACAAAATGCAGAACAACTCCTCCTCTACCTGCACACACTCCTTCCAAATGAAGGCAAAGTAGGGGAAACAATAGCAGATGCCATGGCCTCATCTTGACGTGCGTCCAGGATACAATTTGGGTGTGTGTCCCAGGAAAGAACTAAGTCTTTCTGATCCCTGAATTAGATGCATAATTACTAGCAATTGTGAGGTAGGAGTCTGTGTCCATGAGAAGCAGAGTTCAGATCCAGCAGGAGCTTGGAAATGGGACACAGTCACAGGAGCAAAATTTTGCCTTAGTAATCAAAAAAACCTTCCTGGTTCCCAATTGATCTCCTCGCTTCCACTGAGATCAATGATCACTCTGTCTCCAGGATCAGCAGGTGAGCCCAGCAAGGGGCTGCAGGCTCCAATCTGTGGCAGGGAAGCCAGCAATTAGCAGAATGTGCTGGCCTACAAAGCACAGTTCCCGCATCAGCTGCCTTTTAGGAACCCCAGGTAACAGCCACTTTGCTGAGCTTCTGGAAATACTCCACATGGAGAATATTCCCCGCAAAGCAGCAGAACTCCCATGCTATGCTTAGCATTGCAATATTCACGCTCTTTGAGATTAGAATGAAATGGCTTTAGTGGTCTAGATTTAAAAAGAAAGTCAACCTCAGGACAACATGAGTCCAGGTCTTGCCCCAAAATCCATCCCACTGGCTCCAAGTACCACCCCACCCGGGCTATCAACAGCACCGGGGTTCAGCTGCCCCGGCAGCCTGAGAGTTGAAACCACTATGAGAAAGGCACAGACGTCTGTACCAATGAAATTCTCAGACATTTGCTAAGAGCAGAGAAAAGGTGAGATGGAGTTGCCCGAAAATGGAGATGAGATGCAATTGAAGGGCGTGCACTGTTGACTGGAACACACAAGATGCAGACAGACTCCTTGGCAGGCGTTGCACACACAAACAGCACATTTTTAAAAAGCATGGAAGGCAGCCACATTTTAATAGACTTTCTCCCTGTCCTTTTTTTAATCTTACTTCAAAGAAGAGGTCAGCACAATTCCTTTTCCCCAGGCCTTGTACTTGGAAATATCTAAGCCATTTAGACTGAAAAAAAAAGAAAAAGGAAAATGTAGACAACAAAAAAAGAGTTGGATGCGATCCTCTACCAAGAGGGATCACCGTTCTTTACCAGATTCTGCCAGCAATGTCATCATGAGGATTTTCTCCACATATGACACTTAAAGTCAACCGTGAGGAAAGGGAATGAAGAGAAGGCAGCAGTCAAAAGAATAAATAATTTGGTGCCTGCTAGAGAATGAGTCTGTCTTTAAATGACAAGGAAAAGATAGTAACGTGTTTTCACATTAAGTCAGTATTGACGTTTTAAAAAAGCTTTAAAACATACAACCAGGTTTTGTAGTTAAGATGGGAAAACATTTTAAATTGGAAATGTGAATTTAATCCCCTCAATTAAATATAAAATATTTAAATACTTAACCTGATTGCTGCCAACTGCAATTTCCTATAATAAGGAATTATGAGGATAGAAAGCAGTTCTTAAAGGCACATGGTTCACACAGAACGAGCAAAGACTCAGGTCTGGAAACTGCAGCTTTGTCTGTGCAAACAGTCCCTTTGCCCCTTCACACAAATTACAACTGGGAAAATTTCAAGTACGATTTTTTTACGTGGCATTAAAAAAAAAAAGTCTTGTATTTTTTTCATGTGGATTGTCCGCAGATATGGCAAAACAACACAGGTTTTCAGCCAGCAGAGCCAGATGAAGCCTCTGACGTCTGAATTAAAGTACACAAGAAAATTTTTCTGGAGCAACTTAGGACCAGTCTCGCTCAATGTGGAATTCACTCCTTGTGAACAATCACCCTGTATATCTATCCATACCTACATATATGGACACACACATAATCTATATCCACATTCTCTGTACCCATATATGTACCCTTTTCATTAATTTTGCTGTGATCCTTAGGACAAATCCTGTTCTTAGTTACGATGGTGTAAAATATAACTTTGCTGAAACACAAGTTCATCTAAAAATCTCTTTTCCCTTCTAACTGCTTTTTTTGTCTGTGCATAAAATATCACTGTGCTGAGGGCAAGATGTAGGCACCAACTGGCAACTGAGCAGTTATGTGAACCCACAAGGCTGTTTTTTCACACATTTGGAGGAAGCAGCAGATTGAAAAACTCCTGATTGCTGGCCTACAACTAAGCAGTATGTTCTGAATTCCACCTCAATCCATTTTAGGATGTGGTCATTATAAATTAACTTCCTCTACATCTCCCTTCTCTGAACTGCAGTTCAATTCATGAGTAAAGCTGTATCTACAGAATTAAGTTTTATTTTTATCTGACTTTTTCCTTAAACGCTGCATATTCTAATTTCCTCCTCCTCCCTCCTCCATGGCTGGCAACAGACCAGCTCTTTCATTATATTTGGAGCAAAGAAACAGCCCACTGAATCCTCCCCAGACCACATCATCAGGTCTTAAATGGTTTGAGCAAATCAAAATACTTATTTAAAAGTAAATGAATTCCCATTTATAATACAGCCTTCCACTGCTAGTGACAGTTCTGATCTCTGCAGACATAATTCATAGGGAGAGAAGAAGGACAAAAAAGCTGAGATAGATAACTTTGTCCTGTTCCAGGCATGCTGCTGGAGCTGTCTCTGGCAGCAGCTGGCTCCCTGCATAGACAGCCAAAGGAAGAGAGGACAAGCCAGAGGGTTATTCTCATCTTAATTGTGGACAAAGAGCTCCTCTCTCCCTTCTCTCCTCCCAGCAGATGGAAACTAGGATGACTGGGATTGCAATTAAGCACATCAGCACAGAGAAAGCAGAGAGGAGAGAAGATTTGTGCCTGAGAAATTCCCTGCTCAGAGTTTCTGGCCTGGCCTGAGCCAGAACACCATCAGGCACTTAGGAAAGGCACCTCTAAGGCCAGGTTGGATGTATCTGGGACAAAAGGTTCAAGGGAAGAAGTCCTCAGATAAGAATCATTCCTCTTCTCTGTTTACCTCAAATTTCATCATCTTAATAATGTAATGACCACTGTGGAAGAGGCTTTCTCTAGGCCAGAGGAGTTTTATGAGCAATAGATACATACCAGGGGAAAAGGTAAATAGAGCAAGCCAAGCATTGCTTTGTTACTGTGTTCTCAGAAGCATTTCTGTCAGCTTTTGCAAAGTAGACCCTCGATATTTTTAAATATAAGAGCAGAGTGCCAAATTGCCGCCTCTTTTTTTTTTTTCTCTCAGATCAAAAGCTCAGCATATCCTAATTTCCAGTGTTGCCAGTGCTCTACACTAAATCTCACTGTGGGGATGCCTTCTTGCCTCTTGTATTGCTCTGGCAATGCCCACACTGATCCAGTTTGCTGAGATTGTTTTGCACAGATTACCTGTTTTGGTACCAGTTTCAGACTAAATCCTAAAAGAGAGTGGACTCTTCTCTTGGAGACTGAAAAATTACTGGGTCATGATCTCCAGACTACAGTGATATTATCAGAAGTGATCTCCAGGCTACAGTGATATATCAGAAGTGGATGATGTTTCAAAGGAGAACTTTTTCAGCGTTATCTTCATAGTTTCTTTGGGGGAGCAGAATATTAGTTTGTGCATGAGCCAGAATAACTCTTTGAAGCAAGATGAGACAGAAGGTGCCAGAAAGGCCTTGTTCGGTTAATTGCAATTTATCTAAAAACAGAATAACCTATTTGCAAATTTCCAAGTAAGATTTTATCCTTCAGTTGAATTACCTCATCTGTTTAAGAAGGGTGTACTAGGTGAATTTTATTCTTCCTAACTATATAGAAAAAAATAATCTCCTATATTGGAGAAAACAATCTTCATACAGCTAAATTGCTGTTGCCAAGGACGCGCCGGGAACACTTTCCTTGCTCTGTGCCATGAAGACTCTAAAACTCAATCTAATACCAAAAAGTGATTTTTTGAGACACTGTGCACGTAGTCTTATAAATAGCCAGAGATTTCCATTGCTACAGGAGATCCTTGCAGAGCAAGTCTTATCTGACGTCTTTTTGATGTCTGTGGTGAACAGATCACTCTTGGGATGACTTCCTATTCTAGCAGATAGCCTTTAGCATCATGCCTGAAATTTACCCTTCTGGTCTAGGCAGGGTGAAATGGCAGAGGCAAACTGCTAAGACTGGAAGATCACCAGAAGATGAATTTGCTCAGGTTAAAAAAAAGGCAAATTGTTTTCCAAGAGGACAGAGTTTGACTTCAGCAGCACCTCTCCTGCTTAGAGGAGCTGTGTCAGGTATCCGTGATCACGTGGCTGGTCATGTAGGAGACAGGAGTGGAAGTGGGTCAGGTTGGCACTGCTTTTATGCACAGGGTATCTATGTACAAAATCCTTTTCTTTAAGGACTACCGCCCTGGAGATGTCTGTCTACCAGGATATGCCCCATGCCAGAAATCATCTGTCAGTCCCAGCTGGATGGAGCAGAGTATCTCCCACATACTGATGTTTCTAAAATAGGGCGCAGCTTTCTTCGGGAGAAGAGACAGCCATCGGAGGCGGTGGTGAAGAGGGTTAGTTTGAGAAGGCTCAGAAGTCTTAAATATGAAGGTGAACAGTTTTGGACAAAACCTGGAAAACCGCTTTATTCTCCTAGTTTCTCTCAGACTTGTACAAATCAATAGCTGTAACAACAGTGCTATACAAAATTTCTTATGGGAATAACTGCAACATGAAGAAATTTAGTTAGCTAGCCTTTAAGTAAACAAAAATATGTCAGCCATCTTTGTTCATTCACTCACTCTATTTTTCACAGCTGTCCTAGGATGAAAATTTGTCTTCAACGTAGGATGTTAAGATTCAAGATGAATCTTAATACAGACTTGCACTGTAAAGCATTTGAGAGACTTATAGGAAAGCACTACATTTCCATTTCTCAATCAATAGCCTCTTAATTGATGCCATTGTATAACCTGATGGTAACTTCTAGTTTTGAAGCAGTTATTTTAACTTGATCGTTGGGTGGGCGCATATACTGCAAACTACATCTGTTAAAAAGGAAGTTTTAAATTCCTCCATTAATCCAGTATCAATTGCCATTACGACAGCTTCCTACTTTGCCCCCAAAACAGAAGTTAAATCACAACTTGAATTGAACTACATTAAAAAAGAGAGAACATTAGCCCCACGTGTCCAATTTTAGCCGTAATTATACTATGATTAATACATAATACCTGCAAGTACTGTAATATTACTTGAAATAAAAATCGGCAGTCCTTTCTGGGATAAATTTAATGCATATGTTCTATTCCACCCTAACAAATAGAGGGAGAAGTGTAAATGTTTCTTATTTGAGAGACAACTGGAGGAGAACTAGCCGAACTGCAGAAGACATAAAAGTCAAATAATAACAACAAAAAGATCCTTTGAATCAATTGATAAAACAAATATTAAGTCTTCTACATTAGCCCTATCTAAACATACTATAGACAAAATCAGAGGAATCTAAAGGAACAAAATGCAGGAATCTAGAAGTGTCTTTAAGAGCAGAATAAGCCAAGCAAATGCACCACTAGTTTTTGAAAACAGCTGAAAAGGGAAATTACACTACAGTTCACAACACGTCACATGTTGCTTCATTTTCTGAAGGAAAACAGACAATTAGCAGAACTCTTCATAAAAAAGCTGACACAGTGGTCAGACTAAAGTTCTACTAGTATCAGTTGCTTTAAATAAGTAATTCCCGTCTCTCTGTGATGGGCTATTTCACCTGGGGCTTTATTTCTGAGCCCATGTGCTTCTTTTCCAGTGAGATTTAG
The DNA here is from genome assembly GCA_013398855.1 of Mohoua ochrocephala. Classification (NCBI taxonomy): domain Eukaryota; kingdom Metazoa; phylum Chordata; class Aves; order Passeriformes; family Acanthizidae; genus Mohoua; species Mohoua ochrocephala. The sequence goes on from VZTA01025684.1 coordinate 246,134, forward strand.
ATGGATGCTCAAAGCTGACCTCCCAGAACACTTACATGAACATTTGGATGTGAGAGGATACTCTAACCATAATGCTGATAGCCACAAAGAGTTGGATGAAGGATGTTTATAATCAAGGCTCATCTCTTTTTTTTTTTTGTTTGCTTGTGAGCAGTTTCTTTCATGTTCTGTTATTGAAGTACATGTGTCAACTGACTTGAGAGGACAGCCTTGTAAATTAGATCTTTGATCTCAAGAGTTTATTTTATCTTTGCAGCAAGGAAAAGTGAATCGAATTGGCTGGCAGAACTAAGCCCTTTCTTCTCTCTGGTCTACAGCTGCTGCATCCTTCTGGGGTCACCATAATTTCCATCACTTGATACTCTCTTTTGCTACAGAATTAAAAAAAGGCTTCTCCAACATCTCATCATAACCTGCTGAAAGCTTTACAACTTCTGGTTTGTTTTATAAACCATACAGCCAGACTTTTGCTTCTGCAGAAGGGAGAAAACACTGAGCTGTGATACAACAAAGCTCTTTGAGCTACTCTGATACTGCATCAGAAAGTAAACTTTAATTGAATATTCACTGACTGTTTTTTGGACTAAAACACAATTTAGAAAGAATACTGCATGGAAGGCTGCAGACTAAAGAGAAGTATCTGTTCCAAAGTGTTCAAAGGACTATGTGATCCACTGTTACTCTCCCATTATTTATCTTAATGTACAGAGGCATTAGGCACTATTGTGCTGTCTACTCCGTGTACACAAAAAAGTCTACGGCACACAATACTGATTTATGTCCTGATCCAGATCACCAGTATGATAGTGTCATCATATTCTTACCATCTGCACTTCATTCAGTTTCCATGGCTGTGATTCAGGCAGGACAGCTGAGAAAGGGTCTGTGGGAACTCATCTCTCAGAAGGACATTGAAAAGAAAGAGGTAGTAGTTCTCTAGGAGACTCAGAGTACATAAATATCTACTGCTAAAGAAAAAACACGGTTTCAATGGAAGATACAAGGAGCTAAAAATTTTTTCTTAGTTTAAAGAATCTGACATATTGATGGGAAGAAGTCAGGCCTAACACACATGCTTTCTAACTTGGTGAGCTCGTTACAGAAAGCCAGGGTTAATGTTGATGAAAAGTTGCAGCACATCAGGGTAGGCTGAATGAACTCAGCTTGGCTTATTAAACCTTTGTCTTCCTACAGCACCAAACAGGAGTCTACCTTTGGAATTTAAGGAGGATATTCTGCCTCTTTGTTGTTGTACAGTCTCTGGCTTCAAAAAGAAATCTGGTTAATCTGGAATTGCCCTGTCAGCAGTAGAAGAGTCGCAGTTACCCAGGAAGGGAAGGAGTTACCCCTAGGAGTTGCACTTCTGGTTCCTCTCCTTACTAGGCTGAGCTGAGAAAACCCAAAGCAAGATGAATTATCGTGTCATAACAAAAGGGTGGTTGCGGGGAGGAGGGCAGTTTCTCAAGCTCCAGTTTTATGTTATTGTTCAGAACAACCCGCTCATCTTGCCCAGGAGGCTGCTTTAGTGCTTTTGTGAACATAACAGGTTCTCCAGCTAAAAATGCAATAAACTGTGTGTTATTTTGAGATGCTGTAATTGCTGTGGTGAATATGCTCTTTGCATTTTTCCTTTAGGTGCTTTAGGGTGAAGCCCTTTCCTCTGTGACCACACAAGTGTATATTTGCTGACTTGTCGTATCAGGGTTTGGATCACACTCTACAGTAAACAGCAGAAACTGGATCTGTAACCATTGCCTTGGCTGACCTGCTGGACATGGCATTGTCTGGTTCCATTTCTGAGTTGGTCACCAGGGAGTTGTCTGTAGGGACCATCTCCCAGGCAGCCTTCTGTCAGGCTGCTTTGGACACAGTGCTGCTTTGATTTACCTTTGAACACGTGCCATGAGGCATCAATCCAATTTTAGGGATGATCTGAAGCAAGGGAGAGGCTTGAGCCCCAGCTTTTGCTAAAGAGAGGGCAGTCAGGAGACACATTCCCAGTACCCTTGCTCATTAGTGGTACTTTGCTGGGTGTGAATTTTACCCTCTACAGGAGACGATTAAGGATGAAGGCCAAATGTTTAAACCTACCGTCCACATTTCTCATCGTGGTGAACACAACCTCCTCCCTACTCTCCTTTGCTGCTCCTTTCCTTTTGAAAGGACAGCTGTGAGCGCAACAGAGCTCAAATCTGACAAGATGTAATTATTTTAGATAAATAGTCTAACTTTAGGCAAAAAATGAATGCAAAAAATTACATGCCAAGTCAGCTAGCAAAGAAAGAACCAGTACTGTGAGTTTGTTTGGTCTTCAACAGTGCTTTACAGCTCTGCTTCTAGACCAGCTGAGCTGCAGAAACATTTCAGATGCAAAATGGACAACTTGAATGGAAACATCCTATTTGTAGACTGATCAAATTTTTAACTGTTGGATATAAAACAATCACTAAAATTATTTTAGTGCTTTGGTTGTGTGTTAATTAAAAAACTCGGAAAACAAAACAGCTCTGAACAACTTCATAAAATTAATTCTTCCTTCTAGGAGGCCTCAGTACTTCCCAGCTCCCAGCCCTACTATTCTCAAAGTAGTGTCATGGATGCCACCTAGACCACTGCAAGTCACCAACACAGCACACAGAATCCATCAGATGAGAGTGTGATATATTTTATTAGAAGGACATCAATTTTTAAATGACACTGAAAAGATTTTCAAACTGAATTTCCAAGTTCAAGTTCCTATGAAAACTGAGTGGTCAGAGGTGTAGTAAACAATACAGGTGAAACCAATAATAACTCTCACATATAAAAATAACTCATTATTACTTAGCTTCTTTTTATTGCAGTGCAGCATAGATACTCCCCTTGAAACAATAACTTCAAAACATTTAAGAACATAGCTGTCAAAAATATTAAATACGCACATTTAAAAAGATCTAAACCACGAATATTTAACAACCTAAGACATATTCACAATGTAATTTCTTCATCATTTTACAGTATTTGTCTCAAATACTGTAAGACGACCCAAGCCTGAAAATACATGTACTTAAAGCTACCACAGAGCATAAAAAATACAGGAAAACATCCACCAACATTTAGCACAACATACATATTGTACCCCAAGAGACAAAGCAAGTGTGTGCCACAGATCATTATTCATCACAAATTGTGATGTGACATCAGAGAGCTGTTGCTGGTGGAACAGCAGCTCTGGTCTTGGTAAAAACATGCTCAAAGCTCGTGAGCGGGGACGCAGTGGTCTGTGAGAACGCATGTTTAGGTATTTAGCAGTTTAATTTAGTTGGATAAGAAACAATGTAATGTTTTCCTGTTGTTAAACATTGCCATCTGTACCTCTGGCACACAAATTAAAAAAAGAAGGGTGTGACCATTAAAAGTAGGTGTCCTGAGATTTCCTTCTTCAGGGGGCAAAGAGGTTAAAATGGAAAAGCTGATCTGTATATAAATCAGGAACACATGTGGTAATGAGAACAAACAGCAGCCAACAGGCAGGCGGGGACAACATCTCCAGGCAGGCACAAAATGAGACAGACAAAATACCATCTACTGGAAAAGGGAAGGAAGCAACTGATTTTCACTTTGAAATTGGTAAGTTTAACCAATTCTATTAAGTCTTAATGATTACTCAAGGGCTTGTAATTAACTCTGAGTTTTAAAACTTGGTTTCACTGAAAGCTGTCTGTCCAGTAGTGCAGAGCAGCATTGCTTTAGCATTAATATTAGTTTCTATCTGTACAAAATCAAGAGGTGATCTTAATACGTGTAACAGGATCTATGTGTTTTGTAACTAATTGAAATAACAAAACAGTTGAGACATAGACTTCCTCTTAAAGTCATGAAATGTTTGTGTCTGCAGCCTACCTACTGGAAGTAGATACTAGCAGCCAGTCTCCTACTGAGGCTGAAACACTTTTGCTTGATTTCTTTGGAAATAAATGGAATATTGAATGCACTAAGTTATAGTTCACTTAAAGCTAAGAAATATATCACAGTTGTGAATAACAATCCATTTGATATACCAGTGGCAGGCCCCCAAAATATTAAGTCAATTAAAGTAAGTCTTTATCTTCCCTTCAAGATTCGTTCCTCGACAGAGGCACAAAAAATAAAGAAAACATTAGGGATCACAAAGCACTGAATTTTCAAGTGTAAAGTCATACCAAAATCTTGATAAATTATCATTGATGTCGTAGGTGAGCAGTCGGTCAGGAACGTCACTGTGGGTGCCCTGCACTGCTAACACGTGTGGCGCGAGGGCAAAGGGGACATCGCTCAGGAGGTCTGACATGAAAGGGCTGCTTTCCAAAGTCTGACTCCTTTGATTTCCCACCTCTGTGCTCGATACAGTCAACTGTGACCGCTGCCCCGTATTTATCTAAAGAGAACAGAAGAACAGAAATTTACACACTACAAATCAGGCAGCTAGGGCTTTGTAAACAAAACAAACAAACAAACAAATAAAAGCACTTTCAGAGTTCAGTTTAGGTAGATCTAAAATAGCAGTTCTTAATATATGTTGATGAAGATGCTTTGGCTCAGGTCGACCAGAATTAAGGCTAAAACAAAAATAAGACTTTCTGTAATGATTACTGAGATCACAGAATCACGGAATAAGCTGAGTTGGAAGGGCAATTAGGATCATTGAGTCCAACTCCTGGCCCTGCACAGAACACCTCAAGAGTCACACCATGTGCCTGAGAGCATTGTCCAAACACTTCTTGAACTCAGGCAGGCTACCCAACATTACTCTGCATTTATGAAACCCATAAGGCTCGTGGGACTTTTTGTCATGATGTTCAGTCTTGTTTAGGGGAAATTACTTAATACAAATCCTTTCATAAACTGATGAAGCTCCATCTTTTGTTCCCCTCGTGCCTTTCCAGAAGTTGTCCAAGAAAGGCAAGACTTCCATGATTAAGAACACTCCAATGCCAGTTATTTCAAAGGATTAATGATGTTGCTTTCCAGACTGAAATAGAATTGCATGACTGGCTGGTAAGTGCTATTATATAGGGAAATATATGCAGTGCCAAATATGTTCTTTACAGAAAAACACAGTTAAAACGTAAAAAAACCACCAACAACCCAAGAACCAAAACCAACAAGGAAATAAAAAAACTTGGCATACAGAAGTAGTCAACACAATTTAGAGAATAATGTTGGACCCAATAGACTTGCAAGCTTTGATTCTGACCTACCAATATGACCTTACTAAGTGTTTATCCTGAAACTTTTACCATTTTAAGAACAAAGAAAAGACTACTTGCTCTGCCTCTAGAAATCAGATATAATTTGTTTTACTATTTATAGCAATAAAATCCTATACAAACTGATACCTCTCACATTAGGCACCCATAATGATGTTCCTGATAACAGGCTCTGAGCAACCTGGTCTAGTGGAAGGTGTCCCTGCCCATGGCAGGGGAGTTGTAACTAGATAAGCTTTAAGGTCCCTTCCAACCCAAACCCCTCAATGATTCTGTGATCTCTAGGAGCCGGATGTTTGCTATAAGGATTTCTACTTTGTATCAGCACACATTCAGAAATATTCAGTGATGTGTTCAAAAGTGCCTAACAAGTCATGTCAGAGCCATGAACGGAGTCAGGAATTTCTGACTTTGATGAAGTCCTGACTTCTTCCTTTCAACCTCCCATACTCAACATGCAGCCAGAAAAATCCAAAGCTTACACAGCTATTAGGAAGGAAGAGCACTGAAAGCTTTAAACACTAATTTGGTATTCACCTGATCATAAGAGTGCAACAGATCCATTCATATGGAGGTTGCTTGCATCCATGATTTTTAGGGGTGTTGTGCTCCTCAAGATCTGACCTGTGCTGAAGTTGAATATCACAGATCATGGCTGTTCCAGAGAACCTGAGGGCATTGCTGTCTGACAGAAGAACAGTTTGGGTGGTGGGGTGGTGGTGGGTGCTTTCTTTTCTTGTCCAGAGTATTTATCCAGGGAAAAGAAAGTCCATTTTCTTCCCAAAGAAAGGACTAGCTTTGACTTGAACGTGACTTGAGTACTAGTCATTCCTTACACAACCCAACATTTCATCTGGTAGGACAGATAAACCAATGCTAAACCTTCTATTAACTGGCCAACAATGAGTCAACAATGGCACAAATAGTCTCCCAGTCTGTGTGACAGCCAGCACCTGCCTTGGGTGGCAGAGGACGCGCGCTCCTCCACAGCCTGCTGGGGCACGAGGGTCAGCGGTGCTGCACGCTCTCACATGGGCCCTCGCTTGGAAGCTTTTGTTAATACCCACAACGATTTGAAACCTAAGGCTCAAGATAAACTTCCCAAGATCTGTTACTATCATGTCACCGGATAATAATGTAAAACTCCTGAAGGTTAAGACGTTTATTAAAAGGAATGACAGCTACATACAGCTACTAACCTTACTGGTTATGATCCGATACAAAAGAGGAGCAATATTCTCCATGCTACCGTAATACTGGTATGTCTGTTACTACATAATTCCTACAGCTACACTTTACAGATATTTCTTTATTTTCCCTGGCTTTCCTTTTCTCAGTTCCCCATTTTTAGATGTAGTTAACAGCTCTTCAGAAAGCTACATGCAACAGCAGAGGCAAGAGCTGATACAGAACATTTCTTTTGGCTTCCCTTACTGATTCTGGTATCTTTAGAGGACAGGGAAAACAGGAAAGCTAGCAGAGAAGTCAGGAAGATAGCCTGCATACTTCTCCTACTCCAGCTTTCCAAACTGTGAGCAAAAAAAACATGGGCAATAGTACTGTAAGTCTGTAAGGCCAGGCAAAACCCTAAAACCTCTTGTACTTTTCTTTTCTAATCAGCATAGTTATCTCCAAGACAAAGATCATCAGCTCTCACTTTGAGAGGTATTAGCTTCTATGGCTGCTCATTGCTAACACTTTGACAGAAGTCTTCCTTCCTGCCAGGGCCCAAGGTATGCATCAGAACAAAAATCATAAACATCTTCTGGTATAGACATATTGTCTTGCTAAGAACACTGCCAATCACACAGAACATTTATTTATGTTAATATTTGTCTGAAAGAATGCACCACAACACTTCAGGTGAGTCCCTAAATTTGTTGCTGCTGTAAACTTAAAAACTTCTCTTAATTTCTACTCTGCATGAATTTATTACATTCCCTCTTGAAAGAAATAACTTGTGGATCATTTACTGAGGTACTGGTATTTGCTTGTATTACATCATTCCCATATTCTGAAGAGGAGCCAGAAAACCCCAGATGAAAACTAGGGTTACATCTAGGAATCAATTAAACTAGATCTTCAAAGACCTTTCTGCCTCCCTCCCACATTTCAGGGAAAAATCATCCCTCACTCGCTGTCCTATTCCAATCATTCAGATGATAATCAGAAATCCCTAGAATCTAATGTTTACTTTGATTGGCAAATTATACTTTTATGAACACCTGTTTATATCTTAATTGTCCCCCAAGCTGGCTGAACACAATCTACAATGCAAATTAGACCATCACATGGCAAAACTAACTTCAAAGAGGGAAAAAAAGAGCAAAAACAAAGCATCTTGGATGTTTTTTCCTCCATAAACCTGACATTTGTTAGAATGGTGCTAAATGGGCAGACCCAGAAATTAAAACCCTTTCTGTACACAGCAGATACCATGCACTGATGGTGACAGAGCAAGGACCAGCTTTGCTTACTCCCAAGTCCCACTCCACAGCTGAAAGCAAGACTGCAAGTAAGGAAGGGTGAATGACATTAGAATTATTTTACTGCAAAAGCATCATTTTACCAAACTCAATCTCTGCACACTGTCAGTGAGGTTCTGAACAGTCTTAATAGGTTATGATACTACTTGAATAGTCAAAACAGTATCATCAAGAAAGCCCGAAATGGTTGAGATAAACACGGTACAGGTAAGTCAGAAACAAGAAAAGTGTCAGGCCAGTTTAACAAATGCCATAATCTGATTTTAATTCCAATGGTCTTTGGGTCTCAGTTTACTCAACCCCTCATGAGAAGGTCTTGGGCCTAATATGACAAGATCAGTTCACAACATAAATGGAAAAGGAGTCTAGATTTTCTATTTCAGTTTCGCATTTAATCCACTACTGTCTCTCCCATGAAAACAGTTACTTTTAATTATCTTAAAAAGCTCGCATTCACTTTTTAATTTATAACAAGTCCCACTTTATATTACTTATCTATATGAAGAAAAAAGTTGCTGTCCTGAAGAATTCAGGTAGCAAGAAGTAATTTTTCAGTTCTGCCTAGTGCAGTCATCACAAGGAGTCGCTGCCCTTTGCTCTGCAGGGCTGTTTCTGAGCATTCCTGCAGTGATATTTAGATGCTGGACTCCTGTGCAAGACCCTCTCAAACCAGACATGTTTTTGTGCTTCCAAAACATGAAGATATCCTTTAAACGGGCTAAGATATATTTCATTCATATGCTGGAGAACGCACATGAGTGAAAAGCCAACCTCCCCAGCAGGCTTCGGCTTCCAGGGAATGTGGTGAAGAGCTGGACACTGTGGTAGGGAACACCAGTCACCCACTGGTGCCCGCACTGCTTCCAGTGCAAACGCCAGCACAAAATGATGTGATGCAACCGAGGTCAAGGTTATGAAACGGCTTATGCTTTATGCATGCATTCTTCAAGCACATATAGAACTGCAAGTCCCAGAGAATTTGATATTGCACATTAGTCACACTGGTTTCTACTTAAATGCCTAACTTATTTATCCAGAATACAATCCATTCAGAGCATATTATCTGGACATTAGCTAAACCAAGCACTGCCAAATGCTATGACACACAATCCTGTTATGAGAAATATTAATTGAATGGACCGAGAAGATCACTGATTTGCATTTCACCATACACCAAGGAGTCAAAAAAATCAGTAAAAATTACATAAGGTATGGCAATAAAATTTAATTCAAATAAGCAAGGTGCCCTCCGCATCCTTGGTTTGCAATCCAAAAGAACAGGGATTAAAGAAACACTAGGTAAATATATATAGTAGCTGGCCACCAGATAATAATTGTGCTCTGACAACAATATGTTATTTTGAAACTAACAAAGTCTGAATTATCCTCTAAAGTAAATGATTCCTTTTTTCTCTTTTTAAAAAGATGTTTCTCAGCTGTTTTCAAAAAACATCTAATTTGCTGCATGTCTTTGTATTACCCATAAAGTTTGCCAAGAGTCTCATAAGGAAGAAAAAAATGCATGTTTTCCAATGTACTGAGAAGCTGGATTTACAGTGCTCTGAAGGAAAATCAAAGATTAGTGCCAGAATTATTATCATCCAAACCCTTGAACAAGGTTTGTTATCAAAAGTGATTAATTTTAAAAAATTTACACTTTCTGTAAAAAAGGGGTTTTTTTCCCAGAAACAAAGCTATTTTTCTTTAAAAAACAGCCTTGAGAAACAAACAGTACCTTCAGTCAGTGCCTTCAGAATATTTAGTAAATATCCAGCAATATAATACTTAGGACAGACACTATGCTATTCTACTGGTGGCAAAGAATTACCTTTATTTCAGGCAAGTTCATGGTGTTACAGGAAATAGTGTATCATAAGGTATCTAGAATTTATTTAGCATTATGCAGTAATTACTGATGTACCTAGAAATGGAAACTGTCATATGAGATTGTTCCTCCAATGTGTTTTGGTTGATGCTTTAGGGTATTCACTGGACCTCCTTAGAAAATTTGTAGGAATTCCGGAATGAATATCTCCATCGATGACAACAATTCACTTTTCAAATAAAAATGGCAATGGCAAAGATGAACAGGGGGGGAAAGAAAAATTACTCACAAGGTTTGTATTCAAAAATTGAAGCTAGAAGAACAGAATCACAGAATCAATTAGGTTGGAAAAGACCTCTGAGATCATCAAGTCTAACCCATGACCAAACACCACGCTGTCAACTAGACCACAGCACTGAGTACCACAGCCAGGCTTTCCTTAAACACCTCCAGGGATGGTGACTCCATGACTTCCCTGGGCAGCCCATTCCAATTTTAACAACCCTTTCTGTGAAGAAATTCCTTCTGATGTCCAAAATTCCTTCTGATGTCCAAACAGGATCGGTAAAACCTTGCTGGCGATGGGGAAAGTGCACAACATGATGATTTTCAAGTACCACAAGACCCCCAACCCAAAACATTAACAAAAACCCACCCCAACACACCAGTAAGTATGTAACCTACATCCTTACAGAACTGTAAGAAGGGAACAAACCCACCTGGACAAGCACAATACAGATGCCCTTGAGATGGTTCAGAAAACTACGTGAATAATGAGAGCTGCTATTCTTTCAAGGTTCACTTGAAATTTTAGTCAGCCCTCCCCTCCAGAGACTCGAGAAAAAAGTTATTCCTAGCTGGGAGAGTAAAATTAGATGTAAGAAGAAGTGCTGGAGACCTTGCAGTAGCTTGTTGCCATACCCAAATTTCTTCCAGTTGCTTGCTTGCTTTCTTAGCAGAAATGCAGTGTATGGGATTGTAAGAGTGGCCAAAGATTGGTGGTGTCAGGGGTTGCAGTAGGACAGACCTACAGGCTGAAAGCTTCGGGTTAAGATTGAGTCCTTGGAGAGGCTTTTGAAAGCAAGAATGGTTCTCAGTGGAAATCAGCTTTCCCATTTGCTTTGGGCTCTTGTTTCCAAGCTTCTTATGACTCTCATTTTGTCATACAGCAGTAATTTGTCTTTCTTAAAGAGCTCCTGCCACCTATACAAGTTTATCAATATTGCTGTTCAGAGTAAAACAGAACCAATTTTTAAAATAGGAGTTTAAGAAAATTTTTACTAATTTGTGACATACATTTTAGGTATTTTCCTTTCTCCTCTAATGTACGCTTTTCATCTGTTTCTTAACTAGAATAGAATCAAGGTCAGGTTAATGTCACTGAAATCTTAAAGAAAAAAATTCTAAAGAAACAATGAAAAGAGGTTCTGACATTCTATAGTTTTTCTTCATTACAGCAAAGCTCCTCACGGAGTACCTTGGCCTGCAAAGGACAGTTGGGGAATCTTTACTAAACCACACTTTCAGTATCAATAATGACGTACATTCCTGAATCCTTACTGGCATTAAAGCAATTAGAGAAGTGTAATTACTAGAACAATTCTATAGTGTAAATGCAGAATAAACTTGCTGTAATTAGTATGTGATTCTTGCCCTCTCAAACAGCCAAAAAATTGTGAATCTCTGCAGAGAGGAAGAACTGCAAGGTTGCCATTTGAACTCTGGGAACTCCGAATGTTCCACGGTTAGAGTGTGTTAGCTTAACTATCCTAGTAAATACTAGAGATGCCTGTGAGTTTTATTTATGAGACACTTATAGAATGTAATTCTACCCTGAAAAGTATTCTAAAGTACCACAAAAGACTTAATATCTAGTGTCTAAACCAACTACCTCATTTTGTCATCCTAGAAGAAAAAAACCTGATTTTCTTCGTTACCAGTTGTGCAAATTCAAACAAGTACAAGATGAAGGTTCTGTTTTCACTCAATCCCCTATAATTACAATATGTCACAGGAAATATTTTGAGGGGGGTTATTGATAAATTTAGCAAATATATTGAATTTAATATAACCAAAATTGTACAATGATATTTTTATTTCTTATTCCTAACGCCTATTATTTATTCCATTCAGTAATAATTAGAAGATAGAGAACCAAAACATCTCAAATGTGAGAATCTATAATGAGAAACTATAACATTGCGAACAAACAGGCATAAGATGCAACATGAAAAGAAGACTACAAACCTAAAAGAAAACAGAAATAAAAAGGAAGCAGGAAATGTTCTAAAGCTTTATTAAAAATTATAAATCTTAATTTCTCACCGTTAACTAAAGTAATTATGCTCTTATCTTTCCTTTTATCCCAACCAATTTCATCACTGTTGGGTCTGATAATTGAAGACCTGTATCAACACTTATGCCCCCTCAGTAGCAGGGTTCCTTTCCTTGCTGCCTCCTTGTTCCTCTCTGGAGGCTCCTGAGTTTTAGGGCACCACCTTTACAGTGCAGTGCCCTCTGCAACATGAATATTGTAATAAAAATTATCTTAGAAGAAAGAAAGAGGTATGGGTTCAACAAGGAACAGTTTATCTATTTCCTCTGTTCCTTCAAAAGTACTATGCAAGCTATTCATAGCAAAGATCTCAACATAATAAGCAACATGAACAATATTTAGCATGTTGTGCTTCTGCCACTGCCAGGAAATGGGACTAACTAGGCCAGATTTTTTTTCCTTTTTTTCTGTAGCATGGAAGATTAAAAAGTTAATGAAAATTACTATAGTAAGTGAACTGCAAGCCAGAAGAACTGTAATTGAAAATGCACAAAGCTCTAGACATCCAGTAATGCATTCCACAGCCACAAATCAGAAGTGAAGGACAAGTCAATATATTACAAAATGAACAGGCAAGTCTGATAAATGCTAATAATGGATGTGTTTTGTAACTTCAGTATCATCCAGAAACACAAAGTATTTACATTTATTTCGCTGCTACCTTCATTCATGATGTAATGCAAAACTCAGATGACTGACTTTCAATATAGACAGAGACTAAGAAATTAATTTAATATAAAACTTTAATTGCATTATTAAAAATTTTTAAAAAGTTTAAAGTAAAAACCAGTATTTAAATACTCTGTTTTAATTTAGCAGCTACATTTGGTCAATGTAGTTAGTGACAACAAGATGTGGTATTTTCTCTACCGTTTCAAGCAAAAAAATATCCTGAAGACTTTTGGGAAGTTGATCTCCTGAACAGCAGAAGCTTAGGCAAACTGGGTCTCTGCATTCATGTCTCTCTACCTCTTGTTCCCAAACCCTGCTATTGTAGAAACTCCAACAGGATAACCTGCCAAGGTTATCTAAAAAGATAACAGCTTCTCTGAGATGGTAGATGCCCGTGGAGCAGAAGGTCTAAAACGATGGCTAATTCTTCATTCTCTCATTGCTGTACTAAGTGTATGAAAATCCAAGGATTTGAATGCGAAAGAAAGCTGTCTACCAAAAAAAAGAAAAAGAACTTTGACAATTAAACATAAAAAAACCAGTAAGAAAATGTTTAGCAAACATAGTTTCACACAAAAATGAAGCCAATACATTCTTCAGCAAACTAGAGCAACTGGGAAAACTGTAGATCAGAAGGTTGTTTTGTTGTTGGTTTGGGGTTTTTTTAAGAAGAAAAGGAAATCTCTCCTTGAGTAACTGAGGGAGTCAGCAACATCAATGAAATGTCTCCCTAGAATGTCAGTATCAATGAAAGGAAAAAGACAGAGGGGTAACAATTTCTATCAGAGGAAAGGAAAGGGAAATTATCTTGCATTTGGTTTTCAGAAAAGAAGGTAAGTAGAGCGAACAGAAAAGAATTACTAGTCTGAACTCAGGTGAATCTTCCTCCAGCAACACCTAGGAACAACATCCTCAGCCGTGCTTTCAAGAGTTTTGTTAAGTAACTAAACCCCTGGATCTTAAATGGATTCTCACACAGATGCATGAATAAAAATTGCTGTGCTAAGGGATATGTTCTGAGGTTTTTGTCATGCTGCTTAAATTCCAAGCATGTGGCAAGACTAGCAATATGTCCTGGTTACAAACTTAAAATATTTTAATGCCAAAAGAAGTGAATTAAGCAAGTGTCTTCTCACACAACTTTCCACCTGCTCTCTCCATAGAGATTCAGGTCAGTAAGAGAAAGGAAGGATGGATATTTGATTTTAATTTCCTCCATAAACAGTCTGTAACTGGAGCACTTGTCAACACCACCTTCAGTAAACAGGTTACCAGGAGCCAGAGTTTGTAAAAGCTTCAGTCTACAAACAGCAACAAGACTGAGTTGTCCTCAGCACCTACTGATCAGGCTTTTCAGATTCAGGAATAAAAGTGTCATGACTCTTAAAGCAGCAAAAGGCAAAATAATTAATTAAACAAATAAAAAGAAACTAATACTGGTCCATCTCTTTTAAATAAGGTGGCCTCTTTGACCCTCCTTGTTCTCTATGGATGGAAAATAATTGGATCACAATGAAAAGGAAGAAGGGTACATTTTTTTTTTAAAGATAGATCTGTTTTTATCTAGCAGGACTGCTAATCACATTACAACACTAGAAACACATTCTTAAAATCTGTAGTACTGTGGAAGCAAAGAAAAGAAAATTGTAAACAAATAATTTAGATTTTATTTTGTATTTTTAAAAAGTGCTTTAGAACAAAATTTGAATATCTGCTTCCCAGTCTTTCACAAGAAGGACAGGAGCTGTGAATTTCTGGTTTGGTTTTTTTTTAAGGCAAAAATTACAGCAGAAGTACACTAGTAGTGAAAGGATCAAGCAACACCGATGGATAGTACAGAGAAACATGTTCCTGTCTCACCAATATTAGCATTCTGGGCTGAAATGGGACAATTTTCATGTCATGTTTTCTTTCCATTAAAAATGAACTGCCCACTGCCATTTGTGGTGAGTTTTGTGGCTTATTCTTTTCCCTCTGAAAGTGGCAGTGCAACTAAGCTAAAGACATTGTTGTTTTCCTTACTTGGTGCTTAGAGTAATTGTTGACGAGCTGCCCTACAGGACAGTCTTTCACCCACTATTTCATGCTAATGCATCACGTTGTAAATATCACTGTACCGTATTCACACAGTCTCATCAAGTGATGTATGATCTACATTGCATTTCAGATCAATTTTAATATTTGGAAAGCCCAGAAGGGTTTCTCTGAGAGGCAGGATGACTGACTGATCAATTTGTTGACAGCAGCAAACTGAACCAGCATTACTGGCTTTTAGTCTAACCACATGTATTTGGGCAAGAGATACAGGATAATCAGTAGTTTTATCTGGGATTAAGCTAGTCAGAAGATCCCAAAATTAGAGAAAGGCTAAAAAATGTGATGGGAACATCTGGGCACCTAGTTTGAGCATCTCTTGCTACAGATAACCAATCAGTGTAACTGAATAAGCAAGCAATTAAATCAAACATACAGTGAGTCTCTGCCCAAACTAAATAGGGAGGTGTGCAAAGTGTGCTCCTGCACACACGTGCCTTGATCCCCATTTGGTGTATCTGTGCCTCTACTAAAGCCTCGTTCTTAAAGCTAAGGGGCTGCAAATCAGGCCAACAATACTATTTTGTGAGCTTTTTACATGAGAGTACATACTTTGCTATTTACAGGCACTGAATTATGAAAACATACCATGCCTGCGTGTCGTTCTTTCCCTACAGGATGTCATTTTGCCTTCTGTTGCTCAAACCTCACAAATTGTGCAATCTGATTGCAGCACTGACTCCGGACTCCACGGGCAGGGCTGTGGGAGAGGGGGATGCTCCAATCCACTTGTGTTTACACGTATTTGCTGGCCAGATAGAACATTCATGTCCCACCTCAGAAGACTGTAAGGCTTCCTCAGTTCTTGTACTGAAATCTCAGCTGAAGTTAAACAAAGGGTTTAGCAGTACTTCACACTTGCAAAGTGCTATAGAAAAGTGTAAAACAGCACTGCATTACATTTTTTAAATGAACTGTTTTCTAAGTTCAGAGAGGAAGTTGGTGACAACCACGTCAATTCGCATCTCTCAATTCCCACTCAAGTTCCCTATATCTAAAAATATAATGCTTTTCTTTAAAAAAAAAGACAGTGGACATAGCATTAATGATGCTACTGGGATTGCTAAGTATCTGAACTAACCCCAGCTGTGCGCCATGTTACACAGACGACGAGTCCAACTATTCACTTCAGAACTGAGAAAAACCCTGCAAGGTGATAGTCTTGCAAGGCACCCCCAGGTCTTACTGGTTGACCCTGGGTCAACAGCTTGGACAAATCGCAGTTTATAAAATGTTGTTTGTGAGGGCACTGCAACTAATCCTTTATGACATGAGGAGCAGACTTTCTCGTGGATAATCATGTTGCTTAAATTTTGCATGTGTATGTACATATACCTAATATATTTATACATAATGTGCATATAAACCCTCCCCGTCCCCATGAGTTGTCCAATTGTCAAGGGCAAACAGAAGCCCACTGGTCTACATGTTCTGGAGATCTTCCTAGAATGAAAAGACCTCTTAAATATTTTGGTAAATTATCAATGAGGTGGCAATATGAACATTATGATATAATGAAGCTTTACAAAGTAAATATGTTATTGCACAGCAATAGTTGTAATATGTAATAGTTGTAATGTGTAATAGCTGTAATATGCAATATTTAAGGTTTTTTTAGCTGAATGGGCTATTTACCTTTGTTCTCAGTAAGATCACAACCATATTACGTGCCTTTCTTATCACATGGCAGCTCTACTTCATATGCACTTTCCATCTGTGGCTGCACACGGACTCCCCAAAGAAGTCCCAGCTCTTTACTGTACGCACAAAGGATGAAGGAAGCTAAGAAAGGTGATGTCCGTTGCAGCTGCCAAGGCTGGACACGAGTCACCTTTAAAGGTAATGTTAAGACTCCACCTCTTACAGATTATGATCATGCATGAGAGTAAAATATAAGATCTTTCTTCTAATGGTACCAGCATTCAGAGAGAAGTACCTGCTTGATGACTTGCTGCAGACAGTCTTATTCCAGTCCCTCTAAGAGTGGATAATTTCATTAAGTGATTATTGCTTACATACGCAATTAAGAACAGACAAAATATGGACCAACGTGCTTTAAGGGTTTTATATATGAAAAAGAAGATCTTAGAGTTAATATGACATATGACAAGCAATTAGGTTAACCAGGCCATGACTAGAATTCTACCCTATGAGAGCTTTAAAAAAAACAAACAAAAAAAAACAAGCTAAGCAACAACATTTTTGATAGATACAGGATTTTGTCAAAAGAGAGCAAACTAATCACAAATAATGTGATCACAATAATTTTGAAATATAAACCACTTTCTCTAAAGTAAATGTAGGGAAGCTAAACTGATGCAACAAGTCTAGCCCAGAACACCCTTCTTCTTGGGATTTTAAATATGGGACTCCCTGAACTATAAACCAAGAGTTAATAAGTGAACAGAGACATGATCAGTAATAACTCTTTTTCCAGTAACTTGTAAAAATAATCCAGATAGACAAACTTAAGGAAAAACCAGTCAATAATAGGTCTGATAGAAGCAATTAATTTTAATTTAAAAAAAATTAAAAAGGAAAACAAGATAACAATAATATTATTCATGCCCTGGAATTATATCAGTTGATCGGCTCTAAAGGATATCTTAAAAGTCTACCAACTTCAGCAATACTTGTTAATTTCACTAGAAGGGTAAAAAAAATTAAATTATTTTCCCCCTACTCTGTGGATTCTCACCTCTCATTATCTCTTCCTTGATATTTTATATCTCACAGTATTTCTGTCTTTTCAATTGACTCATATGTCCCCTAACCAGATGTCTAGGAAACTGTTATTTACATCCATGCAGAGTCCTTACACAGCAGCTGTATAAAGGATGGCTTTAATGAGTCAATGCCAATTCAGACATAAAAATATTTTTCCTAATTTATTTAGATACTTGCCCAAAATGGTGCATACCTGTTTCTATATGCATAAAATCATAGATAATTTTAAATTTACTTCAGGAATCATGGGCTTTCTATCTGCTGTGTTCTCAGCTTTTAACAGCAAATTATGAACAGAAAGGGCACAAGAATCATAACAGAACTATTACAATTCATAAAGAAAACTAAGTCCTAAGATGATAAGAATCACAGCAAGGTATATAATTAAAAGTGGCTATAACAACAACATATAAATTAGATAATTATGGATTAAGCGATCCCTTGGGGGATTCTCTCTTGCCCTAGAAAACGTATAACAAGCTCCTTAGATAGAAGGCAATAGCTACTAAGTATTTGAGGGAGAAGTAGGACTATAAGGAAAAGCAAAAAAAAAAAGAGAAGAAGAAGACACAGCAAGATAAAAATCCTAATTTACAATCTAAAGATGGCTCTCATTTTTGGTAGTTTATTTTAATACACTTACTGGTCCAGTTTTCCCCCATTAAATCTGCTGACATCTGTTGGCTAAAGAGCGCATGTCAGATTATCCAGAAGTGCAAGATCAAATAAACATGAGCTGCTTCTTAAGGTGACAGTAGGGAGATAGAAAACACTGCAGCGATTACCAGAAATGTAAGGGTTTTTTTGTTGTTGTTTCTTACATCAATGTAATAATCCCAGGTGTCCTGGACACCAGACATACAATAATCTTCATAAATCCTAATTCAAAGCCATACCATCTGTCATAAATATTTTTTATGTCTCCCTAATAGATATGCTACGTAATTGCTCTCACAGTAGGGCAAAAATACATGGTTGCACTAATTTGCTTTACCAATGGAACAGCTCATTATCAAAGATAACCCCACCACATTATTGGGGTTTCTAGCACTCTTCATATATCAAAACCAACCTTTCCATTCTGCTATTTTCTATAACCTCAAATTCCCAATGAAAGCAGATAAAGATTGAATTATCTGGAAATTGTACGGTAATAACGGAAAAATCACAAGCATAAAAAAAACCCCAAACCATAGTGTCTCTTTCTATTATGATTGTGTTGCAGTTAAAATTAGAAGCTTTGTATTTCATGGTCACTAATTTACTAATTTAGTCACTAATAAGACTAATTTAAGTTCGCGGCCCTGCAGAGCACTAAGCATTTTGGACCCAATCCAGAAAAGCACTTAAATGTGTGTGCGACTTTTAGTTCATGAGCCTGAAGCAACTTCAGAGGGATCAGACACGCTTGATTAGGCCCAGGGCACTCATTACCCTGCCAGACAACACGTCCTCCTAGGACTGACCAGCACCGGGAGATGACCCTCCCAAACCGCCATCCATACTCATGGAGATGGAGAGGACACTCCATATGGGATTGTTCAAAGCAGGAGCTTCTGTCGGAAGCAGAAGACAAAATGTCTGGGCTAAAGTTGGCCTTGGAGAACACCCTTCCTCTAAGAAGTTTTTAAATACCTGCAATTCCCAATATCCAAACACCTGAAAACAACACCGACTGAGGTACGGCAGGCGTTACAAGAGGTTCTGTTACACATTCCTAGGTGCAGCCAAGATGATCTTGATGTAAACTTTTATTTCTGCATTAGTTTAAATAATTGATGCAAGATTATACAAAAATACACACTTGACAATTCAGTGATTGTACAGCAAACAAATCCAACCTAAGAAAATGGGAAATTCCAAAGATGATGGCCATTTCCAAAATATACCCCAGAAGATAATTTCTTCAAAAAATCAAACTCAACCTCATTTCCCCTTCGAAAATCCATGAACAAAGTATTACTTCATTCTTCTTTAAATCACATTTCCAGAAGCACTTTTCATATTCCACAAAGTTTACATCTAGTAAGTAGTGAAAAAGTTTACATGTAAAAGTAAAAGCAGGTTTCCAGCAATTGAAAGATGCGGTTGATGAACTAAAGGCTCTTTTGTTAAGTTCTGCACGACAAATATCTGATGCCACTTCATTGAAAAGAGACAGACAGACACATATCTCACCAGTACCAAGGTGAGACATGGGAAAAAGAGACAGAATAAGTTAAGCAAAAAAAATGAAGCACCACAAAAGCACAAAAAGTCCAAGCCAAACATCTCTCAGTCACCTTGCAAATGTCTAAAACTATATGGCAATGGAAAACAGGCTCATACTTGGTACAAAAACATTTTCAGAGTACGTGGAAAAGAATGTACATGTGTACATTCTGCATATGTGTACATCAGATGCAGAAATATTCTGAAAAGCCCTCGCCTGCAAACATGTATCAAATAAACTAAAGAAGTTCAGGTTTACAGCCACACAGTAGAGAAACAGAAAGGAAACACACAATAAAGACAGTCGATTATACTCACACGTTTACATCATGTTACTCATAATGGTAGTTGTGGAAATAGCTGACTTAGGTAAATGTGTGACATTTTCCATTGCTACTCACCACACTAATGCTTCTATGCAATTCATTAACATTGTAGCTGCAGTTTCATGCTTGCACAACTCAAGTATAAAAATAAGATAGCCAACAATACCACACAGCCCAGCCTTCGACGATTTCCTTTTCAAATCCACAGCAGTGGGCTTGATATTATTGCCATCTAATTAGTAGCAGTGTTGCTTTTATGATAGATGACAAGGAAGGCTGAGAGTCACTCAGCCAGTGGGAGATGTGAATGTGGTGAAACCATCTTCTGCAGGACATTCATGTTTCTTAAATGAGCTATGATGGAAGTTTCATCATGTGTGCACAAGGAAATAGTCTCCTACCTGTGGAGGTTGATTGTACATTGGTCTGGTCTCTGGAAACGAAGTTTTATCCTTTGAGTCTCTACTTTGATCGTCAGCTGTGTCACCTACCAAAGTAAAAAAAAACCCTTTTAAATTACTGAAATCCTTCATATTTTACATAGAGTAAGAAAACCTCTTCAGTCTTCCTAAAATCAAATTATACCCTGAGAAAGGGGGACTCTGTTACCACACTTATATTTACAATTTTGAACAGGAGTAAAGACAAAAACACTGAGAAGTGATCTGTAAAACCCAGGAACAAATCTCTGTCAATTATCTAAAGGAAAAAATTCACAGGGAAAAAAAAGGGAGAAGAGAAAAAAGCAGGGCCCCTATTTTTGCACACTTTGGGACCATTAAGCTCTAATAATTAGCAAAGGGTACATAGCAGTGTGACTATGCAGTGCAAAGGAGATACCAGGTGCACACCCATCACATCCCAATCCGTCAGGCTAGAAGCACTGTTACTCTATCCTCATTCATAGCCTCATTTCCACACAGTTGATATCTGTGCATGAGTGCAGAGAGAGAGACAAAGCGTTCTGAGAAGTGGCCTGGTTTTGACTGTAAGGGGACAAAGACTGCTTGGCAGGCTGGGCACTAATCTCCCCCCATTGCACACACGTGGCTGCCTCTGCCCAGGATTTTACCGAGAAGACACAATTCGGTTTATCCCAAAAGCTGCAGCTGGTACTGATCTAAAGATGGGCAGATCACAGCAATAAACTAGAGACAAGATTATTTTCACCTTTATTTTTAAAGACAGAAGGCACATTATCAATTTTATTAAAAAGGTAGAGGTAGTAAAAAAAACCACCAAAACCAGAATTTGTTTCTCAGATGTTGCAAAACAAACAACCACCTATCCTATCTTCTCCAATTTTCTTTGTCAATGGGAGAGTGTACCAGAAGTTGTAAAGATTTTGCAGATTATCTCCTTCTGCTGTTTGTACTAGTCAGTAAATACCTAGCAAGAGCACACAATTGAGAAAGATTAAAGATTCAGTTACATAATTCTGGTTTTATTTTTATTTGAATGCATACTGCTTTCTGTAATGGAGTATTTTGAAAATCTGTATCCTTAAAGAGTCCTGCAGCAACAATCCAAAAATGAAAAGGTTCAAGTTCCTGTAACTGTTAACTTCTTCTTAAACCAGTGGTTCTGGCTCTCCTGTTCCATTTTCTGCAGAGGTTTACTTAGAGCCAGTGCACCAGGCAGAAGCCTTTGGAAACAGCAGCCAGCTTCTGCCCATGCCCAATCAGGCTGGAAAGCCAATGACACCCAGTTCCATGCATGTTTGTTCCACGCTGCCATGGACCCCCAGGTCTGACTGGCCAGGTCCCTCAAGTACAATGCAATATCTGGTCAAGTTTTTTATGAAAACAAGCACTAATAGCTAGTCATTGTGTCTGCTTTTAATACCCAAGTATTATTCCTAGCGGTGTCTGCAGAGAATCATCATCATCATCATCATCATCATCATATCATCATCATCATCATCATCATGTTCGTCACGGGTCTTTAATGCCTATTAATTTCATTAATGTCTACACTTTCCAAGGCCCTTTCTGGAGCTGAAAAATGCTTCTTAGTAAACTAGTAATTCTCTACGAAAAATACTCCAAAGCACTTGTACTCACAAGAGCTCTTAAAAAAAAAGGGGTGTGGGAGAACAAAGGAGATGGGGACTCAGCTAATCTTCCATCTCACCCCCAGTACCTTGAAAAACACAATTTGTAAGCACCTATAAGATAACAAGGTAAATAACAGTCATGAAAATCACTAATGTTAAGCAATTACTTTACATTTGTAATGAAGTAGAGGCCTGCAAACAAAAATTATTACAAGTCTTGTAAATGCACCCTGCCTCAAGGAGGTGTAAAAATGGTTAACAGATACATGAAGAGGGCAGTAAGGCATATTTTTGGTACGCTTGCTGTGGATGAGACTGCAAACCAGTTTAAATTGTAACAAATTTAAAATAAAACAGATCAGTTTCTTCAGGAGTAAAGCTACTTAAGCACTTTGAACAACCTAAGGAAATGGTTTCTCTAAACAGTGGTTAATCTCCAAAGATTCACAGATAGGTTGAAGAAACATCTGTTGTGAATGGTTTCAAGCATGCCAAGACAAGGAAGATGAATCACCTTTTTGTGTTCCATTCTAGTCCTACATTCCATGAACAATGCAGGGGGAAAGACTCCACAGGATACCCTTTCCCAAGACCAGGCAACTTAGCTGCCTGATGAAGACTTGTGAAGGTGCAGGTAGACTGCAGTGAGTTGGGACACAGGAACCAATGTTTTACTCCTTGTCTTTACAAACTATTCCTGAGAAAGCACTCAGAACTTTTTAAATGAAAAAAACCACTAAGAAAACCCAATTATGGGTTAATGTTATCCAGAATATTATCTGTGTTATGTGTGTTAATGTTATCCAGAATATACCTTTTCCCTGTGATTAGTTTCTCTTAAGACGAAAAGAGTCTTAGTTTGTAATCAGGACCAAAAGGTCAAAAATGATCACAAGAAAGGAAGAATAACCCACTTAGAGAGAAATGAATTTTTTTACTTAGAACTTTGTCATCCAGCTCCCAAAGTTCACAAGCTCCGAAGGAAGCCAAATGTAGGAATACCTATAGTGTTTCACAATTGAAATTACCTTTGTAAAACTGCACTTTAATGCAGAGTTTTTCTTTGATAAAAAAAAAAAAATTGAGGAAACCCCAACGTCTTGCCAAGTTTTCAGGCATATGGTCCTGCAAGGATAAGCCATGACTCTTTGTGTAGACTTTTATTATTTGAGTTAATGGAATTAAAACAGTGATAGGCAGCTGCCAAAGACACTACAATGTCTAAGACATCCAGTAGGATGGATAGTTTTCCAGATAAATTGGCATTTTCAGTGTACTTCTTTCACTGGTTCCTATCTCAAATATTCAAACAGATTAGTCATCCTTATTTCTACTGGCCCAAATAATTAATTAACTGTGACATACCTCCCCAGCTCTATCAATTCCCAACCCTATCTAGCTTGCCATAGCTGATTCATCCTGTTTAGCCACCCACAATTTTTTTTTTGTTCAGCTTGCCTTGATTTCCCATTGACCTACAGTCTAATCTCTTTCCTTAACTGGAAGTCATAGTTTGTCTTCCCTCTTCAGGCTCAGCCCTTAACATGCTTCCCTCTGATCTGGGTTTTCCTCTTCTCCTCTGCAACCCTGCGATCTCTTCCTACCCACCTACCACTATGTGAGGGAGGGGGATGATGCCGAACTCCCAACAGACAGACATCCACGAGAGCACAGACCTTTGGGTGCAGGAACTATGAGGGTTCTTTTGAGCACTTCAAACACTCTGGTTGACAGCTTCTGACTGGGGAAAAACCCAAACAACCAAACCACCCCTCCTCTCCAAACACTGGGAGAAAAACCCCCAGAAACAAACCCAAACGAGTCCTCTTACACAATCTTGATGTAAATAGGTATACAATTATATTTTTGCCAAACTAAGCAACTGAAATCTGGCTCTGAAAAAAGATCACAAATACATGACCTTAGTAGAAAGGGCCCTCATAAAGTCTTTCATCAGAACTGCAAATATCTTCATAGATAAGGGCAGGGACCATGGTAATCGTCTAGCCTAACCTCCTGTAAAAATATAGGCCGTAAGATTTCTTGAATTAATTTGTTTGAACTAGATCAACTTTAAAGCTGTATTTTAATCAGGAGATAAAAGACAAAATTATTTGTCTTACAAAACAATTAGATTCTGGCTCATACACTCCTTGGTTTAAGCATTGTGCAAATTTTAGTCCTAAAACTCCTATAGAAAATAAATCGAAGTCATATATCAGAAAATGACATAGACTGTTTAAAGTCTGTAAGATTTAGAAATGAAGGGCACTTCATGCAGTGTAATATGGTTTAAATATCAGTAGCATAATCTGTAATATGCAGAACATTAATGGGAAAATTTATCGGGAAAAAAATAATCACGCTCATTGCGGTAAAATATTCCCTTCCTTACCAATGGGAAAATATTTAAAGTTTGAAAAGAAAGTAGTAGGCATATTTATCCTACTGTCCAGATAGGTTTGTATTTCAAATCCTCAGTCTTGGGAGACTGTTTTTAAGTTATATTAAGCCTCTTCCAGGCCCAAATTGTCAGTGTTGCACTGAAAGGCCAGACATACGTTTCTCCTTTCACTAAGCTGGCGCTGGATTTACACCAACATTCTCCAAGTTCCACTGGTATCTTTTTCCAAGGACTGCAGCCAGGTGTTCCACAGGGAAGAAATACCTAGTCTAGTCCTCAGTATGTACTATGTATATTGTCCCTCAGAACTCAGAGCTTTTGGTGTCTTCAGAAATCCGCATTCGGCTGCCTATCTGGACCTCAGCGAACTCTCATATACAAAGGTTCAACCACAAGTTTGGCTTCTACTCAACAAGGAAGTGGTGTTTCTATTTATACTCTTTCCTCTTCCAGCATTTTGTTAACCTCAAGCTGTGTAGTCTCTTGATCAACAGACAGCATTTAAAAGCATAGCCCACCCTCAGTTTAATAAATTAAAACCAATTGTAAATGTATTTTACAGTCTTCTATAATGTAGACTGACATTTGTCCTGGTCTGCGCAAAAATCCTGTGAGACACTGAAGCACGTACAACACAGCAAGCAGTAACTAGCTACCAAATACATGGATTTTCAGCTTCAAAAGGAAGACAGCTATTTTCCATTATACTTTAGTTAGTTGCTTAACTCTTTGTTGCCTGTCATTACCTTCTATATCCTGCATAGAGATGGTAAGAACAAAGAATATTCTGGCTTCTACTTGGCAACAAAAAGACAAAAATTTTAAGAGAGGATTAGTAAGATCTGAAAACAGGAGAGATTGACTCTGTGGAAGCATCAAAGTTTTATTACAGTTTCTTTTCCGTCTTTATTACTCATAAATCTTCCCCTCTCTCCCTGAGATAAACAAGAAAGGGCAGACACAGCAATTTTAAGTTACCCTGCTCCAGGATAAACTAGCAGAACTTCAGGCTTCAGTCCATCAATACTGACAGTGCTTTCAATCTCAGGAGGTATTTAAGAAGTATTGTAATTCCCTCTCAACATCTGAGTCCCGGCAGTCTCTGTGATCGCACTTCCATGCAAAGGGGGTTGATAGCACCACTTGTAAAAGTCCTGCTCTCCTCTCAGCCTCCAGGTTTTTCAGCAGGGATGAAAGATGTTTCTGCTCAGTCTCTTCCAGACTCTTCCTGGTTCTCCAGCACTCACTTCCAGGGTCTCACAGCTTCCACTTACCAGCCAGTTTCTGCCCAGTGAGTGAGCTGGGTGGGGACTGCACTGCAGTGGCACCAAGGAACCTTGATGGAAGTACCCCAAACACAGAATTGTGCTGCTTTTATGGGATCAAGACAACTAACAGAAGACAGGGAAGACAGAGGGAAGACCCTTAGAAGCACCGAATGGTTTGGGTTGGAAAGGAACTTTAAAGATCATCTATTCCACCCGCCCCAAATGGATTGTACACAATAAGCTGTAAGTAATTTAACAGTTTCCAGTGGTGATCAACACATCATTCAATGATCCATCAGAATCAAATAAGGCACTGGCCAGTTTGCTGTCCTCTTCAATGGCACAGGGGGGACATCGATGAATAGTTGGTTCCTCCATTTTCTTAAAAGAGGGACTATCACTCAGTCTAGTATTAGTGCTGTAAAACTATATATTAATCTTAGTTATCTTCTGTGTGTACATGGCCAAGACATAAGAATATATATAGCTGGCAAAACAATGAAGTCATCCTAGTTTCAGGTCGCCTCATCCTGGTTTCATATTAAAGCTTTTCATATCAACAGCAGTTTCATTTCAATAAGCTAATAATATCCCCTAAAAAAACCTCAGTATATCAGCAGAAATATTCTCCACAGCTGCAGCTTCCAGCAAAACAAGAGTTTAAGAGTTTATGCTGCATAAGGGTGAGTGAGAAGGAAGTCTGGGTAAGTCCATGCTAAGGCAGAGTGTTTGGCAGCCTTACATTGAGTTTCAACAGTGTATTAAGAGGTCCTACAAATAAATCTTTGATTGGGAGTAGAACTTAACCAGTATCTTCTCCAATTCTCCTGATGAACCACAAGAAAAGTCTATATAAACCCTGCAGTGAGAATCCTGAAACTCTGATTTCTTCAAACTTGTAAAAGGCAGGAGGGGAACTGTAACAAGGTAAACATTACCCTGAATGGTTTTGCATTTGCAGACATGAAGCAACAAGGTTCAGTCCTTTCCCAATTAAGAAGAATAGCAAATCCAGCTACAGCACATGCCACTGATGATTATGGGAGTGGCACTCCACAATGCCACCCAGTCTGATTTTGGTATCCCCTCCTTCTGCAGACAAGCTTAATGTAGAGTCTCCATTTTCCTCAACAATTCTCTCAGGGTCTTCTCAACCTGCATCCCACTATCAAGATCACAGTGAAACCATAGATTAAAAACTTCACTATGAAAAACTGTGTTTCCCCAAACAAAAACTTTTCAGAGGATAGCAATAGAAAAACAATATGAGAGGTTCCTGAAGAGTTTCCATATCCCAGATTTACATACTTTTAAGTTTGCAAAAAGTGTTTTATTTCTGTGCTTTTCTATATTTCCAAATTCTTAAAAGTTTGACTTCTTTCAAAGCTTTCCTGAATCCTAAAATAAAAGACCCTTAGAGTTTAGATCTAACTCCATCTCTAGCCACTTCACTGAGGCTGAATCATTCCAACTCCTCCGACTCCCACTGAAAAGGCTCTCTTTTAAGAGGTGCACAACTCTTTCAGAAAGCTGATGAATCCAAAGCCAAAGTTGCATGGCAAAATCTTGGTTGGAAGGAATCCTGGAGATCACGCTAGCCCAGCCTCCAGTTCAGCGCAGGACTAACTTCAAAGTGAAAGAAACGACGTACCTCAGGTTGTCCGGCTGAATTTTGAGGCTCCAAAGATGGAGATTCCTCAACATCTCTCATCTCTCAGTTATATCTTTCCCTCTACTGTTTGATACCTCCAGGTTCACAGTCACATTCAAAGCAAGCTGTAGGAATTTGTCCATGAGCCACATGTTATTTTACCTTGGTTTTAAGTTACGAGACTTTCATGTCAAGCAAAAAGAAATGCCAGGAATTAATCTCATTCCAATTTTCTGGTGTGATGTATCCATGCAAGTACTTTTCATCCCTTGTATGTGCATGCCAGCCTTTCTCAGTAGTCCACCAAAACAGTGAACCCCCTCACCGCAGCGTATCTTCCCGGAGATGTCGTTTTTCCATTTCGCTATTTGGAAATTCTCTTCTAGAGTTCATTACCTTAGATGCTGCCACACCCTTCTTATCTAGTTGTGCTATCAGAGTGAGCAAGTGATGTGACTTACCAGCTACTCAATACAGCCTTAGGACTGGAGCAATCAACAATATAGATCCAAGTAAGGGCTTGTGACATGTTCAGTCATTTTATAAGGAAAAAGTTGAAAGAAAAAGCTAAACAAGAGAAATGTACATCCTCTAAGTCTTCTGACCCAAGATTTGTGCTTATCTGTGTGCGTGTGCCAGTGCCTCAGGGAAACCTCAAAACTATTCACTGCTCTTCTGATGTTCAACTGATACTGTGTGGATAAGCCCCCAGTGCATCTATTGTATGCTGGTATTTCTCATGAACATTGGCCCTAAAAAAAAAAAAATATCAGCAAATCTGCCTGGAAGGCACAGATCAGATGCCATAGGCCAGTCTCTTCATGCAGTAAGTCACAGTTCTTGACATTCCTAGAGAACCTCTAAATCTTCCTGTCATTCACTTCATCTGTCAGTTAAGCCCCTCCTCTTCATATCAAAACAAATGTAATCTTCCAAGGCCAAGTGAATCACACTTTTCTGGGGAAGCAAACCATTTAATCTACTTTTTTGAAAAGGAAAGTTTTATAAACTGATTGGCTCTCTTCTTATTTTAGACATAATCATTCAGTGATACCTGGTTGTCATGGTCATCTAGACCAGCTCAATCATCCCACAGAACAAATACATCGTTCTAAGATTAGGAATAGATCAAAAAGTCCCTTAAATTTTTAGATATTTAGAAGAGTTTAATGTTAATTCATATAGTCTCTTTCCACTTCACTCTCAAATCTGCTTTCTGGTAGTGGAAGACGTCTACACTTCACATAATCCAGCTTTGGTGTATCGATAGGCTGGTGTGCAACAAGTGCAAAAGAAGCATCAGTTTGCAAGCTAAATTTTCTTCCAGGATTACAATCTCCCACTAGATTCTTTTTCCAAGGGATAGAGATAAAGACAACATTGTTTCCCTTTATTTGTTCTGTTACTCTTGCCTAACTTTCTCTCGTTTACCTTTGAGAGAATGTAACAGTCACGATCTTCAAAATCCTTCCTGCGTTTTCTTATTTTGCTTGGGAGGATGATAAAAAGTTTAATCTCAAAACAATAAAATTCTTTTACTTCTTCAGTTCCTGATGAACGGTAAAAGGCTTTGGGGAAACATCAGTAATAACAACAAACTCAGAGGAAGACAATAGTACAGCTCACACAGAGTAGTGCTGGCAAGCAACCTCCCCTTTAACATGTTTCAGCAGCATCATTTCCTTGTCACTAGTTAATCCAACCTATAAAACCTACCTCTGATTACAGGCTCAGTTGTTTTCCAAAGGTAAATACATATTATAATATTCCACCTTTCACTATGAAATTAAGACTATTTCAGTATCCTCACTTCTTAACTATGACATTAAAACTCCCCTCCTCCTGTTTTATTCATGATGTGGTTCTAAAGGCAATCCTGTCCAGAAAGCAACCAGCACACACTGGAGCCCACTTTGATGAGGACAGAGATTTTCCTAGCACTTAAAAACCTGCTGTGGTCCGCTTGTTCAGTCTCTTGGTTACACTGTGCAACTTGCATTTCAGTAGTCCAACATGCATTAAAATTATTTGCCTGTCAAAAACTGAGGTGCTGATAGCCTGATATTTGCATATGAAGCTTGCTACATAAATGTAAATTATCTTAGAAAACAAACAATGCAAATTTAAGCTGGTTGCCTATGGAATTGGATTTACATGACCAATCTTCTGTCCTTGATAACATAGGAAAACCTTGTCAAATGTGGGTGAAACTGGCACAGAGATAGAAGACTTGGAGATATTTAGGTATTTACAAAATATAACCATCTGCTGCTGGGTAGTAAAAAGAGACTAGGAATAATGCCCCAGCTGAAGGAAAAACCCATTGCTCTGTTATTCTTGGCCTGCTTGGTCAATTGGCAAACACTGCTGCAGTTGGTCACTGGGAATGAAGGGAAGGCAAGGGAGGCCACTGTCATGAAGCAGGGAAATGCTCAGGGCTGTTCCAGCAGGGTAGAAGGACTAGGAGATCCTCAAGGAGGTCCTTGATAAACTATTCCAGGGAACGCTGTGTTTTATTCTCTCTTGATAGCATTTCAGCTATGTGAAACAAGAAATACTTTTTTTATAAAGAGGAAGAGGGGGAAAATCCCACCTAAAAGTTTGTAAATCAATCATTCAGTCGGCTCATACTAGGGCCACTTATACCTTTGTCCCACAATGCACTGAGAGGAACTCGTGATCACATACAGCCTCATCCCCATAACCAGCCTTCCAGTGAGCAGCTGCCTACAACATTCATGTTAGTTGTTATGAACTTTTTCTCATGTCTCCTAGAAGCTCTGAAAGTACTAGAAAGCTGAGTTAATACT
Organism: Mohoua ochrocephala; assembly: GCA_013398855.1. NCBI lineage: Eukaryota > Metazoa > Chordata > Aves > Passeriformes > Acanthizidae > Mohoua > Mohoua ochrocephala. Next base: position 276,227 of record VZTA01025684.1, read on the forward strand.
TTGTGAGACAAGAATGAATAATAGGACACAACACTCATTTAAGGTAACTTTTATATAGCGTAGTTATGAGAAATCTCCACAGTAATAATCATTTCATACCCAAGTGCTACTATCCTCTCAGAGACATGGAAACCCCACTAATTCTGAAACAAAGTTAAGCAGAATTAATTTAAAACATAAAGACCACACACAGAGTTATATAGATACGCTGAAACACGCTTACGTCTGCATGACGTACAGGCACGACACAACTGATGCAGAAAGTTAAATCACAATACCTAAGATTCTATCAGAAGGCTTACTGTGGTTCCAAAAAGATTCCCTTCCCACCTTTTTTTTTTGGAAGTCATTTTCTAGACAGCAGCCTGGAAATCTTGTGTCACCGTGACTATACAATGTCAATTCTGAGCAGAAAACCTTACGGTGCATCCACTGCTGCTTTTGCGTTTCTGACACGTGCTTGCAGACTATTCCTGAACAGCATGGGGGCTTTTTTTCTCTAAAAAGTATAAATTCTCTGGATTTTTTGTAGCAACAAGCACAACTTTATAAACATACCTAAAACTGGTACAGAGAGGTTTTGAGTATTTTAAAAAAGGAAAACCTACAGCCAAAAGAAATCTCAACAAATTATTCAACAGAACAAAGTATCTCTGGTTCCATAACTCCTTGAAAAACTGCTTTTGACTTACACTGTTAATTCCATTACATTAGTACCATCTTCTGATCTCAGACTTACGAAGGGATCTAAAACTAACCAACCAAGTCTCCTCACAAACTAAAACATAAATCCATTTAACCTGTCCTCGGAAAGGACAAAAACCTGCATAGTAGCTGATCTTTGGATCAGACCTCTCTCATGAATAACCAGCTCCACACTGATGATTAAAGCACTACTTAATTTTATTTATTTATTTAGAGCACATAGGTCAATAATGTGGATTAACTAGGATTAAAGTGTTATTTTCTGCTAATTTTTGTGCTTTAAGCTGGTTTAGTATTTCTAGGAACTTTATTCTAAAGCCAGCTTTGTAGAAGAAACTGCACCACAGAACTTCTGGATTACTCTTGACTTGTGTGTAAACAAAATGGAAATGTTCACTTCAACATATTACTGCCAGATTCCTTGGTTTTAAAGGCAACAACATAAATAGTATTAAATATTCACAGATTTTTAGTATGTCTGGCTCCATTACTTTAAAATCTTTCTAACTATTCAATTGCATTTTTGCATTACACAAACATAGTAGTGCAGATCTGTTAGGGGAAAAAAAAATTGAATTATCAGCACAAAAAAGAACTAGAATAATTCTTTGAAAGTATCCAAAGAGCAGGGCAGAAGTTATTTTGGGGAGGAGAAAAAGAGATGAATAAAAATTCCTGAAAAGAGGAATTTGCTTTACCAAGTCTAAAAAAGCCCCACCACATTAAAACATCCACTTACAAAGACACAAGGGCAAGAGATGTAAAAGTCCAGCTGATATGTTTTTGGCTGTATCATTCAGTGAAATGTCCAAATGTTTGCATGTACACCAAAAAGTGACATTAACAGTGCCCACAAAGCAAAGAGAAAAACCCATGATAATTGTGCAGTACTTGAATAATTCATTTTAAAGAAAAAATCTGCCAGGACTTTGTACCATTTTTTTTTATATGCAGAGAAAATTAAGAAGTCAGAGCAGCTGTAAGTTTTATCATCAGCTGTTCATGGTGTGAAACTGAGGGCTATGAATGCTTATGTTAAGTTCTGCCCACACTGTAAATTAGTGCCTTCCCTAAACTCTGCATTGAAATGGAATTTTCCAGCTGAATATTAAACATTTCCACTTGTAAAAAAAGCAAAGCCAAAGCACCTATGCAGGATCATGCCAGCTTCAAGACCACAGAGGCAGATGGGCAGTTTTCAAAAAAGAGCATTTCTTTTTTCCTGAGATGACAACCACCCACCCACTTCTGCAGGGGCCCTGGGGAGCTGAAGGGGTGAGCCACAGTGGATTTCAAACTCTGCAGCCAAGGTTTCACTGGGACTCCAGGCTTATGGGCACTTAAGATGCATGGTGATGTGTAAACTACATTAACAGGGGATACCAGACCTTCTGATAAAAACTTCACAACGTTCAAAGATGAAGGACCATGCTCTGGCTCAGGCTTTCAAGCTTGCAACACTCAGACTGGACTAGGTAGACTAGAAGTACAAGGGTTTCCGAGTTCCTCCAAATTCAACAGGCAAATTGTCCCAGAAACTAAAGTACAAAGTTTTCCAGGTTCTGTGGCTCCTTATCCACTTGCTCAACATCAAGTTCCCAGACAGGTCTGCCCTGCACATGTAATTTTTCTGCAGAACTTTTTCATGCAATAACACGATTAGAATAGAATAAGTATCTGTTTCAAAACACTACACACCGAAAACAGACAAGGCCACCCTACGAAAACAAACTGCGTACAGCCGGTAACTCCCTTCTGGCTACTATTTGGAGAACTGTCAGTCAACCTGCAGTGTGAACATTATTACCTAAGGGTGAGCTTTCACAACGTGGCTGAGTCAGGCTAACAGCTCAGTGCTGCCAAAAGGAGCAGTCCTGCCTCTCCTCTCAGCAGGGGTGCTCCTGCTCTTTCCTTTGCGGTGGCCCCCAAATTCTCCCATGTGCTTGTGAGCCACCTGAGCTCACTGAACCGGCTGACAAAAAGATAAATACATACTCCCTACTCTGCTGGGTGAGTTTTCTGCCAGTTTAGTGAGCTAAATCAGAGACGTCAAATGAGCTGGCAGAGCTGGCACACGAGTGATGGAAAGCAATCCTGCTTCCAGAAGCAGGAAGCAGGGTGACCCTTTCTTCAGACAGTTAAGTGCCTCAGCTGCTCTGTGGAAGCCAACCCTATCATAGAATCAGTCCTGCTTTCCACCACGAAAAAGCAAGAGGCAACATTTGAGATCTAAAGGTAGTCTTCACTCCAGACATAAGACAAATCAACATGGAAAGTTTCAAAGGTGTGCTAGACCTCACATATCAAAAACATGAAGAAGTTCTTAAACATAGGGGGAAAACCCAAACAAGTTATTATATTAGGAAATGCTCATCTTTGTGATTACCAGTAGGCTGTAGGAAACTAAAGATTAATACATATTCCCAGTTTTCCTCCTTTTTTCCTAAGGGTTTAACAGTGCAACTAGTTTTCTGTCTTTTGCTTTCTCCTCATGAGAAAGTTGCATTCATTTTCACTCCATCAGCCCCAGGGAATCAGACACTCACTACACAGTGCTGCATTGCTGTGTTCAAGGAGCCCTCTGTGGATGCAAACTGTATTAGTCTGGATGACAGCTCTTTAGGGACTTCCATAAACTGGCTTGAAAAAATACCATGGACAAAGTAATTTTATGAAAAATCTAAAATCCGGCTTGGTCAATGCAAAGAATCCATCCAAGTATTTTAATTTCTTGCAGGTATTAAAAAAGTAGGTGAGGTCATACAATTTTTTGTAAATTCTGTTTAAGATGCACGGACCTGAACCCTGAACACAAGGAATTTTGTGAAGATGAGACCTGAAACAGTCATATTGATACTCTTTCCCATTCCTAGCCATGTTCCTTATCACTTCCTCTTTGAACTTAGTACTCGGAGAAAAGCACAGACCAACAATGTCACCCTGATGTGTCCCTACAAAACAAGCCAATGAGCCAACCCATCCCATGCACAAAGGGCTGTGTTACCACACACTGATTCAACTGGCTGCAAACTGGCAGATGAAATTCTAGGTCACAAAGACCTGTACTCCTGTATCTGATAGGCAGCTGCTACGATACTTTAATGATTTTTCACAAAACAAGAGAGAATTAAGTTTCCATGATGCGGTTACTGGTTTATGTGTGCTCTACTCAGGAACATGTCCTATATTCAGATCACACTGCAATTTGCCCACAATCATCACACAGCCTGCCATGTAGAAAAAAACAGAAGGAAAAAAAATCCAGGGCCATAAACAACATGACACCATTTTCTTCCCCAAAGACATAGCTTCTCTCTGTAAGACAACTGATTTCATATCTCCTTTAAGAAGATGTGAGGACAACAGATTAAGTGCCTGGAGTTTTACAGACACAAACACTGCAACAGGGCAGAAAATGTATGTGGTTGCCAAATGCTGTCAAAATTTGTGACCCGTCTTTCCTCTTCCCTCTGAGATGCTTGCTCCTGCCATTCCCCTCCTCCATTCTGAGGGTAGTCTGGCTCCTTAGGGTGTCCATGCCTCTCTCTAAACCACAAGAACTGCTGCCACTGGCTGCATTTGCTCTCACCTTAGTCCTGGTTCCAGACCTGGCTCCTTAGGATGTCCACTCCTCTCTAAACCACAAGAACTGCTGCCACTGGCTGCATTTGCTCTCACCTTAGTCCTGGTTCCAGACCTGGCTCCTTAGGATGTCCACTCCTCTCTAAACCACAAGAACTGCTGCCACTGGCTGCATTTGCTCTCACCTTAGTCCTGGTTCCAGACCTGGCTCCCTGTCAGATAACTGAATGATGAGACACTCAGAGCCAATTGGGCAGCACCAATGCCCAAGGATGCATTTCCATTCATATCTCCCATTTCTGTCTTCCCTTTTGCCATACCTGCTCCATCACCCAACCCCTTCGAACAGATTCACCTTACTAGAACGGCACAACACTAACCCAGAAGAAAGTTCACAAAATTGCAGAAAAATTAAATAGCAAAAGAGTAGAGTCTGAAGCAGAATAAAGGTACTGGCCCTCCTTCAGGGTGACAAAAGATCAGCCCAGCTACATACAGAGCTGGCCTAAGACAGGGTGATTTTCTCAACAGAGCAACTATTTCTGCATGCAATATGATCAGTCATGTTTAATTGTGGCCTGAATAAAGGTGATGTTGTGTGAGACCATGAGAGCTCAACTAATCACTCACCACCGCTAAGAAAGGGAATTTCTGTTCCCCTCACTCAAAGGCCCTTCCCTTGCAATGACTCTGACAAAAAATGAACTTTCTGCTTTTTAACCCATCTTTTTCTGGGAATTGAGCCAATTGACAAAGTCCAGCAAACACCAGAGTTGGAGCAAAGTAAGATTCACTGAAGTGGAGGAAAGTAGCACCTTTGCTTTTGGGTGGTGGTGAGCTGATAAAATCTAGATTATCCTCACTTGCAAAACCATTACTGGCCAAAAAAACTCTTAAATGAGTATGATCAGAAATGGGAGAAGACAACATACAGGATTTTGCCTTTGAGATACCCCACACAACTTAACTTTAAAACTCTGTGGTTAGAAAAAACTCCTTTGCGTTGCTGTTCTGCCCCAAAGGAATTAAATAGGAACAAAGGCCTGGAAAACAAGCAGTCTCAAACTTTCTAAGCAACTTGGAGGTTAAAGGACTGTGCCTGTTGTTTGTCAAAATGCAGGTGTAGCGTACAAATGCGGAAAATGTTTTGGGCTCACTTATTGGGAAAGGGGAATAGCTGCAACATAGATCTCTGAGGTGGGAGATCAGGCTCCCCACACAGGTATTGCTACCAGGCTTCCCCAAAAGGTGCTCAGGAAGCACCTATGTTAAACACCTGCTCTGCATGCAGGGAATATCTTTCCTCCCAGTGAGTAAATTGGAAGAATTGCTCTCAGATTAAGACATCTGAAGTCAAACACACCTATAAACAACTTAATCCATGATTTCTACACCATCCTCCAACACAAAGGGTACACTAAACCTAGGCCGCTGTTCTGAAAGTTTGCCATCAGGAGAAGAGCTCTGCTACAATAAGAAGTTTCAGCTATGGGATGTGAGCATGCCTCTAAGACCACCCCAGCAACTGCAGAGATTTGGGAAGGAAGAAAAGGCTCTGGCACCTGTTGAAAGAAGGTCTAAGAGAAGTACTCTGAGTTTGTCTTGCTGGAATTTGTTTCTAAATTAACAAAAAACATTGTAAAAAGTAACTGGACTACAAGCGTATCCTGAAGGGCAATTTCCTTTTCCCTAGCTGCTTCTATAATCAATTTACAGTTGCAGGTGCAATCAAAAGTAATGAAAATACAATACATCTTTGAATTAGTGTATCTTTATTACTGTCCCAGAATCCCAAATTAAAAGCTGAGGACAGACCACAGAAACATTACCACTGTATAAACAGTCAATCAAACCTTTTCAAAACTTTGTCACAAGAGTTCTCGCATTCAAGAAAGGGGCTCTCAGTTGCACAGACGTGCCTATAATTACTTTCTTTCACCATCTCACTTCTAATGCTTGGGTGTCAGGTGAGTATATCCAAAGCTCAAATCCCCAGCCCACCAGAGAATGGAGTTCAGAAAACAACCTGACCACCTTTTGATCTATCACGTGTGAGCTTAAAACATCCCTACCACCGCTCTCAGTGTTCTCAGGGGTCCAGCAGGAACAGGATTATTTCTGATCTCAGCCCACATGGCATGGATTTATCTACCTGTATTAACCTGAGACCAGGCTGTTCCCGTCTGAGGTCTGCATTACCTACAATCCCCATAGCTTGCTTCCCACAAAACTAAGTGTCATTTGTGCTAATCAGTGCTAAGTGAACCAGAAATGAGAGAATGGCAGGGATCCAGCTGACTCATTAATACCAGTGAAACGGATTAACCCTTTTACATTGTCTTCCCACCCCCCCCAATTAGTCAGCATCAAAGAGGTTTGAGACTGCACACACTGGAAACATAAAATGGGACAAAGTGTTTGGAAACAAAGGAGGACATCTAGGAGCAACATCATATTCTGCTACAAGGCCCCTTATCTTCATGTTACTTGGGAGTAGGTTTTTTTTAAAGCGAAGCTAAGCTTTATTTTAAAAGCAGCAGGGAAATTAAATAGCCCATCTGAAGAAAGTGAAACATTCTGATGTGTATAATAAATCCATAACAAACTTGTCATGTAAATGAAAAGTGTATAGTTCAGCATGAAACATGCAACTACGCACTCCAAGTTCAAAATAGCTATCAACTGTGACTATAAAATTACTACAAAATGGTAAAACTTTTTTTTTAACATATGGGCAGCACTTTTTGATTTGTGATGCGAAACAAGATACTTTTGACTTAGTCAAACTGCTATTTAGAAAAATCCCTTCTAAAACAAACTGTCAGTCTGAGGTTTTACTTTATACAAGATGGAGCACTTATTTTCACAATACTTACCTGCTTGAACAAGTTTTTCTAAATGTGTAACTGCCACCAAAGATTAATGACTCCTCTCGATGCCTCCAGTGGCCTCCCATTCAGTTTGATAAAATACAAGTATCTTTATTTCTTAAATGAGCATCTGTATGAATGTGTGACATGCATACCTGCATTCCAACAAACAACACATCCCAGAAAGATGTATTTTTTTAAGAAAAAAAGGAGTCTCATGTAAGAAAGAGACCTCAACTACATGTGCAATGATGTTTTTGGAAAAGTGAGGCATGTCTCACGATGCAGTAATATACACACTTCACCCAAACTTGGATTACTGTACTGTATAACTTGAATGCTAATGCTGAAGATTTAAACCCTGGTTTATGCAATATATGCAAGAACATCACTATACATAAAATGTTTCATCGCGTAGTAAATTCTTGCCTGTATAAAAGCTTCTCATCCTTTTAAAAATTCAGTTACAGTTTAGTGAATATGCTGCTTTTAAGACATCCATCCAGCATTTATATTTGCTTCACATAGTCTGTCTCAATTATACTACAGCTGTCTCTCAGGGCAGAGCTGGCCATCTCCATCATGAACAACCACCACAGAATCTGAAGTTCTTGATTAAAAAGCAAATGGTTTTGTGAGCCAAGCTAAAACTACCGCAGCTGCTCCATTTCACAAACCAAGCGCCATTCAGCTGGGAAGAATGGCACCGACTCTGAATTGTTCTTCCTGAGAGTTTTCACAATAAAAACAAACCACACTACTTCCAAATTTTAAAAGACTGGGGGGGAAAAAAAAAAAAAAGTCTTCACTATTCTGGAAACAAGTGTTTTCTTTTTACTCAGAGCTTTTGATTTCTACATCAATGTTCCTCTATGAATAAAAAACCAAAACTAAAGCCAACCCCTCCCCCAGGCACGCACACACCACACGGCTTCCTGGAGATGCTTTTAATGGCCATCCACAGCAAGTTTGCAGATGTATTAAATAGAAATTGCAATGCTTAACTTTAAAAAAAAACCCCGACAACCTGCTAATACTGCTAATTGATTGATCACTACTGATGCTGTTAAATATCATATTTAGTGACAGGACAAGGAATGGAACTAATAATAATAATAACAACAACAACAATTTTTTTATATACATTAACACAATTATAAAAAATTGTAATTTCTTTCATCAAGACAAAATATCAATCAACTCCTGATCACTTCCTCTCCAAGAACATATATTTCTCTACAAAATATGAAATAAAACAATCTTATTCCAGTGAAGGTGCAGCAAATGAAGTTGCAATATGTATTTTGAATAAAAGCCATGTTCATTACAACTTACGATGCACAATGTCTGTATGTGTCACCTCATTTCTTAGGTAACCACAACAAAATGTAAGTGTTGATAACAACAAAACCCAGTAAGACACCCAAAACACACTTACAGAAATGCTGAAATAGAATTTTTTGTCCTGTATTGAAACCACTTTCATGAAAATATCAGAACCAAAACCGTTACATAGGTTTCCTACAATATCCTAATAACACTTTCTTGGTGGTCAGGCAGGGAAACACTTTGCACCTCAGTTAAATTTTATGCTTCAGGGATAGTGAATGGTTAGTCAGATTTTTGGGGTTTAGTTATTTGGCTACATTAAAGTTATTTGATGTCCTGGCCAGAAATAAATTGGATGTAGCTAAAAAGAGTTCCCATTTTATTCGAATGAAAATATTTGGGCGTTTTCCTCAAGCTAATGTTGACTGACTGATGTAAAAATGAGAACCAAGTCCTTCAAGTTGTTTAAATCCACACATTTCCCGGTAATGGAAAAAAAATCCGAGTTGCTTTAAGAATTTTTCTTTAAAATATTGTCTGTAGCTTTCCTATGACTATTTCATTTATTTTGCCTTTATCCATATTGTACTTGAGCCAGATTAGAAACACCAGGCTAAGACAGACATTACACAAGGCTTCACTACATTACAATTTTTAGCATACAAACAGAGTAAAACCCAAAAACTTGGTCTACCTATTCATTCTACTTTTAGAAGTTGGAAAAGGTCTGATTTTGTGTTGCAAATTAATGAGGACTTGAAGGTTAATGAGTGTTTTAGGCTACAAATATCACTGCAACATTTTTAGAATGATTACAAGCAAATTTTACACATTTGTTGGATTTTTTTTTAAATGAAGTTGGAAAGTAATAACACAGGGTAATGATCTAACAACACTGAATAACTTTTGAGTATATCTTTAAAAATATCTCAGTATTTTAAGAACTTGGTAGATTTGACTTCATAAGTCGAGACACTCTATAAGAAAGGGTTAACAGATTTGTAAATTGTTTTTTAGTTGGTTCTATAAACAAAAAAAAGGCACTCTTAAAGATGAGACCAAGGAAATGTTTATCTGCAAATTATAGTCACTGATTTCAATGGGAACACTACTTTCACTTTCAAAACCTTATATTTCACAGTACAGAACTGATTTGTTTGGGGATTTTTTGACTGTTTGTGGTTTTGTTTGTTTTGTTTATTTGTTTTTGGTTTGTTTTTCTTTAGACAAGTCCTGGTTCCTGTCACAAAGTTATTGTGCCACTTCCAAGCTGTTTGGCTTTTGGGTTTGTTTTGTTTTCCCTTTTTTTAAGTCTTCGAGGCAGTTAAATTCAGCACAACTCTCCAAGTTCTTGAAGCAAAACTGTTCATTTCATTTCGTAGGTTACTCCTTAGGACCTGACCAACTTATGCTCACTTTGGTAAGACTGCATATAAGACAGCATAAGTTGAAAATTCATACTTCTGGGAGCAAAAGTTAACAGCTTGAATCTACATTTGATTTTTGCTGTGCTTCCAGCTTTCAATTTTGCTGCTTGAGAACAGGGAAGTCGCAGGCTGTCTGGAAGACTCACGAAATGGCAAGGAAAAGTCTGCAATTTGTTACTGCACCCACCAAATCCAGGTCAAGGGATCTCATGCATTGGTGTTTCCCAGCCCCTCCACCAACCAGAAAAAGTTTCTGGAATTCAGGTGTTTGTGGAGTTAAATGCACTTCCTTAAACACCAGCCCAGTTAAGAGATAGTATTTAAAACTTCCCCCAGTTTCCTGCAATTTTCAGGCCAGATTAAGAATGAGAAAAGTGAACCAAACCAGGTTCAACACACAACAGTCCCTCTTTCAGGCTGGTCTTCTAAGAAGAGCAACCAACATATTTCAACCAAATGACACAAGGCTAGAAGCCTCAAATATTATTACATCTTCACAGACTTCATGAACAAGGCAATGGTGCCGACAAAAATTAATGTTCTGACTAAAGAAAAACTTTCAGCCAGATTTTGCAATAAATCATAAGAAAAATCCCTAGAAGTCAGGGCTACAATAATTCCAGCCCTCTCAGAAACAGCAGTGTAGTTCCTACTCTCAGTAACTTTTTTTTTTCTGTTTATTTTTCAGAATAACTAACATACAAGGAGCAGGGGGGGAGTAAGGAGGGAATATATTGAGTCTATATTCACTTTTTTTTTTTTTTAAAGTTTCTTAATAATTTCTCATTGCACTAGACATCTTAATAATGCCTACTGGAAAAAGTTCTAGGATCCTTGCCTCCTCCAAGCCCTCCAGTAGTTTTACAGGGACAAAGTCATTTATTTGCTGGCTGTTCCCCTGTTTTGAATCCTTTTTTTCAATCATGGAAGGACCTAGATCTTGTATGGGCAGGAAAAAGGCTCACATGAATTCATCAGGGAAGAGGGTGTGGGGGAGAAAACCCTTACAAATTTTTAAGGAAGAAGTCTTCGGATGGAAGACTTGCTACTCCAGCAATGTTAGTAAGATAAATCAGGTGACATTCTTTAAGAGCTCAAAAGAAAGCGAGTAAGGAGCTCATAAACTAAAGTAAAAAATCTAAGTGAAAACTCGAAACCCTTTTGAAGTAATATTTTCAAATATATATTCTTCATAATAGTTGCTTAAAAGGAAGCAGACATTTAGATGTGCAAAATAAAAACTAATCCCAGTCAATATACTTTCAGAAATATCAAAATGCATTCTGCATATACAGCAGTCATTGTCAGGCATTTAACAGGTCTGAAAGGTTGTACTGGGCATCACAAGGACATAAAATACCTGCTCTGAAATCTCAACTATTTAAGATTGACAGGGATTTTGTGACAAAGTGCAAGGCACAACCTGCAAAGTCTAAATCAAAAATAAGATCAGAATCAGAAATAAGCAGTCCTAGCTGAATTTCTAGAGGCAAAAAGAAGTGTTTGGATCCAATTCCCACTTTGATAAAATACCCTGGTATTAATGGAATCAACTGGATGCTATCATAACCTTTGTTAAGAAGTAAATCTAGATAAACATTTTTAAGAAGTTAGATACATTATCATTTACTATGAAAAGCAGTAAAATTCCAAGCATTTTCCTCCCACTTGGTATTACTATATTTTAAGGCTGGGTTCTGACTGAATAATCCAAGATTAAAACCACCGAAATCACATGAGCCCTTTGTTCTCAATCATCTGCACTTCCATTAATTTGAAAGTGGCAGTGCTGATACTGATATTTGAAAGAGTATAATAGCACCAGATTGAAAGGCTACAACGTGGTTTTCCATTACAAACCTCTTACAAAAAAGTCCCTTTCAGTGTGGACAACTGAAAGAAAGAGATAATTTCAAGAGGAAATAGATACGTTTCAGTAGTACAACGCTAATATTAATAATAAGTGGATATACATGGCAAAGGATCACCAGTTTCTTCTTAGTGCAATGGAATATTTTCCACATTGCTTAATGGCAAGGTGATAGAGCTGGGTGGTTTTTTTCCACACAGTATTTACACACATTTCTTCTGAATAGGTGAGTAAGTCCAGAAATATGCCCTGCAAGTGGCAAGCTAAAGAGCTGGAAGACGAGACCGAGAGGCTGAACTCACTGACACACCAGGGAAGCAGAGAAAGGCAAAAGCACAGCGCCTTTGGAACACAGCTTGCATGTGAAGACTTTGTCTATGTTACGTGAGTCACCATCCTGGACAGGTTTCCACTTCCAAATTTCACAGACATCACCTAGTTTGCACGGTGACCTCCTTTCTCCAGCATTAGATTGGTGGCCAAGTGGCCCCTGCACACTTTCATATCTATTTCTCACTAAATCTGCAGCATTTCAGAGAACTGGCAAGGGCCGGCCTTACCAAACACACATTTTACAGGTCAGAGAAGTAACCAGTACAAAGAATCAGCAAAGTACTGCCTGCAAGCTCCCATTTAACTGATAAAACATTTGTTCAGTGATCAATTTATGGTTTAAGTCTCCTCAGTTTAATGAGGCAATGCAAATATGAGGCTGCTAGATTTGAAAGGGCTAAATGATTTTTAAAGAATGCTTCTATATTTTTGGAACAGCAGAAAAATGTACAACATTTCTGCTTGGTCCCATGCAAAAGTCAAGGCCAATGGGAACCAACATTTGGGAAGACCATGTTCCTTTGGACTACGAGACACAGCTGAAATAGGCTTCTCTTGATGGTAATATTTGTCTTTGACAGCTACTGTAAGTATGACCAAAAAAGCCACCCTTTCATTCAATACCGTCTGTCTTCTTTTGCTCTTAATTGATCTCTTCTATGCATTTTTATCTTCCAGTTATGCCACTTCCTTTTTATGCTCTTGTTAGTACTTTCCATCTTTGCTCAGATATTTGTTCACCAGCAGTAGAAAGTCTTTGTGTTTTTACTGCAACTCAACACACATGACCTCTGAATGGTATCTCCAGCTGGTTTTACAGAGTATTTATCTGAAGTAACATTGTTCATTTTCTTATAAATTATGCAGTACGATGCAGTCATTCATAGCCTGTAATTTTAAGACAGCTATGCCACAGTAAGATTTCACTGAGGGAGCTGGTCCTTCAAACTGCCTGTGCTGTTCATCTGACACCTCAGCGAGACAGTGCAGACTATTAAGCAGGCAGGAAACCCCAAAGCACGTGTGTGGGTGTGGGTGGGTGACTTGTTTTTCACCAGCTTACTGAAATGAATCAAATCACCAAGAAATCAAACGAATGGCTAGACTGAGTCAGGTGCAGGAGAGAAGCAGCCAGCCCCTTGCAGTGACAGTGATGTGTTAAATGAACTCGTCGGTCCTATCTGCACCTCAAGTGGAAGCCTCTTGGGCAAAGCCCCATGGGATTATTCTCCCATTAAACATAAATTACCTCTCCTGTTCTTTTAAACAGAAGTATGTTACAGGAATGGCCCTTGAAGCCAGTCTTAGACTGTGCCTCGGAGCAGGGGTGTGTGAACACTGATGGACATTTATTGGAGATCAACTAAAAACCAGAAATTCACAGAGCCCTAAAATTTCATCACTTATCACACCAAATGCAATACTGTTTTTATTGCATAAAGTTTTAATATGCAAACACACCAATCAAGAAGCACCAGGTCTTTGGCAGTCGAAGTCAGCTATTTTATACTAAATATTTGTGATGGGTATCTCCAGGGACATAGATGAAAGTTTGTTTTAAAATTTTTCCTCTGGTTTTGAAATTACCCACAGGTAGACTATTTCTTTAAAATTCTCTGCAGTAGAAGCTGCTGGCATTTTAAAGCTGCCATGGCAGAGTAGTATCCCCACAGAAAAAAAAAAACCCAAACTATCAGAGCTCTGCTGAAAACGGAGTAGGGGAATTTAAAAAAAGATCCAAACACTTTATTCATATCCAACAGAATCCAAAGTACTTTTTCAAGTTGCAGTCTGGGATTTAGTACAAAATGTCACATTGTGTATACCCTAAATTTCATTTGCCTTTGACTCCATAGTGTCTCAAGACACCAGTACTTTTTCAGCCTTTTATTACCAAGTGTTTTGGGGTATTCACAATTTTCAAGATGTTGCCCCTGCTTCTCATGATTACATTTAAAGCACTTCTACGGCAGACAAATATCTTAAAACACTGCAGAAGGAAAAACAGAGCTGGAAACATGCAAACCAAAGGCAAAGCAGTGAAGTTAAACATTAACTGTTGGACAACATCTGCATGCACGTACCGAGGTGCAGCAGCACCACATTAAGCACGCTGCACTCGGGGTACGGCTGTTGGACTGCATTGCTGTGTCTAATGAACACTCTGTTGCTGCACTGGCCCAGAAGCAAATATTAAAAACATCGAGAAAACCACCTACTCAGACCGATTGAATTTACTTTTTTTGGTGCTCTGAGTAGGATCACTTTATTTTCCAACAAGTCCAGTTCCTGTTGGCAACATTCCTCTGTGGGTAAAAGAGGCAAAGCAGAGTCAAGTCGCGTTTCCCCTACCCCTGTTCCCTCCTTATCCACTGTTTCTGGAACTGATTTACATTAGCCTTCTTCTCTCTGTTTTAAATGAGGCTAAATATTTTCCTTCCCTTTGGGTCTTTTTTTTTCCCTCCCCCTTTTTGGGTGGGGAAAAAGAAGAGGGAAGGAATTGAGGGTTTTTTTCCAAATAACCAGGGAAATAACACCAGGTTACACATGCTTTGTAATAAGGCATTCAAAATACTAAGTAAACAAGAGTAAAAGCAGCTTGGTAAAACCCATGGTATCACTAGCCAACTTAGCACAGCTATTAAAAATCTACTGGATATCTATTTGGCATCAGCCTTTCTCAAAATAACCCCAATTCAAAAAAATTGCTAAGCAGATCCCTGCATGCTCTGGGGAACTAAATGGAAAATTGTACCTTTCTCAACAGCCCTGACACGTGATGTTTGGAAAAGCTTCAGAGAAGTAAGCCAGAAATTCCAGATAACAGAACATTTCCAGATAATGTTATTTCTTCCCTTAATTGTGTTACCCTTGAAATATCCTTGTATCCTTTCACGAGGCTTGATTCTGGTCCTAAGAAAAATAATTACCTTTCGTATGCAAGATCATACCACAGGAGGAGAAAGCTTCTACTGTTTATATACTGAAAATCTGCTTATTACAGACAACCACATGATGCAATGCAAGAAATTCAATGAAAGTACCTGAGTTGGAGCCGAGTGCCTTTACATGGTTGCCAAAGCTTTCTGGGGGCAATTCAAGGTATTTAAGTGGAAATGCTAAATATTTCATTATAAGATTTAACTTTATTACAAGAGCTTGAGCTCTTGATTTGCTTATAACTACTTTGTCCTTGCATCTAACACAATGCTGCTGTGCCTCTCTGTTTATCCATCTTAGATCACTTCCATTATTCTGGTACTGAGGAAAAGGAAGGGAAGAAACATTAATCATATCCTTACTAGCTAACTTTGAACTGATAAATCTGAGTTTTTTACAATTCGTTTGAGTAATGATGGCTATGCCTCGGTTATCAAGCCCACAGTTGCATCCTACATATTACTTACCACAACATACATACCCAGCCACGCTTTGTACGTGTGCCTGTTTTATAGACAATACCATCATTTATATACTATATTAAAAAAATTAAGTCTATTAATTATTGCAATATACAGAGAGAGATTTCTTTGCAAACAAATATTAAATCAGTCCCCTCTGGTTTTTTAACTCATGACTTCTGATCTATTAATTGCCTCGGTTTTGTGATTCTTTGTATAGACTTTATGCTGTAGAGAGAGATGATGTTTCTTTGTTAAATGCTTTGCTGTTTCCTGTTGTGAGGACTTAATTGACTGTTACTATTCAAGCCCTAACAAAACAGCATTTCTACTGTCCTTTGCTAATTATGCCTTGCCTGCATTTTCCATAGCATTTCACACTACATTTGTTTTTCTACTTTATATTTTAGGGCAGCTTATTTGTAAGAATGTGCATTTATGTTCATATTATCTTGACCTAACAGACCAGATCTGATTGCTTTTTAAACGTATGCGAATAATTGGCTTGGAAACAACACAGAAATACAAGTGCAGCATTTAGTGTGAGCGCGAGAAAAGTTAAATTGGGCTGGCACTTTAAATAAGCTCAACTTGCCAGTGTAAGGGCATGTTTTGCTTTGGGGCCAGTAATACAATGGACCCATCTTTGGGATAATAACAATTATGTCTACTTATCTCACAAACATAAGGAGACTAACCTGCTAGAGAACCCAAATAGTAGATTGTGTTAAATGTAAAATGGTGGTCAAGAAAGAGTGAAGGGGGAAATATCTAAGGTGCCCTCTTAATATTTCCACATATGGTCTCAGACAACTACCAGAATAGCCCAGTTTGTCTAATGATACTCATGGTTAGTAGGACATATTTCCTCTGCCTATAAAAGTTGTTCTGCCTAAAGGCATTTTACCAAACAAGCATACAAAGTATGTAAAATAAAACATATATGAATTTAAAAAAAAATCTGAAAGACAAACTCTATACCAGTTACTGAGATCAAGTTACCTCAGACTAACAACTGTTCAACATTTCCTTTGAGAAGCAGAGAAGGAATACAGAAGCTTTCAATATAACATGCAAGTATGTTCTCATATACTGTTGTTTAGCGAGAGAAATCTGAACTAAAAATTCAAAGACCAATCTGCTTTTGAAACACGAGGCAAATTCAATTAAATTTCTACAATTTTAAGTTCAAAGACATTAGAGCAAAGGATCCATAGCAAAAGGCAAAGATAATTTTTAAGCACAGAAAACGAAGTACAGTCACATCTTAGACATTTCTATTTTTAAAAAGGCTGTTGTCATTAATTACAGCTGTTAATATGATGTGTATGGATAAACAGTTAACACAGTGTAATCAAGCCTTAACTTCTGCATTTCCTGAGGTTGCCTCTCGGTTCCACAACTGACACCATCTGGCCAAAACCTCAAATAGAGTCTTGCATGTCATTGCAGTAAGGGTATGTGACACCAGCTGTCCCCTTCCCCACTGCTGCTGGTCACCAACCCTGAGGAACGGCCAGCAGAAGAGACCCTACTGATGTTCTTCATCTCTTTTCAAAGCAAAATCTTAGGCCTATTTGCACTAGAAAATAGTGTGACTATGACTTGCAGGAAAATTAGTAATAATTAGTCATGTGTGGAAAAAATTACAAAAAAAATCCTTAAGAGTTTTCAAGACAATTCCATAATTCTGCTCTCTGGAACACATATACCAGGTTGCCATTTAGCAGCAACCACCTAAATTTTATTTTCAGAAACGAAAAAATCTCCAAAATCTTTCATATTTTTCTTGATTTGTGCAATTCTTTACCTATCTGTCAGATGACAAATTCTTGGCACAGGGACACTTTCCATAATAACTGCATTGTAAAATTGGCTACCAGACAAAACAAAGTTATTACCAAACAGGAATTACTACTATGCAATGATATTGTTTAAATCAGAGGTGAAATTTTATTACAAAGGCTAAAGGGATGGGATGAAAAAGAAGAATAAGTAACTGCAGCTGCAATTTTCTGAAGGCCATGTACAACTTCTTTTATTTCATTCCTAAAGTGAAAAATGTCTTGCTTTGGCCTTCAACATGTTTATGTCTAAAGGAGGAATTAAGCCAGTTTATTACCTTGTATTTCCCTGTAATGGAATGTTTCTTTTCAAGCTTTAGTCCCTGTACTAACACACAATAAAACCCTCATCCCCCTCCCACCCAAAAAAAAAAGCATTTTGCTTCAGCAGGGACTTCAGAACTAGACGCACAGAAAATAATCCAATGTCCCTTCCTCTAATGACTAGCCAGGAGTGCTCAGGCACAGTGTAATCACTCCTCCACTATGCCCAGCACCATTGCAATAAACTGTAATTTAGTTGATCTACTTCTGGGAGTCATTTATTACATTCCAAGTCCTGTGGATAGTCATAGGGCCATAAATGGAGCTATAAAAAACAAACTCTTATCAGCTGGACATCTATTTCTACTACACGAAAGTTTGGTAAATACAAAGATTTATTACTTGAGCAATGCTCTATGAGAACATTTTTTATTCAGTAAAGTGGAGGTGATTTTTCTTTCATTCTGCAGTTTCCTTCATTTACTACTTGCACCCTGCTTGAAAGTGGAACTACTTACAGACTTCTAATGTACACGTATTTCTCAAAGTGAGATTTAATTCTTGACAAACTGATACAGTTTTTTAAGGCACGTCTGCACAAGATTAAAACTACAGTGTCCTTATCAGCATAGTTTCTCTAGGTTGGTGAGCAGTGACAAGGGAGAAATGCTACCTGCCATGCACCTAGTCCCCTCCTCTGTGATCAGAGCCTTGTGAATGCTGACATTTCACATGTAAGGCTAGATCAAAGCCCAAACCTTTATATTGTTCAATTAAAACTGTACATTCCATCTGTGTCAAATAGAAAAGAAAAAGTCTGCTTTTGCAGTTTTAAGGAATAAATTATTTTTGTTGTGTTTAAAAGAACTTTTTGGTAAAAACAGATTTGGAAACAATCTGTCATTTAGCAGGAAGTTGCAATCAACTAACTAGACAAGTGAGGCAGTATTTTTCTTTTTTAAAAAATCCCAAATATTTATTTTACATTCTTCAAAACATCCCTACTGTCATTGTAAACAAAAGTATAATACCATGCATATAAAAAGGGTTTTAATACATACATCTTCATTGACATTTAAGAATCTGCTCTGTTTTTGTGATACTAAACAGAGCTGCAAAGTAAAAATATATGATTAAGATCTGATTTGAAAACTGATTTAATGCAGTGAATTATATAAGTAGAAAATTTAAAAAGCAATTAAATCACTCCACTAGCACAATAGAGCAGAAGCTCTTATAGCTGAGACGAGGAGGACCCTCCCACATGCAGACCTGGAAATGTACATAAATCCTATACCTGCACTAGCTTTGGTTACCTTGAAATACATTGCACGGCACTACAGCATGGTGTGAGGAAGCAGGTAGCTTTAACTAGGGTTTTCCTACATATAGCTCCCTAATTTTGCAAAACTTACCAGGAAGCAGAATGTCCCAGTTTCAAACTGTTCATTGTAACTGCTTGCAATCTTTACAGTTAACCAACATAGGAAGAAAAACAGTTCTAAAGGATAAGCATGTACTAATCTTTACCCAGTTTGGTGATAACCTACTGCAACACTAAAAGAAGAATTAATATGAAAACAAACCAAAAAACCCCAAACAAACAAAAACCCAAAAACCATCAACAACAAAATCCCCCACAAAACCAAAACAAAACCAAAAAAAAGAACAACCAAAAAAAAAACCCCACAAAACCAACAAGAAAAGATACTGCAGGAAAAAAAACATTACTTAAGCATCCATAAATTGACAAAGTGAACCATAATTTAATGACTCTGGACATTTCAGTTGGTATGATTTTTTTATGGAAGCAAAACTTCTGGTTTCCTACCAAGAATTTTGCAGCTGCTGAAAACATGTTCCTTACTAAGAAACCAGGGTTCATATTTGCCTTAACCCATGCCGGGACAGAATTTTGCACCTACTGAAAATTCTGAGATCTCTACCACCTCACTGATTTAACCTGACACATAATAGCTGGGTAACACCGAAACAAAGAAATTCAGTAAGAGCAGCAAGCCACCTAAGAGAGCTAACTACTGATGTTAGTGGAATCAATACTGTCATGATACACTAAATAAACTGATTTTTCATTTATTTTAAGTATATTGTTCGCTTAATTCAATGACATATCGCTAATTACCTTTTAAAATGTTTTTTAAAAGTGATCAGTTTACAGAAAAAGGACTGCTACTGAAAACAACTCTCCCTCGCATCGTTGCCTACACACATTTTCTGATTCACACTTGTGAAAAAGAACAACTCGTACTGTGAAAATTCACACAACTGTAATAATTATTTCATAAGAAGCACTGGATTTTCTTCATTGCATGTTTGTTTACAAAAATGTAGTAAGGACACACATGGTCTATAGGTTTACCTTGAGGGCTGGTTTCACAATCAATTTAACCAACACTAAGTGCAAGCTGCAGCTGAAATCCCCCCTCTCTCCACCCGCATCCCATCCCAGCCAGGCTGCATCATCAGCCTCAGGCCAGACACTCAGTGTGTACCTGATCAGTTGATCAGTTCCCTGATCCAACTTGCGTGCAGCCACACCAGGAATGTTGGCACACGAAATGCATGTGGCTGCCACTTTTCAAGGGATACACACATAGACATCCATGGAACTACGGACCAAAACTATCTGCCAGCTTATCCCAAAATAGCATGCAAGACAGCAAATGTCATAGAAAATATCAAATGCTATATATAAATTTATATAAATTGCCATATATGCTATTTGGAAAATAATATATTGATTTTCTTTGTACAACCTCTCTATCAGCCCTTTTACAGAAAGTTTGACATTGCATGCACAGAAGTCTTACTAAAAAACCAGACATGTCTTATGACAGGTCTCTCATTTGCTTCATTTGAAATTAATTAGCTGAAGTCTAGATGTCCTATTCTCATAAAGTACCAAAAGTGTCCCTTATTGTCACACAACAATGAAAATTCCTGTTTAGTCTATTACAGAGTCTGCATTGGGTCACTTAAGTTATCTGTGTTATTGCTGATACAAGCATTGAGCTTCTACTGCAATAAAAATGCACAATAGCTGAGTCCTGATCTGTTGAGACAACAGACAGATACTGAGTTTAGTCTTTTACAGAGATTTGGACTTCATGAAATTGCTATGACAGAAATCAGGATTTTCAACGTTCAGTCACTTGTTTTCAGCAGTACACCACATGGATGCACGATCAAAAGCCAAAACAGATCTCAATTATATAGCAACACACTGCAATGACTCATTGATTATAAATGTCAACAAACGACCTCAGTAAAGTTAGTTTTTATTTTTAGTATGTTGTTCAGGAGCAGCTGAACACAAAAGTGAAAGAGAAAGATCAAGGATGAGGATCTCTGCTAACTAAACGTACTTGTCACAGGACATACTGAAAAACTAATGTGGTTTACCATGTAAATTTAAAATTAAAAAAAACCCCTCAAACATAAAACTCACTAACTGGGATATAAGTCTAAGAGAGAAACAACAGGTGGTGAGAGCCTGGATTCCCCCACACCTTCCAAATAAACATGGTCCTTGATATCAAATAAACAGTAAAGAATCAAGCTATTTAGCAAACACAGGTTTAACAATTACAGATAAACTGGAGCAGATCTGTGCTATTTGTCAAAGAACATATCTCTTGGGCAAACTAAGAAAAAAAATTCAAACCTCAAAGAAGTGTTTCAAAATATTCCACATCTGCAATTTTAGTGGTTCTCCTAAAGTCAGCAGCTGACCAGAAATACCATGGCAAAAAACAAATGTAAATACACCTGACAACTATTTACAATATGTTGTACACAACTTCAATATTTTACCTTTAAAGTTGATATCTACAGGACTTTCCAGTTAATGGAAAACTTCTCGTAACACTTCTTCATCAAGCCCTGCCAACCTGGCTAATTTTGCTGTGCTATGTTAAACACAATCATGTTAAATATGACTTTTTTTTCTGTTAGTTACTAAAATGGAACACCTTTAGACCAAGACAAAATGAAAATTACTTAGTCTTAATGTTAACAGGGTTAAAAAAAAATTTAAAGAATATGATACCATCTATGGCAAAATATTCCTATTTTGAACACCATGGTCACATCAGTCTAAACGGAGCATAGTTGTACCCTGGTATCAGAATCATACAGCAGGAGAAGCCCAGTCTTTTCCAGTCCTCTCAGTCAAGGAAGTTTCCATATCCACTATATTCAGCTATAAAACCTGTGACTTTTTTTTTTTTTTTTNNNNTTTTTTTTTTTTTTTTTTTTAAGGAAGTGCTGAACGTATCCTCAAGGAAAAGTCAACATTTTATTTTACTGGCAAGTCCGTTGTTAGGGTTTTCAGGAACTC
>VZTA01025685.1:0-104575 GCA_013398855.1 Mohoua ochrocephala
TTTTTTTTTTTTGAAAACAAAATGTAAATTGGATTTAAAGCAAGCATTTGTCTAAAATTAGAAGCCATGGGCCTGATGTGCTGTAGAGTGTGACAGGAGAAGGGGCTAATTGCGAGCAAGCTTCTACCCCAGTTGATTGTTGTTGTGACACACAGATCATTAACGTGATGGTCTAAACATGAAACAAGTTGTTTAAATATTAAACTGTCAAGTCCTTTTCCTGATCTCTTAAGTCTCTACCTAAAGTAGGTGGGATGTGTGTGTAAAAAAAGAGGTTTGGGCTCTGCCCCCATCTGATGCTGTGTTGCTCCCTGTCATCGTGGTGACTGCTGCCAGGAGGCTGCAAAATGGCACTTTCAATCTTCTGCTTTGTTTGTGGGTGTATTTGATAGCTGATCCCACGTGTTCTTCTGCAAGTTCTCATGTGGGCAAGGAGGCTGCTGCCTCCATCACCCTCTGGTTTCCAGCACAACTGGCCCTGCCTGGAGATTTAGGGCATTTGAATCAAGGCAGATGGGGAAGGAGAGAGGCCATGTGCCCAACGAGCATCTCCATGGGTTTGGGAAGATGCCCAAGTGCCAGGTTATGCACTTTCCAACCACCGTCTTCAGGCAGGGGAGGAGGAAGAGGAGGTGGCCACCGTGGACTGCCTCCTGATACAGCAGGAGAGTTGGAAAGGTGAGCAAGTTCTACACTATTTTCCCATTTTCTTAGCCCATGGAACAGCACAAACATCACTTTGGTGCTTAAAAAACAGTAAAACACTTCTCAGAGAGCAGGACTTTGCCTGCAGTTGAGCACGGTGCTTCTTTTCAAGGTATCCACAATGCTGTTGCTCCATGAAGTGACCTCTGTTTGTTGTCACCTGAAAGACAGGTCAAGAGCAGTGTAAGCACGCTAAAATCCCACCATTTACCCTTCTGCCCTGATGAATTTTATTTCTCAAATAGCTGTTGTGCCATGCAAAAGGTGGTGTAAATAGAAGACTCAGTCTGGGAGCTGTTTTGCAAGAGAATAATGCTGTTGGGAGACAAATACAAGCATATTAACGATATGCAGCCCAAAAAAAAAATATAACAATTACTATTCAAAAGCTTGTAACTCATTCTGAGTCTGGGTTTTGGGATGATCTGTGTGAGACACAGATCTACTTATCCTCACTCCATTATTCTTCATATTACTCTGACAGCAGGTAGTGTTGGAGGCAAAACTGAATCAAGGCAATGAGCCCAGAGTACTTATTTAGGAAACTATTTGTTCAAGGAGGAGACTCTATAACAGTTTTGGCTTCATGGCTTCCTTCCTGTGTAACACTTTGGAGCACAGGAAGGCAGCTCTGGAGTTCATGGGTTACAGCTCCGTCTGCTGAAGAGCTTGAGAAGGATCAATGTGAAATGAATCCTAGCACAGCCTATCCCCAGGAGCACAGCAAAATTAATCCACCACTAGTTTCTCTTTGTCTGAAGCTGGAAAATACAAACAGAAAGTGAAATTTGTGCTGATAATTACTTTGGCAGCTGTCACATGTGCATGGTGTAAAGGATCAGCGCAGACACAGCTTCCAATACGACGATAGCCTGTGGTAACGGCTATGATTAAGACAAAGCTAATTAGAATATTTTACACATTCAGTCCCCACAGTTCACTGCTCTTTAAGTAAATTTGCATTTGGGAAGAGAGCCTTATTTTTTATGTACACGGATAGTGTTCCCTGCAGACTTCCATTGATTTACACCGTAGCCATTTGTCCCAGACCGTTTTCTTTGGTAGCTCACCAAACATTGCAGCTTTCTTCCACACAGCAACAAAACTCAGAGGAAGATTTGTCCTAGCTCTCCTTACAAACAAGCAGGTACAAATACATGAAGAAATACTTAGAAAGAGCAGAGGTTTTTAAGGTTGCCTAAGGAACTGAGTCCAGTGCTCCTTTTTCAGTGTTGCCTCGAACACTACCTGCTGTCAGAATAATGTGTGAGGAATAAAGGCGTGAGGATAACTCGATCTATTTCTCACAGACATGTCCCAAAACCAGATCCAGAATGAGTTAGAAGCTTTTGAATAGTCCTTTGATTTCTAAGTCACGTAATTATCTGCAGTTTTATCCAGGATGGAGTTGCACATGCAAACAGACTGGTTTCAAGCAGCATGAGCATACTCAAATGCTTTTGTGTTGGAGGTATTAATCCACGTATGGGTATTCAATTACTATCAGAACAAACTGTGCAACCGCACTAGAATCACATAAAAATATGCAAAGCAGGTAGCTTGAGGCTCATTTGTACTAAAATTCCTCCGGCTGTTTGAAGAGACTCTGTAATGTCAGCATACTCCCACCTGAGCATATTCTTTATTGTGAGCACTGCAAAGTGGCCTTCCTGGATGCAAAAGTGGGACTTGAATACATTTACTTCAAGGATGCAAGCTTTTTTTTCTTTCCTCTTAAGTAAAAAAATGACCGAAGAGTCGAACCAACCTAATTTCTTTCTTTCTCTCTTTCTCTCTTTCTCTCTTTCTCTCTTTCTCTCTTTCTCTCTTTCTCTCTTTCTCTCTTTCTCTCTTCAAATTATAGAATTATAGAGTGAGAATTGGGAAAAATATATAAAATTGTGGATTAGCCCCCTCTTGTTTCTCCTGCTCATCTTTTATTCTTTCTTGTCCTTGTCATTGCTCCCCTCTCTCCCCCTCATAGTTATCATCCTTGCTGTCCTTATCAGCATTATTAGTTTTGTTGGCATCCAATTCAGAAGCCTTCCATCCCATCACAGGTTTATAGATGCAGGAGAGAGGCTTTGGATAGAATCCCACCTTTTGGGGGCCCTTGGAGATGCATGGGGGAGAAAAGGCAGATAAGAACAGCGAGTCTATAAATCTCCACATCTATAAATCTTAAAATGGATTACTGATGACAGTGACTCTTTAATGGAAAGAGTGACAGTCCATGTAGATGAAAGGCAGTGTAATTCATGGAGGCTATTAAATTTGAGAGGCCTTTTCATTCTCATTTGTCTTTCAGTGTTATGTGTTGATTGCAGGGAGATTATCCTCTGGGGAGAGATGTGCCCTACTCACCAGTCCTGAGAAGTGCCTGTGTTTGTCTGTCTGGCATTTGCTGGGGTGGGTAATATATTTGCTCCAGGGAAGAAAACCCACAGTGCTGGTAGGAGGTGGAGAAGAGAAAACCCAACTGGCTGCCCTGCTTGGGATATCTGAGAGCCTCCTGGTTGCAGACACTGTGTTTTTAGGGTTAGAAGTATCCAGAAACCCAACACAGGGCAGTACAGGGCTCGTGGTCAAGTTCTTGAGCATGACGGCTCGTGGTCAAGTTCTCCCCATCTGCTGATCAGCTGGGATGTGGCTGTGGCCAAGCAACCCCTTCACAGCATGGCAAGACTGTCACAGGACAGGGGCCACCTTCACTGGGGGGGATTGTGATGGGGCTGCTTTCTGGGAAAGAGAATGAGGTCTTGCCTGAGAGGTCAAACCACGATGGAAAAAGCAAAAGCACCCAGCAAAAGCAGCTTGTGGTTTATAAACCTGATGCCTCTGAATAAGAGCTCATAACAGGGAGCAGGCACCAGGGGAATTCCCATCTAAAAGCACTCGCTTTGCCAGGGCAGCATTCCTTCATTTTGGTCAGGGACTGCAAAGTTACCGTGCAACCCACGGGAAACTAAAGCCCAGCTGAGTTTCATCCAGAAATGAGTCGCTTCTTTGGCTTGGGAGAGGTCGGAAGCATGGATGGTTTCACTCCAGGGCGTGGATGGATTTACTGTAACACAGTCATTTCCTGCAGGTGATGGACTGTTCCTGCTGCCTGCCACAGCCTGGGATGTGTTGCCTTTGTGTCCTTGCTGTTGGTACAATTGTTCATTCCGGGACCGAGGCACTGGCAGCGCATCCAATCCCTCCCCGTGCGATCCCCATCAAAATCAATTGACTGAAGTCAGGCCCTGCATCTTCAGTTGCTAAGGAAAGAAGAATCAGTGTTGCTCACGAGAGGACCGCTGGTGCAGAAAGTCACTTAGCACCAGCAGCTGCTTCATGGCAGCAGAGATTCAGAGATGCCAGCGGAGGCTGCAGCAGGATCCTGTGTTTGGAGGGCTGGGGACATGCATGGGAAGAAACCTTGAGCAGGGGGTTGCTCCTTGTCTGTGTGTGGAAAATTCCCACTCGTTTCTGAAGGAAGGCACGTGTGTGTAGTTTATTTATGTACTTATTTACACAGCTAAAAAGATCAAGGACGTTGCTGTCAAACTACAGAGATCTGGATCCATACTCTCTCACTGCAGCCAGGGAGCTGACAGGGGCTTCAGTGCTCTAAAATACTTATTGGCTAATTAGCCATTTTCTATTAATTATCATCTTATTCCTATTATCTAATTAGCCCCTGGCTGGCCGTTGCAGCAGCCCCATCTCACCCAGAGATGATGATGCTCTCATCTCCAGGTCCGTGTCCAGCCCGGGTCAGGCGTGGCCTCCTAAAGTTGCTGCCCTTTCCTACAGGGAGTGGGTGGGCTGGTCTCAGCCCAGGCACTGGTGCATGGCACCTTTGTCACCGGACCCTGCTGGCATTTTGGCAGCCTTGCTGTCGTGCTGGGGATGAGTCAGAGGAGCTGCGCTCTCTGCTCGGGGCTGGGAGAGGCTCAGGTTGGCTGCTGAGTCACTGGCAGAGCAGTGTGGGCAGCCTGGGGCTGTGGTTTGTGTCCTCCTGCTTCATAAAGGACTTTCGCTTATTTCTGCCCATCTGAAAGGTCACTCATCCCTAAGCTCCCCTCTGTGGATGTTCCTCCAGCACATCTAGCTAAGGATGGGTTTGCTTGTTCGTGGTCCTCGCTGTTCAACGTGTGGGATTCACCACGGCACATAACCCTCAGCCACGTTGTGTGTCTGCCTCCAACCCAGCTCTGACACCAAGACAGATTCCACTTCTTCCAGATATTGTTATTGTCGTGTATTATTTATGCCATGGAAAAATATCGAGGAGACAGAGTGGGAAAAATTAGCTCATTCTTTCTAAAATCTGCAAGCAGATGAAAGACAAAGAATATAGAATTAAAAAAAAAAAAACCCTCAGCTAATTTTGGAGCATGTTTCATCTTCACAAGAGTCACTCATTTTCTAGCTAATTCTTTATAAACCTTTCTTCCTTTCCTTGCAAGTTTGGTATAATTTTACATTATACCAAGTTCAATGGAAGAACAAAAAAAAAAAGAAGGAGTGATGGTTTGAATTATTCCCCATCCCCCCAACCCACAAGAAAAACCCAGGTTTGAACTTCACTTTTTAATATGCAAGGACCCAGCCAAGGACGCCCTTGCTAATCTTTCAAAATGCAGCATTGTGCTCCTTCAAAGTCTTAAAAGCTGCTTGGATTCTGACTGAACGTGTAACCCTGTATTAAACTTCTAATGGCTGATGAGACAGAACTTGGTTATGAGGACTAAAACACAGAAAATATAAATCAGTAGCCTAGAATGAGTACTCATCCTCTTTTACTTTCATTAAATCCATTTTAAACTAACTTTACCATATATCTTTCATGAGATTTTCATTACTTTCCCATCCGTTGAGGACAAGATGGAACAATCAGTTTTATTGTTCATTTGTCTAATCTTTTCTTCACTGTGGGTTTTTCAGGCATTTGAGTGTGATATTTCACTGCCAGACCGGGCTGGTGTTTCAGTCTGTGCTGTCCCTTTTCCTCCTCCTGTTCTCTGCCTTTTTTTCCAGTTGGAAGGACAAAATGTGCAACTTCCGAAAAAAAAAAAATAATTAAGAAGTCTCTTGCAGTGGTGTTCTAAGCTGGAACAACTCAAGGAAATGCTAAAATTGGCTTTTGTCAGCTCTGTTTTCCTCTAGACATTTGCATCCCTAGTCCATACAGATTCTCCCTAGCATGGAGTGATCTCCTAGATCACCTGTCCAGCAGGACTGCTGCTCTGCATGTCCCTTGGGTTACCATTTTTGCACAGTCTGTAAGAATGCTGAAGCTGTGTCTGTCCAGTGGTGTTTCACTGGCTAAATCCTTCTTACTGTGGGCAAAAAAATGTGGCAGGAGTTACCTGGGCTTTGTCTCACATGAATAAAGTGGCAAGGTCTGATTTGGTAATGTCAGTGAAGTTTCTGGCTTTGGCCTAACTCTGAATCTTTAATTTTGTTAATGCATACCTATGAAATCCCTCCCAACAACGGCTCCTGTTATCTAGAAAACATTTGAAGAACAACATCAGGGTTTATCTAAGTCAGTTGTACAGTTATTTGTGGGGACTGCGCTGTAACTCTGCAGGAAATAATGGTGATTCTGCAGTTACTCATGTCGGCGGAGTTATGATATTCCCTGAGTGCTCTCCAATTAACTTGTGCCACTGCAGCAGCCCAGGAATGGAGCAGGCAGGACACATTTTTAAGGTAAATCAGGCATTTTAAAGGGGTCCCCTTATGGCCACCAGCCCCCAAACAGTCATTCTCTTTAAGCAAGGGCTGGCTGAGCATTAGCAGCGAGGATCCATGGCTGTTTTTTTGGAGCGAAGCTCCGCGCCCGGCTCACGTTATTGATGGGGTCGTGTGTGAGGGAGGCTTACACGAAGGGAAGAGTAATGGCATAAAGAGAGAATGGCAAATTGGCTGGCTGAGAAATGACCTGTGTTCAGCCCTGCTGTGAGGAGCGCTGGCAGCTCGGGGCTGGCTGGAAGGGCAAAGGCGCAGCAACGCAGCCCTTGGGTGAAAATACGGGAAAAGCCATTTTCGGTGAAAATAGAAACACTGATAGGGGTTAACAAGAACGAGTCAAGGGATGTAGGCTGTTCCCTCTGAGGTGGGATTGGATGGAAGGTAATGATTTGTTCTTTGCATCTTTAAGGGGTTTTATTAATTACTGGGGAACAGATGCCTGTGATCGAAGCATTAAGAGGAAAAACCTACCAGGCACGTGGGCCTTGGGGGCCACTCTTCATTTGAGCACTGGGGGGATTTACAAGTGATTGATCCCTTCACAGGGCACAGGTTTGGTTAAGACAGAGCCTGGCAGGAAGGCCAGATTTGCTGTGGATGTTATTGCCAGCAATAATTCCCTCACCTCCACTCCCGTCACCTCCCTCGGCACCAACCAACTGCTGGAGCAGAGCGGAGGAGATGCCGAGCAGTGACATGTGGCAGGGACAGCAGGTCGAGTCTCGGGCCTGGAGGACAGAAATCAGGACAGACAGCTCCCAGCAGGAGTCTTGGTGGCTTTCTAAAGCCATTTCTGTGCTCTGGGGTAGACAGAAATAGGGTCAGACGGGTGCAAGGAAAGCAGATGATGCTGTTTCTTCGAAAACAGGTGTGCGTTCCCAGTGTGTGCTCGTGTCTCTGTCTCAACAGCTGGATCTCATCCCCATTCCTATCGCTCACTATTGCTGCTCTGAGCTATTGCACATTTAATAGGAGGGTTTTGGTTCGTTTTATGGCAAGCCTCACCCATCTGCATATGCTGGTGTCGGGCTGGCTTCTGTGCAGAGCTCCGGCGCTAAATGCGGATGGAGAAACCCAGGATGAAAGGCTCGGTCCCCTCAGGGACACCTCACGGATAACGGGGTGGGGGCTCTTCAGTCCAATGAACAAGGAATGATTCACTGCATTTTCAAGCTTGGCAGCTTGTTTCTTATAATTCCTTCAGAGGTGGTAATTAAATGTCATCGCATTAGAACCAATATGTCCCAAGTAGAGAACAAACTCATACTCATAATTATGTAGCCATCACATTAAACAAACAAGCTGCTCATTAAAAATAGATGCAAAAGATTCAATTAGATCTAATGCTGTATTAAGGATTTGATGACATGCTGGCTTTATCTCCATTGGTTCTAGGCAATAATGAAGCAGCTTTTCAGAGTGACCCAAGAGGAACATGTTTCTTTTTTAAATACCCATTTTCTTTCTTAATCTTAAAACTACTATTAAGCACCTTTTGCTCTAAATAAAGAGGGAAGGAAAAAAAAAAAAAGGAAAAGGAGCTTTATTGTTTTCTAGCATTCCATCTGGGTTTTGAGGCATAAAAGAACGAGGGAGCCCAATCTTCATTCTGCGTGCGACCTCTAATACGATTCAGAATAATGTAATAGGAAATCAAATCTCTGTAAGGGAGATTATTGAGTGTACAGAAAAGGATGATTATTGAACGTACAGAATTTCTTCTAAGCATTATCTGCCTCTGCCGTGTGTGCACCTCCCCTGTATGTGTTAGCACCAGAAGAGCTGTGCGATGGTCACTTTGATCCATTTCTCCCGATGAATCCCTTGCCTTTGGTCCGTCCTCCCCACCCGGCTGGGTGCTGGCTGCAGCTTCCACTGAGCCATAGATCCTTCCCTCGCAAGCTGGGTTTTATTTAAACCCCTGTCTGTGGCCCTGCCCCTTGTGTTTTGGAAGCACGTTACATTTTGCCAAGCGATCAGGATTGCGCTTTCTTTTCTCTGAAAAGTCTGCCCAGGGGACAGAGCTGTAAATTGTATCCCAGCTCCATCTTAATCCATCACTTGCACCAAGCAGCAGAATCCTTGCGAAGACTGAAACAAAATCAACTTTGCTTTTTCCTTGAATCTCTCGCCTAGCTCGCAATACAGACACTGTCAACTTTTAATTATGTGTGGGCAGATTATCCAGTTGCAAATGAACCCTGTTGCACCAAAAATAAAACACTTTTATTCCCCTCGTTGACCTTTTCTACGTCGTTGCTCCAGTTTTTGCTAAGATTAATATAGAAAATAAAACATTTATTTCCACTATCTGATTTACATCCGTTTTGTTCGACTGTGCTTCACTTTATTTGGGTTAGCTCAGCCCCCTCCCCGAGTCTGGATAATCACAAGTTGACTGACTATAGTGAGGAAAGACATATTAAAATTTATAGTTATCAAATAGCCTGATGCAGTGTCTGCTGTAGGAGGCAAAATAGATCGGATTGATTGGGCATTTGTCTCTGAAACAGAGAGTGGTTTTGATGTATGTGCATAATTTGTAAGAGAATTTGCTTCTCCACAGCAGTGCTCTGGTTGATGCAGCATAATTAAGAATTTCATCACCAATCTGAAAAGTGCCCTTTGGTTTTGAATGTGGTTTGATTTCGCAGGGAAATCACCTTCTGGGCGTGATGTATGTGGAGCCCCAAGAATCCCACTAGCTCTGGGATAAATGCTATGATGGAAATTTAAGAGATGTGTGCTTGTGAGGGATATTGTTATAACAACCCATTTCTTGACTCCACCTTGTAAATCAGTGTATTCCAGCAAAGGGCACAAGCCTGAAAAGCTGTAGATTGACATGTCCACGTTAATCGACAAGAAATGAGAATAAGGGAATACATCAGGTAGGTTTTCAGTTCAACTTCATCTCTTGCTACTGTGTCCTGTCTAAAGATGGATGTGAAATCTCTCTTGCATTCCAAGGTGAGGTATAATGTGGGAAATGACTCTGCAGTGCTGCCAGTGCAGAGCAGGAGATGCTGGGGAGGTGGGATGGCTTCGCCAGCCTGGTGCTTGCTGTGTTTTCACATTCTCAGGGAGACACGGGCTCCTTCAGAGTGTAACAGTTGCTGATTTGGTCTGTAAAACATATAAACTTGTGTTTTCGGGTAGAAAACTGCAAACTGGAAAAAGCCAGACTGTCGGTCTCTGCTGAAACATGAAGAACATATTTTTTTCCGCTTTTGCTCACGTACTTTTCCCGAGTCAGCTCATTTTCCTTTTAAAATCTTCCCCCCCGCCCTCTTTTTCCTTTTCCTTTTTCTTTTTTCTCCTTTTTCTTTCCAAATGAGGAACGATACCTTGAGTGCCATGTCCCTGTCATCTCCAGGAAGCACTTGCCATGAAAGCAGTAGAAGAAGTCTCTGGGAGCATTTCTCCTGACAAGGGAAAAATTGTGCCCATCCTTAGCTGGGCCACTGTTGGCATCTCCCTTCACACCACTCTCCTAAAGCTCTTGACCAGAGGAAAAGGATATGCAAGAGGTGAGGTTTTCTTTGCACTTACAGAGCCTTTCATCCCCCAACAACCGAATTCATGTCATCCATAAAAGAAGAGCCTCGAAGGATCCCACCCTCCTGTGCATGGGGTGGGTTGATTTGTATTCTGCTGCTGGTTCTGTAAGATAACAAATACAGGAAGAGAACATCAATCCTGATTTCTTTTCTTTCTTTATCTCCCCTCCCGTTCTCTGTTGTGCCACGACTGCTAATAACATTCTGGTTTAGTGGTGGATGTAATAAGATATGGATGCTGGATATTGTTTTTTTGTACCTGTTGCACCTATGCGAATGTGGATGGCAGACTTCCCTCCTCCTCTCCTGCTTCTCTCTGAATTGAATTCATTTACCTCAAAATTACAGAGCTGTAGTCACAAATCCATCAGGTCAGAGAGATACTTAGAAGAAAGATGTAGTCCACTCACCCCTCCTATGTGCCCTTACATTGTTATCAATCCCTCAACACTGTCTTCGCTTTTTTTCTGAAAAGGAGGGACAAATACTCCATTTTTTCACTTAAATTTCAGACCATTTGCTGAAGTCGTTCTGTGTAACCAACTTTAATAATTGATAAAGGTGAGACTTGCTGTACTTGTAATAAATTTCTATATTCATAAAAAGCCAGGGATTCAAAACACCCAGATCTAAATTATTGATCAGTTAGAAGGATGCCTGGATCCACAGCACAGGACATTTCTAAGGACCTCAGCTGACCAGAGGGGTCATCTGCTTCGAGTATGACCTTGCTCTTTCTGCTCCCTAGAGATTTCCTAACAGAGGCAAGTGGCATTATTCAAGCATGGATGAACTTTGAAATTTATACATTTACTGGGAAAAATGCCTGGAGACATGATGTGAAAGTTGGGAGCTGGATGTCTGTCCCCCATCCATCAAAGGCCACCCAGGAGTGCTGGATTTGGGCTTCGAAATGTGGGTTTGGAGAGGCAGTGGGTGCAGATTCACCCCTACAGTCACCAAAGTGGTGTCCCCAGTGGGCCAGCCTCCACCCCCAGTCTCACACAGGCAGATCTCTGATAACACTTCACCACCCCACGTGTTTTTCACCCATTGTGTGCACTGCCCCAGAGTTCATCTGCCTCCACAGCAGTGACAGAACCTGGAGCTGCAGCCCAGAGCCTTTGCCCATGCAGAACCTGTTTTTTTCATTCTATTGATGAAATTGCAAAAAAAACCAAAAAAAAACACCCAAAAAGATTTTCCACCTGTGCCCAGGAAAGCAAAACTGAGAAAAAATAGAAGACAAAAAGCAGACAGAAGAAGAAAAAATTTCCACTTACCAAAGCTGTTAGGCGAGAGCCTCATCACACATTCATAACTCTGCCTTCCACCAGCAGCAGGGCTTCAGGAAAAACATCTCCACAGCAGACAGCAGCACAGGTGATCTAGTGCAGAGAATCAAGGGCAGGAAGTTTCCCTAAGATTTGTATTTTTATAAGTAACTGAGATTTTTCAGTTTATTTTTACGATGAAGGAAGTGAGTAGAAAAAAAAAAATCCCAGCTCCTTCCACCATGAAATACATATTGTGGCAGAATGCTGCATGCCTTGTGTCAAAGGATCCATAGTATTGATTTCTTGAAATGAAAAATAAGTTTAAGGTGGAGTGCTTGGGAAAAAAAAAATCAATAAAATTTCAAGTGACTGAATAGAACTATCAATTGTAATGACAGCAATCAAAAAGCCTTATCCAGTTCCATAACATTTTGGTGTCTGGACCTTTATTTTTATTAAATTTGTCATTGACAGAATGCTGACCTTACCTTACCAACCTGTCTGAAATTAGATTAAAATTAGTGTGGCTGAAAATGCCTGATTTCATTCCACACAACCTGTGCAAGCACGAACTGGAAAACGTGGAGCAGAAGTGTAAATGCCTGCAATGCAAATTGGGATGCAACAGCCCAGTCAACTTGGAAAAATATTTGAAAATATCTCCTGAGATTTAAGAAAGAGCCTCAGCCTCCAGCAGCTCTCACTGAAACCATCTCCCAGGCAGGAGGGCCAGAACATGAGAACCTGTGGCTCTTCCAAAACCCCTCATTTTTTGGGGTTACTTTTCCCTTTTATTCCCACAACACTCAGTGAATAATCAGCCCATGTGGGACCAAGGGCTGCAACTCTCTGGGAAGGTTTCTCCCTGTTGCCAGACTCAGGATGTGGGACTTGCATCTGAGCCGTGCCCATCACCATCATCATCATCATCACCATCATCACCATCATCACCATCATCACCATCGTCACCATCATCACCGGGCTCCCAGAGAGCTACCCAGGACTCAAGGCTGTGCCATCTCTGGGCACTCTGCTCTGAGGGCTGTCATGTTCATGCCCCAGATAACATGTGTAGGAATTCATTATTCATTATTATAAATCACCTTATCTCTCTATAAATCACGTAAACAGCACCATCCTTTCCCAGAGGGGACATTCCCCACACGATGCATCTCTGTAACCCTTGTCTGACCGAGGCAGTGGCTTCTCTGGTGCCTCAGGAAGAGCCAAGGCCAGGCAGGGACCAGTGGGTCTTCTCCCTGCTCGTTGCTTCAGAGCTTTGCTCCCTCCTTCGTGCTTCTCCCTACTTGGCTGCTTCCCCTGCTTCTCCCCCTTTGTTCAGTGAAACCCTCGAGGCTGTGGCTCAGCAGCTCCCAGAGGACACATGTGGCAGGTCCCCACAGCCACAAGGGTGACCACAGCTCACTCTTCACCACGCTTGGCTGCCATATGCTCATCCCCTGTCCTCTTCCTGCTGCCCCACCAGAGAGAGCAGGGACAGAGGCAGCCTGTGCTGCTTTATTCTCATGATCTTCACCCTCTCTATTTTCTGTCTCCTTTCTTCAGATTTCCTTTCAGATTTCTCCCTATCATTTTGGAGCTTTTGCTTTTAAAGCTGCCCAAAGCATTCCTGGAGCCACCAAATCCTCTACAGCCCCAGAGCATCAGGCTCACAGATGCTGCTGACCCTCACTGCTGGGAATGACTCTCCCAGTGGACATAAGAAGCTCAGACCTCCCAGAACGGCTCCCTCTCCTACTTAGGGCTAGAAAAAGCATCCTTAGGGTGAGACAAGAGAACCTGTCCTTGAGTTTCTTGGCCAAGAGCTGGTCTTTGTGTGTCTCTCAAGTCCAGGGCGTGCATCTTGCAGCTGCTGGACAACTGCATCTGTACAAACCTTTCAGGATAAAGCATCTTGGCCACCCTGAGTCGCTGCCTGGTACCGCAGGATCCATGTCTATGGCTTAGGACCATGCCAGGGATAGAAAATGGGGAAAAGGGGCAAAAAACATGCATTTTCCAAACCTCTTTTTTTATTTGTGGCGCCAGGCTGGATTCTGGTTTGACTGCACAAATGGTTTCAATGCAAAGTACTTGCTTTTTCATTGTATTGTCTCAAGACCATTCTTAAAAGGCACAGCCACAAGGAGCTGCCCCTCAATGTGTGTGGCAGTGCCTCTGATATGGAACACATCAGATGCTCCTCTCTTGGTTGTCATCAAAGGCACCATGTCCTCCGGCACCTAGAGGTTAAATTGTCCTCTCTGATGGAGAATTTTGGCCTTCTTTTGTTCCAAACCATGACACTGAATTCGTATCATCTTCCTGGAAACATTTCTTTGTACTTGAAGAAAAATAAAATCGAGACTACAGAAGAAGCTGGTTGGCAAGTGATTCTATCTTTCCTAAAGCCTTTTGAACTTTTCAAACCTCAAAGTGTTTGATTTGCTTTGAAGTTCAGGTGTCATCTCGGGCTGATTATTTTCGAGACTTGTTCTCTTGTCCCAGGTCATTGAGTTTTGCACTTGATCTTCAGGAGCACCTTGGCTTCAGCTGTTCCCTTGGGAATACACAGGCTTGCATTCACCTGCAGGGAGAGCAACCTGCACTGAAGTACTGGAGTCGATTTACAGGAAAAGGGCCAATTTTTTCCTTTATCGCTTCTACTGTTGCAGAGAGATGAATTCTCCATGGCATAATAGCAGAACAAAAATAGATTGCCTCTGTAATACTCTATACAACAGCCTGGAATACATCAGCCTTTTTCCTCAACACTTCTTTGACAAATGAAACTTTATCTAACCATGTCCACCATGTCATTCTCCTTCTCCTTTTTGCTTCATTTTTCCAGGTTCCTGCAAGTGCCAAAACGGTGATTGTGCAGCGACATGACTGCTGTGATGCTGCTGCCAGAGGTAGGCAGAGGGACTCAGTGACATTGTGAGCCCTGAATTTCGTGTTGGATGGACAGAGGTTTCCATTTATGATGGTGCCAATGAAGACCAGTGATGCTTGGGTGCTGGGTCGGGTACTGGCCAGGTTTCCCTTTATTTTGGGCTGTGTTTGTTGCCTTGGATAGCCCTCGGCAATTTTTGCTGCAAGTTTCCCATTCTGTTCAGTCTCGATGCAGGAAAAGTATCAGGGAAATGTCCTTGTCTGTGGAAAACCTTCTAATTAAAACAACTGCTTGGCTCTGTGCTATTGAAAGCAAACAACTCTGAGGGGAGCGTTTGTTTTATCTGTACATGGAGAAAAGGCAGTAAATGCTCACAATCCGGCTAAAAATAGATGTCAAAGTGAACTCCCTATTTTCAGGTCTCAAAAAAACTAAAACCTGTTTTATAAAACTATGCTATTTGTCAAACACATCCGGACTCTGGGGAAAAGCCATTCCTTTTAATTTGGGTGAAATGTTCCATTCAAATTGAGGACTTTATGGTTTCATCCTCCCCCAGCACCTCAGCCCAGTGTTTCTGCAGAAAAGGATATTAAATGAGATTAGTAGGAAGCCAGTTCCTCCATATATTAGGATTTTGTCTCAAATGTGTGTGCTTTGGCCACTTTTTCTTTAATTTGACTTATTCCGATCCCCATTACTTTCTCAAGTCCTTATGGATGCTTTCAGGGCTGCGTGCTGAAGGCTGCAAACCCAGCCAGCCCCAGGAGAAAACGCATCTGCTCCTGTCCCACCTCCTTTCTGCTACTGCCCAGGGACTTTTGCTATCAAATTGAAAGGAATCACCCATAATTGTGACATTATATCAATTTTATTTGGAGAGCCTGGGTTTAGGGGCTGCTGTGCAGTGTGACAGGCACTGCACTCCCGGTGCTCCCTGGGGCCAGCGCAGACCCAAGCAATGCAATGCAAACAAAATGTTCTAGCAGGAAAATGAGTGTTTTCTGATGGGTGAGGCTGACAGTTGGGTGGTACAGTGAATGTCAGCAGATTTCAAGAGATTTCACGTGGAAAGAACAGGCAAAACATCTTCAGAGCCATTTCAAGCAAACTTTCTTCCTGGGGTAACAGCTAAGAGGTGTCACAGGGCTGCGTGCCCTGGACAGTGTTAGGGTGTTCCCTGCACTCCTTCTTTGTCATCCCTGGGAGTGCTGAAAACACATCCTCAGCTATTTCCTGAGCAAACCAAAACACCCCGTCTGCATTCCCAGAGAGCGGTGACAGCCCAGCTCCGCTCTGTGTCACGCCGAGGTCCCCAGGTGACCTCCTCAGGGTGGCACGGTGGGGTTTGTCCCAGCTGGGGACAGCTGTGCAAAGGCGCTTGTGGGGAGCTGCTGCTTGCATACCAGACTGCCAAGCTCAAAATAAAGAGAATGGTGGGGGCTGGCATCGTTGTAGGGTGCCCCTGCTCCGACTGCTCCTGCCCATCGAGCAGCGGCCTCGCCGGGCGCTTTGGGTGACTTTTGCCAGATTTCGGGCAAGGGCTGCAGATGGCAGGCGCAGTTTGTGAGCTCGCTCTGCTACCCCGGGGCCTGCTGGGCAGGATTGATTGCAGGGCTCGGGAAGTGGCATCAGCAGATGTTATTGATGTGGGACTGGCATTATCCACGGCACATGCTGTCGATGGAGAGAAATGCCACAGATGGCGGAATTTTTTAAAACCCCTCCGCCAAAATCTTTGAAAACAAAACTTGCCGTTTCTGTTGGTATTGATCCTCCTTTCCTGCTATCGATTTGTGCTCTTTGCCATTGCTGATGTGAGGAACGGGGATGAACGGGGAGCGGCCGCTGTCTCGCCAGCACGTGGATGAAGGAAATCGTTCTCAGCAGCCCTGTGTTTGGTGGGGGTTTCTTGTTTTGTTTGGGGTTTGGGTTTTGTTTTTGCTCTGCTCTTACTGCTCTATTTAACATCAAAATAACAGGGCCGTTAGACTGGCTAGCAAGTCCCCAGATGCCCATAAGGAGAACTTGGTGCTGTATTTATGTGACGGCTGTACCATAAAAATGGATCAGGAAATGCTTCAAGCCGAGAGCTTGGCTTGAGCAGAGTGACCTGACATGAGCTGGAGCTGAGGAAAGATTTCAGAAGCTGCTGAAATAATTGCAGCTGTACCTGTACCAGAAGTATACAGTTTTGATGAGAGCTTCCATATTTCAGTCCTCAGCTACCTGGACACTGACATCTGGAATAGGGATCGAAAGGCCAAATCTCCCCCCCTTTTTTTTCTTAATGAGCAAACCTTCAGGATTGAAAAATAGGACAATCCAGGAAATGCAGATGCCTGGGAGCCCCAGCATTTAAATGCAGACCATAAAGATTATGTATGTTTTCAGCACTGTAACATTTACAAGAACAGACTTTTTCTTGCATCGCGTTCACACGAAGGTTTGTGTGGAGCAGCAGATAATGGAAATCATCCAGGTTCCCATTACTTTGGTGGCAGCCTGCCTTGAATACAGCATTCAGTTCTGGGCCACCTCATTACTAGGAAAAAAAACCAAATTGCAGACAATTCAAAGAGCAGCTAAAATGATTCTGGGGTTGAAAAGACTGATTTATGAGAAAAGATGATGAACCATATATATATATACCTTCACTGAGTAATGACTAGCGTTATGGTTACTGTGTTCAGGCAGACAGAAAAGAATTATTTTGTGTGTACAAAAATGTGATGCTAAGGAGAGCACGATAAAAATGACAGAAGGGAAAGTCTGAGCTAAGAAACAGTACAAAATCTCTGTGAAATAATCTCCTAAAAGGCATGGGAAAAGCTCCCGTCTCCTTATTGACATTTTAAAAAAGACAGGGAAAAATAGAGATGATACAGTTATTCATCCAATTTATCCAATAGCTTTTTTTATAAATCTCTAACCCCAAAATAAATAAAAAATAAAAAAGGGATTACTTTCTCCTATCCTCAGTATTCCTTAAAAATACAAACTGATTCTTTCTTGTTAAAAGTATGATGGAGAAGAAATTTGTTCAGACTGTGTAACTCCCCTGTGGGACATCTGGATTTTGTAACCTTGGCAGTCCTCAGCACCCAAAAAATACTCCCTCACACAGGGGACAACATTTCTAACCTAATTAGTCTGTGGGGTTTGGGGGTTTCTGTTGTTTACTGCACACTGCAGGACCCAGCGTGTCGGTCCCTGGGATCACAGCCGTGCCAGGAGCGGAGCCAGTGCCAGAGCTGCCACCCACCAGCCTCTTCCCAACAGCTCTCACAGGACCCTCCCGAGGGAAGAGCCACTGTGAAAAACAAGTTCTGCCTGCAACCTGCTCTTGTGACATTGTCAAACAGCTCCCCGTGTTTGCCAGCAGTGCAGGAGTGCTCGCCTGGCCCCGGAGCACGGGGGACACTCCGGCAGAACGGAGACTGATAACTGCACGATGTTGACAAAAGGAACGAAATCCTTTTATCTGCTGTCTGCAGAGAATGTTCGAAGCTGAGGAGAAAAGACGTGGAGGGTGGGGTGAAGTGTTTTAATCAGGCCCGTTTTCCGTACAGAAATGCTATAGTTTGAGAAAAACTACTTTGGTCTGGCCCATCCGAATTCATTATTATCACTGAGCCTGGAGGAGCTGCACAAAAGACTGCTGTTGATGCCGTATCCAGCTGAGAGTTTCATGAAGAAAATCTGCACTTTTAAAATCAGCTAATCATCAGAATAGCTAAGGAAGTAGTTCTTTCCTCTGGATCACAACGGTGCCAGCACTTTGCACAGCAAAGGCTGTAAAAGAAGAAGCATGCAACATTAAGTGACATAAGTGAATGTGTCATTAAAGAACCAAAGGGCTAATTTTTTTTCTAAATATGCCATTTTAAAAAAAAAAAGACGCCTCATTTAAACTCATCCAAAAGCTGTTAAACCAATTTAACACTTTGCTGTTTACTCCTGAAAGATGTTGAGAGCTTATCTTATCTCCTCCTACCACCGTTCAAGGCTAATCAGAATATATTAATGCATGCACAGTGTGAACATCTCTTTTCCATTGCAATAAACCGGTAAAATGAATGTAGAGATTTCTGTGAACTCTGTTTGCCAAAGACCTATTCCTTTTCTTGTCCAAAGTGAATAGAGTGGCTAAGAGTCTGGAGGGGAGGAAGGGGCAGAGAAGCACTGGATGACACAGGCTCATATTCATGGAAATGAACTACATAAAATCTTAATGGGAAAACAATGGTAGCTGAAAACAAGCTTTAAAATGACTCAGACTGTCCCAAGCAGGGAAGCTTTCCAAAATCTAACCATCATCAGGCTAGGGAAAAATTCCCTCTCCCTGCCTCCCCCCCAAAATTAACCTTATTTGCCAAAGGGGAAAAATAGCAGCTCAGTAATAAAAGCATCAGTTATCTGCTAGCAGTGCAGGTTGCCTCCTCCTGCAGAGCTCTGGATCAAGGGCGGTGGTGAAAAGCTTTGATATACAGCACACATCGGGACTTGGCTTTATTTTGTTTGCTCTCCCTGCTTAGAGGGGGACAAGCAAACCCAGCACGTTTTCCATCCTTGGCTTTCCCTTATGCAAGAGGCTAGGAGGGAGAAAATTTCAGGAAGAACAGGAGAGACTGTTGAAAATTCTGGGAGATAAAAAACAAATGAGGAGCAGGAAAAAGAGTGGACAGCATAGTGCAAAGGATCTGGAGATTTGCTTGAGGCAGACGGTTGGAAAATTGCTTTTTTTTTTCCTCAGCACCAAGCAGATATAAAAAAAAAAGAAAAAAAAAAAAGAAAAAGCACAGGCATGGTTTACTAAGGGTCAACAGATTTATGGTTAGCTTTAAATCAGTGCAACTTCACTGGGAGGTTTAGTTTTGGGTGTATTCAGGATGGGGAATAAGCATATGAATTATTCTGGTAGAGTGGTAGTAAATAGTCTGGCGGTCTCAGACCAATTTCTGTGGTGCCATATCTCATAAAGCCTGATAAATCCAGCATGTGCAGCTGCTGAGGACTTTTGGCAGTAGAAAAAAGCCTCTATAGCAGTAAGTATCTATATACCAGAGAATCACTGACCATGTACCAGCCCTGCAAAGTTGCTTTTGTGATGCTGAGATTTTGTTACAGCCTCAATCTCCTGTGTTTCGGATGAGAAATGAGAATAGTACTGGGGAGTGCAGAGCAGCTATGGATGAGCTTGCTGGACTGTGTCTGACTGAATTCCCCAGGCTGATAGCAAAGTGCTTCATGCCTGGATCTCTCGTTTATGAGTTCATCACATTTGTACCAGGTCCAGCAGGTCCAGAGATTTTGAGGGCTTGTTGTTCCCTGGCCTCTCAAAGTCCCCTTTCCTATCCAGTTGCGGGGATTTGAATACCCTGGAAGAAAAAAAAGGGAGGAAAACGATCTCCTACTTACTAGTCTTGGGAAATTTTAGGTATTCCACACGTATTTCTTTCCAGCCAAAAAAGCCCTCTCCATCACTCCCTTAGCTGAAATATCTTAACTAAACTCTGTCTTTTTATTCCTTACTATTTGTACATGAGATTCAGCTTTACATGCAAAGCACCCCACAAGGTTTTACTCTGAAGCATAAATATGATCCTTTTCATTACAAAGTTGATATTTATTATCGACAAAATAGTATTGGAAAGAAAACCTGTTACCACGTTAGATAGCAACTAAAGCTGTCTATGCAGCTGAAAGAGTGACTCTTGTGCCCACGACTAGAAATTAAAAACAGAATTAGAAAAACATTGCTGTGGGTAATTTCAGCCCAGAAATACTGAGCAGCTTTTGTGAATGTTCATGTTTTCATTAATGCTTCCTGGCAGAACTGCATCCTTCTTCACCAGGAAAGAGGGGGATTTAACATGTTTAGGAGGCTTGGAGAGCTGTCTGAAAGCAATCAGTCTGCACTGTGATAGTCTGTGTTTAAAAAGCAGAGATAAATATCACCTGAGGAAATAAAAAGAATTGAGACAAAATTCTGCCTATGGAAGGCCAGCTGTCAGTTATCCAAAACATATTAAATCCTGGCAAACCGGTCTCCAAAACCACCTCCAATCAATTTTCTCCTTATTTCCTTTTCCTCCAGCCGCACACAGTTTTATTCCATCCGGGCACCCATGGAGAGCAGAAGGTCTCTGTTCCCTGAGCACCACCACCATGAGGTTGGACAAACCAGCCCCAAAGTCCAACAAAAGGCCACCAGGAGCATACCTTGTGTGGGAAGTACTGCTGGTGAAAGCTGGGTGTCTTGGGCAGCACTGAACTCTGCACCACTCTGCAGCAGAGCAAACCCACAGTGCATCCAGAACCCGGCCCTGCAGACCTCCCTCTCCGTTATCTCGAACCATCCTGGCCTCTAGGGAGGTGTGGTCCCTGCACCAGTGTGATGCCGTTCGCCTTGGAATGGACAAGGTGGAAACCTGTGGAAAGCTGCCTTCCAAACCCAAACCTAACTTTCCTCAGACGGGTAAAACAGCAGGATTGTCCTGTCTGCAGTGCAGCATACAGCTGAGGCTTTGTTTGCTGAGTGCATTCGAGATGTGCCATCCTCTTCAGAGCTGCTGGTTGCTGTGTTTGTGGTGGTGGCTTTTGCCAGGGCACTTTGGTTTCAGCAGCAGAGGTTGTCAGTTCAGCACTTGCTGGATATTGCCCTTTGCTCAGGAGAGCTCCTCTGTTCCCTCGTTTCCCTTGCAGCTATTGCTGTGCCTCTCCACGGTGCTCTTAGCACCAGTTAAGCTGTGCCAGCACATCCTATTTTTACACGCTGGGAAATGGCAGCCCCGTAATGAAATAGGGGCTGGAAGGAGAGCGGTGCCGTGGGGGGTGTGCGGTGCTCTCCGTGCAGGTGAGTACATAAAACAGCTCTGTGTGGAACATCCCTGGGCCCTGCTAGGTTTTGGCAGCCTGTTTCCTTCTGGTTACGATTCAAGCATTAGTGCAGTCTGCAGAGACTTGTACAGATTTGCTTTGGGCTGCTTGTCTGAAATATCTGCCTCTGCATCCTGAGCCTCGCAGAGCAGTCAGCGTCAGATGGGGTTTTTCAGGCATCTGCTCTGGGAACGAGCTCTGCAGGGCTGATGCCACTGACTCCACATGACATAGATATGCCTATTTCCCTGACACTGGGTCCTAACAGTTGTCTGGTGTGCAGAAAGTTGTTCTTTCAAGCTGCAGACTTGATGAAGGCGACAGCCAAAGGACCAGGGGACTCGCGGCCCCCGCCAGAGAAAATTACCATCCTGCACGGAGAATTGTGCTGGAAGAGAAATATGAGATTGCCTGCTGATGGGCATCATCTGCAGCTCCCTCCCATTACTGCACATCAGCCATCAGAGGCAGAGAGAAACCATCTCAAATTGGTGGGCAACCACTGATCTGACTGAGGATATTCTGACACTTGTGAGGGCTTTGCTGCCGTTCACCAGGCAGGCACAGGGCACCTGAGGGAGTATGAGGGTCAGCCAGACTATTTAGCTGCTTCTGTAATGTCATTGCTATGTGAAAGGTGGCAAAGCTGCGGTATAGAAATCCCCCTGGCTTTTGGTGGTGGGTTTTGGTTTTTCCCCTCTTGCTGTGCCCTTTTTTCCCCTCAGCAGAGGGGAAAAAACACACATTGTAGAACATCGTTCTCCAAGAAAATCCAAATCGCCTGAAGCCACAGGTTAGCTGCTTGTGGAGGTCTGAAAACCTGAGACAAGTCCCTCAGGGAAGCGAGAAATGCCCATCCCAAATGTGGGTTTGTCTGGAAGTTGGGCTCCTCCAGTTGCAGCTGGGGCAGTGCTGGGGAGTCACGGATACATGTTACGTGGGCAGCAAGAGAGAAAGAGAGGCGAGGAGAAGGGTGGCAATATTTCTGGCCTGAGACAGTGAGACATTTGGAGGCTCAATGCCTGGGTAAATCAGCCCCAGGGGCTCTCCAACAAGAATAACAGGGGCAATTTTTCTTAAGTTTATCCACTTAACACTTGTGCTTTCCCCTCTGACGATGGGAGCAGGCGGCAGGGAAAGCACCTGCAGTTTTCAACTGGAAATGTTTGCAAAACCTTCCCTGACCTGGGCAGGGCAGCTGAGAAGAGAGCATACAGTGTGGTTCAGGTTTCTGCTTTTACAGCCCAGATCTGCCCACTCTGAAGGCCGGACCTTGTGCTGGGTTAGGGCTCTTGTGCGCCTTCACCTTCCCTCATCAGTGCTCAGCAGCCTGTGAAGAGGAAAAGGCTTTGTTTTAGTGGGAGCAGGTGTTTGATTACCTCGCCTCTCTCTTTTTATATTAAACTTATCCCCGGTTCACCTCTCTAGGAGGGATAAACTCATGTTTGTGAAAGTGGCGAGGGAAATCATTTGAAAGGCGCCATC
Source organism: Mohoua ochrocephala (assembly GCA_013398855.1). Taxonomy (NCBI): domain Eukaryota; kingdom Metazoa; phylum Chordata; class Aves; order Passeriformes; family Acanthizidae; genus Mohoua; species Mohoua ochrocephala. Next base: position 22,551 of record VZTA01025685.1, read on the forward strand.
GGAGGTCGGCTGCCTGCACTGATGGCTTGATGAAACAAAAGAGCAAATGAGCAAAAGAAAAGTGTTCAAAGTATTTTCTGCCTGCAGAGCATGGCTCAGAGCAGTGCTGCAGGGCTGTCTGCCTCTGCCCCAGGGGGCTGCCTGAGCCTGCACACACGTAGATTTACGAAGAAAAGGGGACAAATTCAGCCCTCTTCCCCATCCATCCCCAGTGCTGCCTCCCTGCTCGGAGGCCAGGCTGGTGGCAGGTGCTCTCCCACCCTTGGACAAAGGAGCTGTGGCATCCCCTGGCAGGACAGCATCCAAGGACAGCAAAGGCATCCCTGAAGGGAACATAAGCTCTGTTACTGCCCAGGCCAGGCCGCAGTCAGGCAGCGGTGCCATGCCCAGGCACAGCAGCTGTGTCCTTGGCACCTGAGCTGTCCTTGGCCTGAGCACCGGGCTCGTGGTGCCAACAGCGAAAGGGATGGTGGGCTGGAAACGGCAGCTCACTCGGAATGGACACATGGGCTGGCATTTTGGGGTGTAGAGACAGAAGCAGGGGGACCCTGCCTGGTTTCAGTGCACCCCATGTGAACCTCCATCCACTCCATTAAGTGAAGGAGCAGAGGAGTGATAACTACGCTCCATCTCCGTGTCCAGATGAAACTGGGGGCAGCCACGTCTGGGTGAATAGAAGCCCACTGCTCTGCTCTAACCATCTGTCAGGCTCCCTGCCACAGTGTCTGTGTGTTTGATCAGGCGTGGGCAGGGAATTACCCACCTCATATCACGGCAGATTGCCTTTCGCCTTCTCACTACTCCATTCCCCTCGTGAATATTTTGGATCTTTGCCTCCAGTGGCTCAAATGCAGGTGTTGGATTATAGCCACGGAGAGCCAGGGACAGAGAATAAAGAAATTCTTGGGTGTCTTTGGATGAGGATGAGGTTGGAAGGAATCTGAGTCAGCTCTTCCAGAGTTTTCAGATAGCAGGACAGCACTGGGATCAAAAAAGCCATTGTTCCCCTTGGCACGGTGCTGGAGGATGTTATCTAGAGACTGGTCCAGAGTACAGACTCATGGCCAAACTGGAAACGTTTGCCTGTTGGAATCAGGAAACGTTTGCCTGTTGGAAACATCTGCTATTCTCCTCAGCTTCTCATACGATTTGCCAAAATATATTTCTTGTACTTTTGCAGCTCAGAACAGCTTGTTATGAGGCTTAATTCATGATGTGTAATCCTGTGACACATTGCTGCCTGATGAGGTAGGACATGCAGATGAAGGAGGAGTGTAAACGCACCAGAAAGAGTGCAGTGCCCAGCTTGGAAGCTGTACAAAGTGTTTTCAAAAGCATTATCTGGCTTTGCTGTTATTAGTCCTAAGAGCCAGAGAGAAAGTTGCTGCAGTCAGAGATAAAAGATCTTTCAACAAATGTGCCTCACAATTGAATGTCCTGCTGAAATTTCCAAGGTTTCTCCAACCTCTTGATGTGAAAAAGAGAGTACTACGCTGGTATCTAAGCTCCTCGCTCCGTGTGTGGGCATCTAAATACCCTCAGGCTGTCTGTGCACTTAGATGCCCTTCAAACCACGCTGCTCCCTTCACAATTCTCCCCTCACAAAGCTGTGTGCCTCCCCTGTCCGGGCTAAACGCTACAGCTCCATCCAACTCTTTACTTTAAGCACATCCTCAAGTGTTTTGCTGGATCAGAGCAGCTTTCAGTGCCAGGAAGGGTGAGGATGCTCTCACTTCACCCCAGCTCTCTGGAGTTCTCCAGGTTGCCCATCCCAGAGGCAGAGAGTGATTCGACCCGTGCTGATTCTGGATCTGAAGTCGAGGGGTTCGGTCTGTTTTGCTCTGATAGTGCCATGTTGTCTCCTCTACCAGGAAAGGGAGCACAGGAGACCAACTTAGCAAGACACAGTGTTTAGGCAGAGAAAGTCTCCCCCATCCAAATGAATCTGGGACTAGGTGCAAATCTTTGAGTCTTTCAGCCAAAGTGGTGTGAATGCTCCAAAAACTTACTGTTTCTTACTGATTTTTGTGATCGATTGTACTTAAAGGTCAAATACATTATCATTACAGCCGTGCTTTATGTGAAACATGAGTATAGAAATACTTCATAAAGGGCTAATGGACAATTAATAGTTATTTCAAGAAATGGATAATCAAATGTTATGGATTGCTATACAGTCTGGCAGGTCAATATGTTGCTTATGACCATAGCTGATTGCTGCCAATAACACCTTGAGTGATGTGATTTCACCCAGCTTTAGCACGAGATGTTTGTGTTAAATCTGTGTGTGCAGCAGCCATTAACCCCCTCTCCACTGCTCTAGAAATAGCACCCCCCTAGAGCATGTCCAGGATTAATGGGATACCATACGAACATAAGGCTGTGGGTTGTCGAGTAACACATTTGTAGCTCCAGAACTTGATTATAGATGAGCAGAACGGAGTAGAGACAGATGAGTGCAGACTGCAAACAACAAAAAACATCTGCTGACTGCACGGGGAAAGCTCCGAGTGCCAGAATTGTGCGTCCAGAAATCCACAAGCAGTGGGGCTTTTTAATGTGTGCTGGGGGGCTTTGGGAGGATCCTAGAAATTCTTTTAAGGTTTAGTGGCATGTTTAGCTGTCTAACCCACTGTTTTTAAATTACAGCTCACAGAGCAGGTCATGTAAGTGCCCCAGATGGGTCTGTGCAAGAGAAATTGCTCCTTCATGATCTCAGCCTTGCTACTATACAATCAATTCTGCTTCTAAGTGGTGAAGAAGCTCACTGGAGTTGCCAGTTCTGATTACAGCGTGAAGCATCTAACCTTGGTTTACAGCAACCAAAATTGTGTCTCTCGCAGAGTGAGATTTACTTGGGCCGAGACGGCGTTGGGTGAGGGGAGAAAACAACAGCGCCGAAACCTTCCCGAAGGCACGGAGACAAAAACACAGCTGATGTGAGAGCAGCAACGGGCTCAGCCCACAACTGTCCTCCTGAAATGCAGCCCCTCGTGCTGAGCGCTGCACAGAGCATTGACACAGATGCTGCTTGCTTGTCCTTGGAGCTGTGAGGAGCTGCTGGAGTGGCGGCCGAGGCGTTTCACACCTCAGCGAGTGCATCCTCCCCAGGTGTTTCTCATCACCCCACGTTGTGTTCTGTTTGCTGGCAGGTTTTTGGCAACGTGCTCGCTCCAGTTCAGAATGAAACTCTGGCGAACAGAAGAACAGACCTTGTTTTCCTCGCTTTTACATTGGTTTTGCAATCCGTGTAACTTCAGTGACCCTCTGCTTTTATACCAGAAATAGCACCGAGGAAATCAGATTTAAGAGGGGAGAGGCGTCCAGTGCAGCTGTTGTAGGAAGGCAAAGATAGACAGAGACCTTTCCCACTCCTTCTGACTCTGGCGTGGGCCAAAGGCCAAATGTGCCACCAGTACAAAGTGAAACAACCATCAGGCTGCTTTGAATGGCTTTGGTTTGTAAAAGCTGCTAGAGACTTATGGTACCCGTGGTTTTCTCATCACCACGTGCATCCTCCTCCAAAACAGGAGTAGAGCTGCTGTCTGAGTGATGTACAAGCTGGCCATACAAGCTCTGAAACTGGTTTAAAGCTTCTTCCATTTTGCTGGTTTAAAGCCCATCCATATCAGTCCGGCCTCAGAGAGACACTAATACGAGCCACACTCTGTCCGGAAGAATGTCAAAGGAAAGATTCACTGTTTTCAGGCCTCTGAGTCAATTTTTTCTGCCTGCTCTCGTTTATTCTTCCACCTGCTGAGTGTTTGGTGCTTGTTCAGTCTGGTAGAACATGCAAATATTAACATTATTCTCCAGAAGTGCTGACAAACATATGTGTATTTTGTCAATAGGTGCAGTCAGCGGGAGATGCTGACTGTCCCGGGGAGCCAGCATGAATCCCTTCGTGTCTGTGACCTTCAGAGGCAGCAGGAGCAGCTTCCCCTCCCTTTGCATTTATTTGCTGGAAGGACAGCCCACAGGGAAAGGACAAGGCAGGGGGGAGCTGGAGGTGGGAATTGGCTGCGTTCCCGACAGCATTTCAAAGTATCTTGAGCATTCAGGAGGAAATGCTTTGCAGCAAATGAATACCCCTCAGGTGCTTGGGGAGAAAAAACCCCATTCCAGCCACCACTCGTCCCCAACAGCAGAGGCCAAGTCATTACTGGGGTTTTTTTCTTGATCTTTTAAAACAGTGATCTCATCCTTGACCATTTTGCTGCGCACCTTTGGGCTTTGTCCTCTTCTTTCACATGAGTATGGGTAGGAAGGGGATAGGAAAGGAAACCTTTTCTCTTGTGCTGGTGATACAAAAGTTTCCACATCTCTGCTGTGCCAGTGTGTCCATGGGAAGCTGCTGCCTTCCTTATCCCTGCAGCTGTGTCTCAAGCCAAGGGCACGTGGTTACAATGGGCTCCCACCCTCACTCCGTTCCCAGGACTTCTCCCCAACTGGCTGGAGCTTATCTAATAAGGGAAGGTGATAAATAAACCCTGTTAGCTTGTCAGTGCCTCCTGGATGGGCTGTGCAGCCTAGAAAGAGCAAGGTGTCTGCCACGCTTGTCCCGGACAATGAAAGGAATAAATCAATTCATATCTGAAAGTGGGAACTTCTGAGTTGATGGATGGCACTCGGTGAATATTAAACTCCTTTTCTTGTGGATGGATGTTCTGCAGGCAGACAAATTTCGTCCTTTCACACTTCAGGTGAGGGAGCTGCAGCGAGCTACGGCAGTTGCTGAGGATGGGAAGAGAGAGCACCTGCCTGAGGCAAGTTTCTGTAGCACTTGCGGAAGCAGAAATCTCTGCTTCAAGAGCAGCTTCAATACAACTTAAAGCTGAAATCAGTAACTCTTAAAGATCTGAAAACAGCTGCCCTTCAGCAGGGATCCCATTAGGGGGTTTATTTAGCAATCCCTTGAAATTCATGAAAAAGGAAATAAACTCAGTCTGTTGGATCCACCTAACAGCTCACATGATGCAGGTTCTCACTTTGTGTTTCCCAGGAGACCAGGTTCCAGTCCTCCTCCTCTTTTCCCATGACAGGTGATAATATCAGCTTTTATCTGTTAATAAAATAGCATGGGAATTCCTGCACAGTTTTTGAATAGAGGAGAAGCACGCGATTTGTTTCACCCCCTCAGCTGACACTGTTCCCTCTCAGTCGTGAAGAGGACAGGTTCTCCTCCGGGGAAGGATGATCCATGTGCCTGCCTGGTCCGAAGGGCTGCAGGACCATGTGTGAAGCAAGGGGGTGTCCCAAAGACACTGAGGGATTGGCTACTATTTTCTAAAAACCGGCGTGGATTGGAAGCAGAAAACAGGAAACCACCATGACCGAGGCAAGAAAGTCAAGGTAAATGATGGAAAGGAGGTTGGGCCTCCTCAGTGGTTCCTTAGTCCAGCAGCTGTCCACAGCAGAGGCAACTCCAGCAAACAAATTCCTTGAGCTATTTCCTAAAAAATCTCCCTGGGCAGTCAGTGCCAGGACTCCAGTACCCAAACATCCAGAAAGCTTTCCAGAAAGTGTCTCACCTCAGAGCTCGTTGCACGGTCTCTCCTCCAGAAGCATCAGGCATTAGCTGATTAGAGTTGAGGTCTCAGCCTTTCAAGTATAAAATTGAAAAAAAAAGTCTTAAATATCAGCGTATTATACACTCCATGCAGCAGGCATGGAAAGGCTCTGGGAAGGATGGAGCATTTATAGTTTTCACCAAAAGAATTTAAAGGAGATGAAGACAAGCATTAACTTCTAAAATAAGGGCTGTTATTTCAAATAACTTTCATTATCTGTTGCTGCTGGCCTGAGTTGTGTCAGTCGAGGGGATTTGTGGGCTTCTAATCTGAGCTGTTCTGCTTGTTATTACCCAGCCACTACCAAAGGACTCTTCTGTCACTTGTGAAATGGGAAAGGCTCATTCCTGTTGTTATTTCCTCTCCAAGCCTCCAAGAGCCTTTGGGACACCAGGAAGGTCTGACCCAAAGACAGACGGAGTCCAAGGGAATTTTTCCAGCAAAGAGAAGAACCCTGTGGAGAAGATGCCACAGCTTCACTTCCTTAAGAGCAGCTGGGTTTTGTGGCCAGTGGTGACACAAGTGGAGAGCACCAGGACAGGACTGGACTTTCTACACTCATAAAATGTGCTTTTCAATTTACTTTCACTTCTGCATATTTTCAGCATAGGAGAAGAATCAGAGAGGAAAAAATGCTGTCCCAAGCTCCGGGTTCTTTAGTTTGCCTATTTCTGTCACTCTGGGAAGAAAGGGACTTTTTTTGCCTGTGGAGAGCAGTGAGGACACTTTCACAAGAAAGTGCTAATTCTACCCCAGAATTTGTGCTTAAGTTCTGTTTCTTACTGTGGTCAAATGCCCATTGTTGTAGTCACATCAGGACCTCAGCTTGCCTCACCAGAGAGACAGGGGCAATGGTTTTGGCATTCATTACCTTCTTCCCAGTTCCCAGCACACCACTGACCGCAACTCTCGTCAGACTTTGGAATTCAGAATGCCTTGAATTGTAACGCCTTTTCCAGAGGCTCATTTTTAGCACTTACTCATCTGAGAGATTCTTGTTCTACAATACATTGGCAGGAGCAGAAGAGAAAAGAAATAGAGTTTCAAGAGCACACGATCACCTGCCTTGCTTTTGTTTCTGCCCTGAAAATGTGCGGTAACATAACTGGTGCAACAGCTTGCATGTTTGAAAGTGTTTGCCATGCAACAGATCTTCACTGAGCTTTTGCTGAGCTGTTTCTAAGCGGCCTTGTTGTTGTTCTGAGTACCAAAGGTTGTTTTACTACCATGTAGAATTTGGGCAGTCATCAATGTTTAATCTGCGTTTTGATGCTACGCGTTTGTTTTCACCGATATCTGATTCTTTCTGTGGAATAGACTTGACTTGTTTAAACTTTCTGTAAACTAAATGCACAGTTTCATAACTGGTAAGGTGGTACTTCTAAGGATCTTAAGCAAAAAAATCTATGACTTTAGTATACTACAGGAAGCTTCTACCAAGCACCACAGCAGAACAATATTAATTTTTTTTCCCCAAAACAAATAGTTTGGATTATTCCACCATGCCCTCAGCCTATCTGGGTTACTTTATTTCTCTCTAGGATATCATCACTGACTGGTGTTTTCCATGTGATTTTGAAAGATCTCTGCATGGTCTCACAAGTGCTGGCTTTATACTGTCAGTTGAGCACTACAACAATCTAATCCTAACCCACAGAGCCTCCACTGGTTCCTGGAAAGGACTGAATATTTGGAGCTGATGCTGTTTGGATTCTCAGATCCCCCCTGTCTGTTTAAAGAAGTCCTTTTATTCCATTGACTTATTCCATCATCGTGGTGCTGTAAGCCCTCAAAAAATATTAATGCTCTTTTTGAGATTGTGAGCTGAGGAATTTAGGGCCAGAAGGATTTTGCAGGTCACAGAGACAAGTTCCCTTTACTGCAATGGTCTCATATAACCCTTTCCATGAGCTCTGTCAGGGCACTGCTATTTCCTCAGCTGTAAAATGCAAATTATTACATAAGGATTGCTCGAGCACACACAATCTGGGCCTGAGCTGCAGAGTTAACCCCAGATGTGCGGACACATCACCAGAAACCAAACTCCCTTCCACACATTTGCATGTGGGGAGCTGGCTTAGGCACGTACCTGGAACAAGATGAAGACAGTTCTAAGAAAATTTTCTAATTTATTATCCTCTTGTTTAAAGGAAAAGAGGAACCACTTCATTTTAAAAGACTGTATGGTTCAACTTTCCCTCCACTGCCTTCCTTCTCAGTCTTGATGCAGAGGAGTATCTGAGAAGCATATGCTTTTTTATTAGCAGAAGAGACAGGCTAAATTAGGATATGATTCATGCTTCCAATTTATGCTTTCTCTTCCTGCATTGTCAATGGCTAATGAGAGGTAATTGCAAAAGCTTGCAGAGGGAGGCACTTCTGGAAGGAGAGAGAAGAATTAGAGAAGGTGTAAGCAAGGTTGGATTTACTGTTCAGAGGCTTTTCGTTCCACTGCTGGTCTGTTCGTGACTTTCCAAAGTCACTTCTGTCAGAGCTTGGTGTAACCTCCAAAATTTAGACACTGCTGGGGTCTGTCAATACCTGTGACACTCTGGCCATTGCTCAGGAGGAGTCAGGAATGGCAGCTCTCCTGTGCACTGAGCTCCACTGAGTCCTCACACCGGCCTGATTTTCAGCTGATCTCTCTGGTTTGAGGCAGAAGCAGAACCTTTTGGTGCTCCCTAAAGATGGTCTCAGCCAGATTACCTTGGCACAGTTCACCACAGGCACAAAATGACATCTACAGATGAAAGCCCTGCACCTCTTGCTTTCAGAGAAGAGCAACATTGGGTACATGAAAAATCTTTGAAGGCAACAGCTATTTCCCAGCATTAGGCTCTGAATTTCATTGCATTACACTTTTCCTGGTTCAATAACATTTATTATTAAAAGGCTTTTGTTGAGCATGGAGGCTGGGTTCAGTGCATGTCTAGGAGGCAGACTGAAATCACTTGCCAGGAGTCATTAGAGGAGAGTGCTGACTGAGATAATTTTTCAGGGTTTATTACTCATTTTACCCAGGGACCTCCCTAAGCAGGAGCTGGGGACCCCCATGCAGGAGTAGCCCCAGTGCAGAACTTTTCCAAGCAGCACAGAGTAAGACTTCAGGCAGCTCACGGGAGCACTGGTCCGTGAAATCTCAGAATTCATCAACTCCCTATGCCAGTATCACTCCTCTCTCCTTGGCTGCAAAAGGAGGCAGTAAGTGCCAGGGATAGGCTCAGATTCCCCAAATCCCTCACTGCAGTGCAATGTTGCATTCAGTTATGTAAAAGAACTGAGCTGGAGGATACTGCCGTGTGTCCTGGTTGTTTCTGGCCATTTAAATGGTGACACATCATCACTGCAGAAGCAAAAATTTACACAGAAAAGGCACAGTCAGCTTGCAGCTTTGGACAGTTCACATGTCCATGCTGTGATAGCTCATCCTGGGAAAAGCTGCAGCTCCACTTTGTGTTACAGCTGCACGGAGGGTTGATGTCTCCTTTGACATGGGATAAGCCAAGCTTTAGCCTGAAAAATCATGGATAAACTGACAACTGTAAAGAACAATTGTTGATCAGTGATAAAAATAACTAAGTGATTAAAGTTATCTTTCTAAGAATCAAAGGCAGTATTTTGGCAGAGTCTCTCACGTGCATCTCACAGGACTCCCCTTTAACTCTCCTCAGCCAAAATCCTTTGCCACCATGGCAGTGCACAAAGACCATGGCCTGTTGCGTTGGTGGATTCAGTCTAATCATCTCCTTGTACTTCTTTGTCTCTCTGGCTCCATCTGTCGTCTCCTGCCTCAGAGTTAAACTCCCAGCTCGGGGACGTGGACATTGGGGCTGTGCCTGATGCTTCACGGCAGGAACCTCAGGCACTGGAGAGATGTGAATAATAATTAATAAATGGCAGGTGAAATACAACTTTCATCCAGCACAGTCCAGCACAGCACGATTGGGTTCCAAGGGAATGGCAGTATATTTGTTTTCCAGATCGTTAGCTAATGCAAAGGAAAGTGAGAACATTTATTAGCCTCCCTCAGAATCACCTTTAGGAAGAATGAATATTCACGGCTATAAATAAGACTGTTTCAATTAAGCCTGCACATAAAAATGCTCCATGGTGTCACAGAAGGCTGTGCTATTCAAAAAGAAGTGCCTAGATGAAAGTATTTAAGGCTGTGTTTGAGGACAAATTCACTTGTGAACACTCATTTCCAATGTTTCACAGTTAATCACTGGAAGTTATGATGTTTTCATCTTATCTGAATGTCAGCCCACAAGCTGAGATGCAGAAGAAACTTTGGGCTTGGTTTTTTTTCTACCTGCTAATGGCAATCTGGTACCATAATTGCCTTCTTGTTCAACTTCGGCTAATATATTGTGTTGGTGATAAGTTTTGTGTTTCCCCGAGTATCACTTACAAAGAGCAGCCACAGTGCCAAGCTGCTCATTACAGCCCCTGGAGAATAACACCCAAGAAGTGGCACAGTGACCTCCCATCCTGCAGCACAGACTGTCCCAACACACCCCTCCTTCGCAAAAACACTCCCATTTTCAATACTACCTTCAAAAAAATCTTTAGGAATCAACACTTTGCATGGTCAAATGTCTTGCAACAGCCCCTCTGGAAAAGTTCAGGCAAGAAAATGTATTTTAGGCTGTTGAAGACCAGTGCAATGTGTCTCCAGCTCAGAAAGTCACTGGTCTTGACTACCAAGAGCCGGGAGAATATGTTAGGAATGTCCGAGTATTTGCTAAGATGTCTTTGCCCTGTGCCTCTGGAGCCTGTTCCTAGCTGATCCCAGAGACAGTCAGGTGATGGGAACCGTCATCAGAACCAGTACAGATGTCCTTGTGTTCCTCTGTAAATGGCATCATTTACTGGAAATGAAATAAAGAGGAAACATTGGCTCTGAAGCAAAATGTTCTCCATGGGAAAACGAAGGACAGGCAACAACATCATAAATGGGAATAAGGTGGTGACAGATCTGTCCCATCCAACCTTTCCTTTCCTATCCATCGAGAGAGCTGGGATGTGCAACCCCTGTTCTTTGCTGGGCATTCACCCCTTGAAGCAGAGATGCACAGATCCCACTCTCTTCTCCACACGTGTGAATTTATTCTTTGTAATGATACTCATACTGTTAAGAAGAACTTCAGAGGAGTTTATTAAATACCACTGAAAAACATGACACCAGCAATTACAGGGAATCAATGAGGATATTTGCTGGAGTCAATAACCTAAATTACTAACAAAAAAAAGTAGCCAGTATAAGCAGTTCATCTATACTTCCCCGGGATAAAAATCAGGCCCTGCATCTAAATATGGTGTCGGTGGCAACAGTCAATGTTCCAAAAAGGCTGGAGCCAGTTGCAAAACTGCCATAATACAGGAAAAAAAATGGCAATCTACTCTGAAATTACAAATTAAGTTCAGTTCATTCAATTCAGCTAATTTAAGGAAAAGCTATATCAGAACTGGAAACCATGACAGCTGTGTCACCCCAAGTAACAAACACAATGAGGCTTTGAGATGAACACCTACTATTAAGCCAAAGAGAGTAATCTATGGGCAGTCACGGTTCAGACATCCTGATCAGCCTTAATTAAAATTCTGATGATCAGGTGGCTATGAAAAGAACCAAACTTTTAAAGAATTTAGGCAAGTGCAAAAGGCTGGAGATAGGGTAATAATTAGGAATAATATCTCTTGTTAAATTTAATTCCTTTAGCCTTGAAATTACCATGACAGATTTCAAATTTAGTGGCAGTTTTCCAGTCCTTAAAAAGAGCTTAATTATATAGTTTAAGACTTTGGGAGAACTGATTCAGATAGAGCTACGTGGAGCCCATATCTACTCTGTGGCATGCTTGAGTGGACTCAGATAAAGAAGAGATAGATCTCCACTTGTTCGAGAAGCTTGAGACATCACATACCTGAAAGGGGTTTTCTTGATGCACCAAAAAAAGTTTTAATAACTCTTTAACTATCTCTTTTAATTAATAACAATCACTCTCATTCAATTTGCCTTTCTACTTCTTGATTTCAGCTGGGACTGAAAGCAAGACAGAGATAAAGGAGCCAAAACTCTGAATAGTGCTGATACTAACAAAACTTCTTAATCACTGGAATTGGCCTATCTCTAGAGCCCGGGAAAGACATCTAGAAAGATGAGCAAAGTTCAGGTCTGAGAAGTATTCCTCTGAGTTACAGACCACCTTGTAGAAATCATCACTGTGTTCTATTAACTGCTGTTAGTTTAGGAGAAAATACAAGATACTTAAGAAAATGTCAGCTCCAGAAGTTGTGTCAAAGGGAAGAAATATTTCTTCTAATGTGCAGTTCATGACAAAACTCTTCTGGGTTTTCAGGGCCAGGGAACGTCTTGAACAACGGATGGATCAGGAAGATGATGAATAGCCTGAAATACTGATGAAGAACATTCTCTTCTCATAGAATCAAACTCAAGAAGATAGATGTTAATATTATTTTAAAGCCACCTTCATTGGATTCTGCCTTCTCTATGCAATCCACTTATATGATCTCATTGTCAGGTTAACTGAACACTTTACAGGTTTAAAGACATTTATTCTCCCAGGAGCCACATGAAGTAGGAAAATACAGTTGTCCCATTATATGGATTTGGAGCTGTGGCACAGAGGTGCAACGTCACACGTTGGAGGCGAGGCAGGGAATTGAACACAGCTTTCCTAAACCCCAGGTTGTCACCCCAACTGCTGCTCCTACACATTTTACATCAAAATGAGTGGTTAAGCTTGAGTCCCTGCTCTGGGTTTCCTCCTGTCTACATTAATCTCCGAGCACCTGAGCAAACCTGCAAGAGCGCTACATCAAGAGGAGAGAGAGGGTCAGTGGAAGAAGTGCCCCATTTATTGCAGCTCCTTGATGGTGACTGAATGGATCACATGCCGTAGGATCCACTGGCAAAGGGTAAATAGTTCCCAGAACTAATCTTTCAGCTGCTAAGAATGGGATACAGTACCTTACAAGAGTACAAATGAGCTGTCAGAGATGATAAAAGCAGGTACAGCCTGGACTCCGTGCGCTGGAAAGGGTCATATTTCAGAAGTTCAAAAAGGGTTCAAATTAAAAACAAGCAAACAAACAAAAACCAACAAAAAGAACAACAACAAATAACCCGATACTGGTCCTGTTCAGCAAGAACGGCAAGAAACCCCAAAGTAGTTGTTCTAACACTGCTCAGAGGAGCCCTGGGAAGCCCACAGCTGCCAACCGCTGCAAAAAACTGCCTTAACTTGGTGGATCATGTTCCAGAAAAGATAATTATTCAAAAGAATCCATTCTGACTCCCACCACCCCCTCAGGCTTTGAACCGTGTGAGTTTCTGGGCCTGTGGACATTGGAAAGGGGCAAACATTTGCCCTTAAATGTTCTCTGGATCCAATGGTCTAATGGGTGCCATTCCTGAGCATCCTCGTGCACCGTAGGAAAATAGGAATGGGAATATCTTGGAGGGTCTCACCTATCTCCAAGGTGTGACCAATTTCACCTACATCGTTCCTGAAGGATCTTTGTTCTGTACTGAGTGACTGCACATTCTCAGCTGATTGTGTTTCCCATCTTTTTAACGGGATCCAAACCAAGGGAGGTGTTGTGCCCTTCTTCAGTGTTGAATTAAGGCTCACAGTCACGGTGCAGTTGTTTTATGGAATGTTCTGTGCTTTTTCACCTCAGATTATTGCAAGACTCTCACCTGCAGAGTATCCTTAGCTCTGAGCAGCTTTAAACTTGCTTAAAAACTAACACCTCATCAGGGCCTAAGTCTAATTTCTCCTGATATGGATGTGAATCCACCATCTGGACCTTGGCACAACCACACACCCAAACATTTGTAGGGAACAGAGCAAATGTAGAAGTATTGCCAACACGCTGCTACACAGATAGTTTTGTCTTTCCTGCTGGATGATACAAACACTTCACAAACACGTACAGCAACAGATCCTCTCTTCGTGCTAGCTCTGTCAGGACAGATTCATTTCATCATGCATGGAAATTGAAGAATTATTCCAGTTACATGCTCCTAATTGCCACCCCATTCCTCTCCTAGGTTTCCTCTTTCTGTGACCTTTTCTGAGCCAGATTTAAATTTGGGGTTATAAAGTCCTTGGAGAAAATTAAGATGACCCAACCATCTTATTTACTGAGGCTAAATGTCTCCATTAATCCCACAGAAACTTCTGCCATGTGATGCTGGAGAGGAAATGATGGGATATTTTTGAGATGCGGTGAGTGAAGGAAGACGCAGTAGAAATGATGAGTTTCTGTGTCTCCTCTGACTGCAGTAACCATATGGTTGCCAGATTTAAAGCTTTTAAAATGTGGCATTGGCCACTGATGAACACAGCACCGTGAGACCCAGGCAGGAGAGCACATGAGCCAAGGAGGCACAGGGGTGACAATGAGGAATCCCGCAAGCCCTGCAGACCAGGGAGGCCTTCAGAGTCACATCACCTATTGTCACCACGTGGAACAGACTGGGACTAGTTCTGCATGTTTCCTCTGCTGAAACCTTTGTCCAAGTAACACCATTTTAACAAAGGGTCCGAGATTTGTGAATGTACTGCAGGAAATCCCATGTTGCTTGGGACGGCTGGTGTGGCAGCGTGTGGGAGACTGGAGCCAACGTGCTGTTTTCCCACCTGGCAGTGTGTCCCATCTCCTTTTACAAGACACCTGGGGCAAATTCACCCCTAACAGGAGACTTTTCTGCTCCCTGAAAGATGAAGGTCACAGTCAGTGTTTTTATTTGTGTTTAAGAAAATCACTGAACTTTGTGCTCCTCCATTTTTATTGCAGAGCTTAACCTCCCTCTACCCCATATTTCCTCTCATGGTTAAACTAAGAAGTCTTCATTTTTCTGTTCTGATGCCTTCACTTTATTAAAAAAAAAAAATCACAGTACCCAATTTCTGATGTGTTGTTATAGTAAAAAAATTTTCAGTCAGGAATTGGTGCTTGGTACAGAATGCCAGGAAAGCAAGATCCCAGCCCGATCCAGCCTTTCCATTACTACAGGGGTAAAGAGACCTTTCCCAGTTCTCTGTGGCATTACTAGGAAATAAGAGTAAAGGCTGAACTAAGTTTTAATGAATATGCATGGTCTAGATCTCTGCCAAACTGAAATAGTGTAGTCTGGGCTCATGATTAATTACGGGCGCACCGAGAGACTTCTCGCCCACTAACATAGAGGGAAACCAAAGCTAGAGCAGTTTAATTCAGAAAAAAAGTGTTATAAGGATACGATGTAGCTTCATTAAATATAGATGCTGGTTCTTTTACTCTGCCACTATTTACCACAACTCAGAAATCTCAGCCTTTTTCCAGCATGGATATACATGTGATAATAGCAATAGTAAAGCAGCTGATGACACACGCTCCCGAGGCACGGCTAAAACTCTCCTGCTTTCTGGCATAAATACATATGCCTGCAGAAGCTGCTTTATTGCAACATTTATGTAAAATTCACTTTGGTAGCCCTTGAATTTATTTCTCCACGTTGCTGCAAATTGAGACAGATGGGTGCTCTGCCTTCCCTCCAGACCAGACCCACGCGCAGGGCAAGCAGGGCTTGGGATAGCTGCACAAACAGCGAGCAATTCCCTGAACCTCAAAGATGAGTAGCAGCTCCTAATTGTTATCACTTGCTTTCATGCCTCTGACTCAGTCCTGAATTTTTGTTTTCAAACAATATAGTTCATCTCCAATGCAAAAAAAAAAAAAGGAGCACTTCTGGCCATCTCTGAAGGCTTTGTGGCTGGAACATGTTGACAAAGACCAGGGGCTAAATTGCCATTTGTAAACAGTTCAGGAGGGGAAGAAAAACATTAAACAGAAATACAGACTCCCTTTGATGAAACAGGTCTTAGGTTTTTTGCTTTCTGCTGTGTTAAAGCTCATCTCTTCAAGACAGATGCTGGCAGAGTTATCCTGCAGCCTCTTTATAGAAAAATACTTAGAAGTATAATAGCAGCATGATTTCAATATTGACATATTTATACTAGAGAGTACAAGCAAGAGAGTTTTTCAGCATGAGCTTGTAAGCAATTAAAAAAAGACAAAAAGTTGAAGCATTATGCCCCCTCACCACTACATATTCTGGCTGTGCAGCAGTTTGTGGACAAGCTGCTTTAGACTGCCATTAAATTAATATTTCCAACCTATTTGCTTTCCCCCCTTGCTGGTACAGAAAGCTCTGTCAAAGTCATGAATCCAGCTACTCCAGCTTCAGAGAGAGAGAGAGCTAAATTCTCACTGGCACATCTCCAGATAAAACCGAAACCTTTGAGGACTGAAAACTGGAACCTGATCTCACCAGAGAATAAATTGACTTTTTAGATGCCTGGAGCACTCAAGAGCCCTAATGGTTCAATCCCTCCCTTGCCCAGCACCCTTCCTGCCCCCAGTACAGCACAATTGCTTCGGCAGGAGGAAAAGGGGGAGACCAGCAGAGCCCAGGGAGGCGAGAGCTGGAGCCAGTGACCCTAGAGCAGGGTCTGAGCAAAATCATCTCTGCCCAAAGCACAGAGGGCCCAGTCTGGCCAGAGCACCTGCTGCATGGACCTGACAAGCCTGAAAATGCCGAGGCCAAGTGTTGAAAGGTGTAAGAGCAGCACATAGCATGACCCATCACCGACCTTGTCTCTCCCTGCCCCACCTCACCCTGCCCCAAGCAAACAGGCCGCTTCCCTCTCCTTCCTTTCCTCCTAAAGCCTTGAGCTTGAGCAGGCTCAGCTTTGCCTTATTAGCTGTCCGCTGGTAGCATTTCCCTGACCTACCTTTGAACCTTGACAAGGTATTAACCCCTGAAATCCTCGGCTTTGCCTGGCCCAGAGGGGTTGCCAAAGGACACCAGGAGTGAGACGGGGAAGCCTGGCCAGCAGGCAGGGCGCTGTGAGAGCCTGGCGCAGAGGAGAGCATGGAGCACCCCAAGGTGGGGTGTTTTTCTCTGTCTTCTCCCTTTGATTGCTCCACAAATGATAGAGAAATGGCTGGCAAAGGAGGATGGCTGCCCTGTGGAACACGTTTGCAGGGGTTAGGAGGGTGCTGACCCAGCCCTCGGAGCTCGGCAGGGCTGCGGCTGCCGCAGTGCTCAGGGCAGAGAGCTGTGTAAGTCTTTCTGCAGTTCAGAAAGGGGAGTTTTAACTTCACCTGCTATATTACAGAGCTAGGAATTCGAGTCTTTGGAAACTTATGGGGTCTCTCCCGATGGGATGGGTTTTGTCCTTCAAAAATGTAGAAAACTTTAAAAAACCTGTACAAATTGAGTGTGTCGGCCGAAGAATGAAACTGTAACCTGTTTTCTTATTTGAGCTCTAATTTTGTGCCTGCTAGTACTCACTTACACAGAACTTCAGCAAACATTTGTATCTCTCTTAATTTTCCCTATTCCCTATTAATTTCTCTTATGTTCAATAAATGATCCTTTATGCCTGTTGGTTTAACACTTCCTTGCAAAGTTGTTTTTCCCCATTTTTCCATAAGCCAGATATTTTAATTTCTTGCACTATGCCTCATTTGCCAGTAACAATGATGTATTTTCCCTTTCCCCATGTATTTATTTTTACTGAGAGATGCAGCCGTTCATCACATTCAAATGAAGAATTATTACTTAGCTATTATTATTATTGCTAGTGATGGTATGTAAACAACTATAATGATGTGTGGGCTTGTGTAGGAGCAAAGACCACAATAAAGATGTTGCCTTAGGGGGAATGAATGAGGGAAACGTGCAGAGACTTAAGCAGAGCACCCTCTCCTTGCTGGGTTTGTCTCTAATTGCTCTCTTCAGCTCTATTTCCTTTGGTCTGTGTGGACCCCTCCCCAAAATACACCCAGGCACTGCCACAAGGATACTTGAGAACATGAATGATGTGGGCAAAGGGGTTTCACTGGCTGCGTGTGACGAGCGAGGGGTGTTTTAAGTGTGTGAGAAAGAGAAGAAGAGGGGCAGAGACGCATTACAGAGATGATGGCACAAACAAGGCTGCAGGACAGCCTGGAATAAAGCTTTTGGAGGCCACTGCTGGGTCACTTTGGGTGCTGGGCATAGCAACAGCGCTTCTTCCTCTGGTTTCCTTGTCTGTGAAACTGGCATTTTTCATATCAATTCCTAATACATAAATAGGATTGCTCTGAAGCTATGAGGCTCTGATGTTCAATTCTCTCCCAACTGGAAACAACCAGCAATAAATTGTGTATTTGCTCAGCTGCTCAGTGGCTGTTGTGCTGCCAGGTGCCAATGACTTTGTCTGGGGTAAGCAGGTAGGTGACAGGGAGAAACAAGCCCCACACTGATTTTTAAGGGCTTTAGTTATGCTTGCCGGCAAAGAAAAATCAGCAGAAAATGGGGAGTGAGCATGAAGAGAGCCAGAACTGAATGGAAAAAACCCAGCGCTTTGGCAGACCCATAAAGAAAATTCAGGCTAATAAAGAAAGTTCAGTCTTTTTATTCTCTGCTGCCAGCAATTTACTGCCCTAAAAATGAAAGCAGTTGGCTTTAGACAGAGCAGCCTTGAAGACAGTAAAATTTCAGTACCATGTATTAGCCTGGCTTCCCTTTGCACAAGTAGGAGGTGAGCAGAAGAAAGAGGGATCAGCCCGGTCATCCCTGGTCCCTCTGGGGACCCCTGCGGGTGGGACTGTCCCAGAGCCACCGTGAACTTGCAAAAGCTGGTTTTCCAAATGAAGATCCACCCTTGCTGCTGTTGGAGCCTTGTTACATTTTCAGTCTATTCCTTAGTGCTAACCCTTTCCTGGTTCTCTCTTAGTTTGCTTTCTAAGTTTCTCTTTCTAAAAGCTTGTGGTTTTTTGGTGTTTGTTTGGGGTTTTTTTGATACCAATGATGCTCAACAATGAGCCCTGTGAGCAAACCAATGAGAGGAAAATCCACTTAGGATCTCCAAAGACCTTACCAAGCAGTTTTTGCAAAGAGCTGACAAAAGGGGAGAAATAACTTAAAACATATTTTATGAATTCAGAAGCCTGTTCTGGGATAAATATTTTAGCCTTTCTTCTCCAAAAAGAGGGGTTGAAAGTGTAAGAAAGATGGAGAAATGAAAAAATCATCTGTGTCAGGGATATGGCAAGTCAGTAACCAAACGCTTTCAAGATTTAATGTATACCAGAGCCCTAAAAGCTTTCAAATTTATTACAGATATTTTGAAGTCCTTACTGTATTTTGAAAGAGCTTCCCTGGTTTAAAACACCATTCAGATCTCCTGTCACTTTTGTTCCCACTTGCCTTTCAACAGCTAGAATAACATATGCAAAGTAACATACACCCACTGCATTTCCACTGAGGCACAGACCAGGCCCAACATTTCTCATAATGCTGATGGTTCTGCCCCTGGATGGTGGCTTCTGTCAGAGTCATCACTTAGCCCAACATGATCAGGGCAAAAAATGAACTCCAGGCTGAAGAAACTCAGTGAAATATTTTGTTTCCTGTGACTTTTGGGGTGCTGGGAGCAAAGGCGATGGTCCCCACTAATTCCATGCAGCAGAACACCAGAGCTGGGTGCTGCCTCTGTCTGCACATTCCAACAGCAAACACCAAAATGCAGAGAACTGGGGGGAGAAAAATAGCTAGATCTGAGGGCTCCAGATTATGGGAGTTAAGGGGCACAGACTCGTTCTCCTCTGATAATGATACCTTCAAAAATTCTCCTATTTTGGAGATATTCACTATAATATTCTCCCCATTCGAGAGCAGTAGCCTTGCTACTTTCACTTGACTTTGTGCCACTTTGGTTTTTAACTCTCCATCCCTTCCTCCTAAAAAGACCTTTCTCAGTTTGTTTGTTTGCTTGTTCTCTTCCACGAGATCCTTCAACAAAATCACAGGCTGTCAAAAGCAAAGGCGCCTGCATTTCTGAGCCCTCGCTGCTCTGCCGGGTAATTTATGAAAATGGAAGAGCCTGTTTCAGGCGTAATCCAATTTGTCCTCTCTCAGCATCATAAGCACATTTGGAGCCAGATAAGACAATTATCACATGGATCTTTAATACCTGCAATTTATAGCTAAAAGCTTTGTTCTGATAACTTTGTTTTCAAGTGCCGCGTGCCGAGGCACGGGCAGCAGAGCCCTTCCTACTGCAGTTCGCCCAGCGCGGCCGTGCCACGAGGAATTTTTGGGAGAGGACACACTCAGAATGCGAGAGCACGGATTGCTTTGCTCCTCGGGGGAAGGGATGGGGGTGGGGGCAGGCAGAAGACGAGGCTCATCTCCTTGTCCCCAAGGAGAAGTTGGGAAGGTGCTCAATGCTCCCAGCACCTCCAGCACGGAGGAGGGGTTGGAAAGCGCACACAGAGAGTTGCTACTGAAATGTGTTTCCCATAATCACTTAATTTTCAGTTGCCAAATGTGACCTGAATATGTTACCTCGAGCACCCCGCGGAGCAGGGGCCCCCAGCTTAACCAGAGACATTCCAGGCTGAGCCCCAAAAAGTCAATATTTTCCCGAGAGCTCAGCGAAGTTGCTAGCAAGCCTGCAAACATTTACTTTTTAACATTATGCTTGAATACTGATATCACAATGCATAGCTGCTCATTTAAAAAATAATCTGCTCTCTAATTGAATTACTGGCTCTTTATCGTTGTTTGTGACTCAGTGTGCAGAAATGAAATATTCTAATTATTTCATGATAAGAAATGGAGATGGGAACTTACGATTTCATCATGTGGAATGGTCTGTGACAGGGTCTATGTTCATATGATAAGGTTTGATCTGATAAAGAATTAGCTTATCTCACTTATATATGAGTAGGAGTATTTTGAGAGCAAACATCAGACACTTTCTAGATCAATTTAACGTGCAGCCTTTGAGCATTATTAGTGTTTGCATTTGGTCAACAGTGAAAAATCAACTGTATTTGGCCACACACTGCAGATTTGCAAATTTAAAAAAGCGAGATATTTTTGTAAGGAAAAAATGAATTCATTTCAAAATGTTTGTAATTCTGTAAGACAAAGGCACAACAGTTTAAGGCCACACTACTCCTCATAGCTATGCATCTAGGGCACTACCCTACTTTCTTATCAATCCAAACACAAGAATATTTTATAGCAGTTACGAGTTAAGGCTCTTTGATGTTTATGTGCTTCTTTGGTGAATTTTCCTAGGCAGATCTTATATCTAATGCTATTTTAGCTATCTCTTGATATATCCAAGCCATCATAATATCTCAGCTCCGAAGGTCCGTGGTGCATTTCTTCGGGGACTTCATTAGTGGAAGATATCCTGACTCAGTGTATGGGCTACTTTTGATGCATCATTCATACACACAATATTCAACTCTACATCACAGGCTTGTTGGGGGTGTATTTCGTGTAGCGATTTATTACAGTTATCCAAACAGTGTTTTAAAATTAAAGGGTTTTATTTGCATATGTATAACGTTAACTAAAGACTTTCAAACAATGAAAACCTCACTATCAGCTCGTGCCCACATGAGCAATTAGCTTTTTCTCCGTAGATAATTTGACCTGAAAATTACCCAGGACGTTCCAGTGCAAAGAGTCGGGGTGGGTACAGGAAGCCAAGAGTGCACAGAGAGGGGAGATGAAAGAGGGGGTGCTTCGAAGGAAGGAAGAACTGCTCAGGTTTGGGATAAGTGAGGAATGGATCGAGCTGCTCAGAGGATGGTGCTTCTCTCCTACACCTTTGCCTTTTCAAGGAACTGCAATGGCTCAGAGTCAAAGCAGGTAAAGTCCCTTTTTCAGCCTGATCATCCCAGGGGAAATTGGTCACATTTATCCAGAAATAAAAATTTCAATGAGTAAATGATGAAATGGGAACTCTACCTTTTCTGGAAGGTGGTATTTGGCCCTAGGACAGGCAGAGATTATCCATTCTCTATGCTTCTTATTTATAACTCGAGGAGATGACAGCGCTTCTAAAAGCAGACTGAGGAGTTTTAGGCAGTCTGAGGTTTAAAATTAGGCACTGGAACTAATAGGCTGTTATTGTCTCATAATTATATTTGACATGATGCTCTTAACTCTTTTCTGAAACATCATCCTGCACCGAAGGGAGTCAGGAGGCCGTAACTTCACTGCAGCAGCAGAGCTCGACCACAGCAGGACATGGGGGTGTTGTGTCTGCTGCTCTTCCCAGCTCCCCCCAGATGCCCCAGAGAGGCCCCAGCTCAACAGGAACAACCCACTGGATGAGGCTATTCCTTTAGCTGCAAACTCAAATTGAGGGATGCTGCTTAGGATTGCTGCTTGGAGACCCTGCTGGGAGGTGCCATTCCTGATGTGCTGCTTTCTTGCGCTGGGAGCAGAGGAAGCAATTTGTTGTTGGCTGGTTTTAGCAGATCCTTACAGCACTTCCAGCAGTGGTTCAGGTGCCCTGGAATGAGCAGCATGCCTCTGGAGCTGAGTCCTGCCAAGCAAAGGCTTGCTTTCCTCTGCCACCCTCCTGGTGGTGCAGGAAGCTGCAGAGACCTTTCCTTCATCTTTTCTCATGGCCTGGAGATCTGAGCAAGCACATCCTCGTCACAGGAGCCAGGCAGGCACCAGCCTCCTGTCAGCAGGAGGAAGAATAAAGGGCTGCAACTCAAGTCCCTTTAGTCACACAAGGCATTCAGGAGGTTCAGGTTTGAGGGTTTTTTGCCCAAGCTGCTGGAGCTGTGACCTTCAAGGTATTGCCTTGACAACTTGTGCTTTTTAATAGAGCACAGTCTGGCGGAAGGGAGTTAATTTACATGGGTTTTCATTCTCTGAGCTCTGTCATCAGTGCACCAGACTCGCTTATTGAATTCCCCTGTCGATAGAGCAACCAACTGCAGCACATTCACATCCAACAGCCCAAATGAAGCACCTGTTCTCAGTTACTTGAGGATTAATTTCTCTTTTCCACTTAGTTTCCTTTCTTTCTCTGCTTTTGGCTTCTGCTGCTCCTGGCACCAACGCAAGTACTGGGAGCTCCAGTTGGGGATGCAGCCACCTTAAACAGCCCTTTTATTTGCTTAGTGCCTTTTCTTTATTTCCCTTGCTCTGTTCTTTCAGCTGCCTCTCTGTCGTTGGAAGTCCAGTTCAAAACAATCTGTGCAACCTAATGCAAGCCAACATGATTTTTTATGGTAGAGCTGTATAAAGCCAATAATTGAAAAGGAAAAATAATCATATTCCAGGCGGGCGTCTTGGGCTTACCAGGTTCTGCCATCAGAAGTAGCACTGAACACACAAAATGCTTGAGCATAGGAGTACCTTAAAGAACCAAATCCACCCCTTCACCTGGCCCATGTGGTCCCACGGGTCCTCAGCCACTTCCCAGAGGAAGAGCAGAGGACTCCCTGCAGGGCTTTTGCAGTGCCAAACACTCGTGTTGTGGTCTGACCCAGAAACCATTATTTTGTTTCTCCAGCTGCTGTGCTGGAACAGAGCGAGGAATGAGATCTTTTAGAGTGCCTAGGGATGGATGTTATGGGTTAATTAATGCTTCAGCAGAGGTGATAGATAAGGGAGAGTTATATGCGTGTTTAAGGTGATTCATGCCGCCCCACTGGATTTAAGTCTAATGGGAAGCTTATTTCACTGTATTTATGGGTAACGTCCATCCATATCCTCAATATCTCTCTGGGGAGCCT
Organism: Mohoua ochrocephala; assembly: GCA_013398855.1. Taxonomy (NCBI): domain Eukaryota; kingdom Metazoa; phylum Chordata; class Aves; order Passeriformes; family Acanthizidae; genus Mohoua; species Mohoua ochrocephala. The sequence goes on from VZTA01025685.1 coordinate 45,746, forward strand.
TCTCTCCACGGCCATCCAACTCCTCTGAAGAAATATGGACTCGTCAGTACCCATCTTGGCTGTAAATCTGCAATTAAGAGAACGGTCCATTTACTTCTCTGCCATGCCAAGATGCTAATTCCTGGCAGGTTCCTCCAGCCAACAAACCCCTCTCCCCTGCCCTGCTGCAGCCCCACAGTCTGCCACCCCCACCCAGGGCAAATAAAAGCCTTTCACAGGGGAGCTGCAAACCCCCAAGCTGACTTTGCAGCTGTTTTCTCCCACTTCTCAGAGCCACTGGACACACGGATGGGACAGATCTGAGCCTGGGTTTTGGCTGGATGAGCTTCTCCCCCCTCCCAGCATAGCCAGTGCTACCCTATCCTCACTTTCCCTTGTTGTTCCCTTGAGGTTTGATTCAGTCCTGCCCTCAGGCAGAGCCATTTTCACATTGGACCTTCAGGGCTATCTTTTTTACGTGCCATTATGTGATTAATTTCCTGCTGAGGTGGCAGGAATAAAACAGTGACATGACAATCTGTTTAAATTCCTTTTTCTACCTTCTTTTTCCCCCTTTTCTTTTATTGTTTCTTGGCTTATGCTAAGCCTCAAGAAACTGCTGTCTAGTAACCCTCTGCCATCTGCTGTGCTGCTATCAAGGAGGAGCCATGCCCAGAGATGGTTTGTCTTCCTTCTTTTTCCCTTTCCCCTCTGCCAGGAATTTGCATGCTCACAGCTCCCTTTGGGCATATTCTACCTCCACTGATTCAAGGGCCACAAAGGTCTGGGCTGCTAAATTAACGTGCAGGCACAATAACATCCAACGAGTCAGAGCCCAGCATCATCCTATTTATATTTATATCCTGTAAATATATTTGTTGTATGAAAATACAGGAATGCCTGCATGCAGTCGTGTACAAGAGCATGTAAACAACCTGAGCACAGGTTTGGGGGCAGAGAGAGGCAGAAGGAAGGGAAAGGAGAAATGCAAACTCTGGTGCACAGTTCCTGGAACAGTCCCAGACCAGAGCCCTGAGTACAGCATGGCTGGGTCATGGTTAAAACACAGAATTGGCTCACGCAGAGACAGGAGTTAAAAGCCACCAATTCAGAAGGCTTCCTTGTCTGAAATGAAGCTTTCAAAAACAGAATTACAGGGAAAACTCAATAATCTGAATGCTTCAATGAAACCACTAAGGGTTTTCATTGCATGAAGAAACACCTTCAAAGCCCATTTTTCCTGTTAGGCAAGTACTGGGGATGCAGCAACAGTCTGGAGGTATCAGTGGTGCTTTTGAAATAGGCTGGAGACTCGGTGCATGTGAATGTGTCTGTGCCTTATGGAGCACAATGGGTTCCTGACCTATTTGGATGCTAGACATGAATATATAAATATTAAATAACGGTTAAACTGCTACATCAATTCAATATCTTGACAAAAACCTTTGACTGAGGCTTTTTCAAACCAGGAAGATTTAGGCTGTTTTCCCTTTGGGACAGTTTTATCTGAGTGTAGTGCCAAGTTTACCCCATTAGAGCTCTTTGCCGAGCCGAGCTCGTGTACGTGTTGAACAAAGGAAAGTGCAAAGATTTCTTCAGGCAACAAAGACAAATCTTAGTCTCATCATGTCCCTGTTGCTGCTCAGCCTGAGCTGCAGGAGGTGGCTGGGGCTGAGTGTAGCATCACAGCATCACCCCACAGGCTGGTGACCACCAGCCACGGGCACGAGCAGGGAGCAGGAGGGAAATTTGGCAGCCGAAGGCAAGAAATTGTAGCGACAAGCAATGTCTGCCCTCCCTCCAGGTCTACAGGGAATCACACTGGTGCAGATGGCTGGGAAAAGAGAAGGGAAAACAGCAAAGAAGTCAACCAAGTACACAGAGGGAGAGTGGAGGAAGGGTGACTGTACCCTACAGCAGCATGGCTGCACGGGCTTTGGACCATCAAGGTGGGTTTTGCTGGGATGAAGAGGGGTGAATTTGGGGATGTGGATTACAGCATGCCACAGTATTTAAGCTCTGTTTGTCACCACTGTCTGTCTCAGTTGGTTCCTTGGCTTATTTTCTAGCCTTAGACTTTGTGTCTGACTCAGACTCACCCATAGCTTGAAAACCCCACAGCTCACTAATAGCACAACCTAGCGCTTCCTTCCTCCTTTTAATCCTGTGTTAGTACAGAAAGCAGTTCCCCAGGACCTACAAGGCTGTGGCAGGTCAGTTGTGGCAGGCTTTGATTTATTGGGGTGGTGGATGATGGGGGAAGGAGGGAGGAGGAGCAGTGCAGGAGGGTTTGCCTGCTTGTGCCACTGACTGTCACACTGTGCACCCCTGCCTGCCACGAGACCCTCCTCTGGCTGCAAAACCTCCCCTTGCCCTTCCCCATCTGCTCTGGGCCCCTTCTCCAGCACAAGTTTTCCATCCTTGTGCTTTGAAGACATGCTGGTATCTAATTCTTTGGGCACAGCCACTGGCAAAGTGATCTCTGCACACAATCTTTTCTTGGGAATTGCTTTGGGATGCGATTTACAGCACAAAGTCCTGACAGCAGCTGCAGCACCAAGGGTGCTTTTCAGTGGCAACGAGCTGCACAGTTTGAACCCAACACCAAGTCAAGGCGTGCTGATGAGTTCCCCAAGACTGTGCACGACTAAATGAAATGATGGCATTACCACATCCACTACCAGATTTTTCTGAATGGGTGAAAGATTTAGGGCATCTGTTAAAAGATTCTCGTGAACTCGATTTTGTGGAATATTTGTGTTTTCACAGACGTCTCCTATGTTCCAAATCCAAGAATGCACCAGATCTTGGATCAAACGGAGATACTACTGACTATAATAAGAGACAACTTGTATCTGAGATACCCTTAATAAATCACCCAGGGTGGCAGAAGGGTCCCTCGTACAGCAATTCAGAGAGATTAAGTGACTTGCCCAAGGTCACATAGGAAGGCAAAGCCAGAGCCAAGATTTCAATCCAGTTCTCCAGCAAATGCCTTAGCCTTTAAGTCTACCCATTCCTCCTCAACACGGAGTGAGAAAAAATATTGCAGAAATCTCAAGTTCAAACTACTTGCTACTTGGAGAGCAGCCCATGTCCTGGCTCTTTTATCAGTTTGTGTGGAAAGACTCCAAGACATTACTTATATTGACTCAATATTAAATGGCAATAACCACCACAACAGATTTACTGTCTGGCAATGTCTTCCTGTCTGCTACGGTAGCAGTAATGATAATTTTTTTCCTCATTAAAAGATTTAGGTTCTTAGTCCCTCTAGCAACTTTTTGAATTTTCCTGTTCTTGGGAAGATCAAATCCTTATCCACATTGTTTTATCAGGGAAGGATCACACCTGGTGCTACTCCACTGCGCGAGGCAGGTTTTGCCTGGGAGTGATTTTGTGTTTGAAGGCACCATTTGACTTTCATGCTGTCGGTGCCACGTGGCAGCAACCCATGGGCAGATCAGGGATGCTCTGGGAGGACACAGTCGGCAAACATCTGCTGCTCCCTGGGAAAGGTTCAGCTCCAGGCCTGAAAGAAGTGCCTGACAGTCATGGTTAGAGGCAATGAAAGGCTCTGACATTGCTGTGCTGGCTGAAAACCAGCAGGATGTGCAACAAGAAAAAATCTTAATTATGGACCTACAATGAAGCAATACATTTTCTCTTTGTGCTACCTCAGAGGAGGGTCCAAACTGGACAAAATTTTGGGAACCTGGTTTCAGGCAGTCATTCATTGCACCAAGACAGTACTTTAAAGCTGTTATGTGTCAGAAACTGCCTTAGCACTTGGGCTGAACGAGTGCTGCCCCATCCCAGCCTTCTGAGGCAGGGTTTTGAGCCCTGGGACTGCCACTGGGCAGCAAGATAGACCTTGTTCCCCTGCACCCCCTGGAGCCTGGGAGTTTGATACCAATTTCAGCAGCACCAGGCTTTCAAGCTATGTTTGCTCATTAATTTCTCTTGCCTTTGCTTGCCCGAGTGCAGTGCAGGTGACCGAAGCGATGAGTCCGGTTTAGTTGGTTTTGAACTGCAATTTGCCCGTGTCTGTTGTTACCAAACCGCACAAACACTCATCCAGGCTGCTGCAAACATCAAGAACAGCCTAAGGCGCTCTGGTGGTCCCTTTTGCCCTACGGAAAAACAGCAGGAGGCAAGAAAGAAACAGCATTCAGGCAGCACTTGTTTGTTCTGGCTCCGTGCGCGCAGCACTGGTGCGAGGGACCTCTTCCCGGCTGAGCCATATGCTGGAGGGAACAGTGGGAAATTCGAGATGAATGATTCCTCTGACACCTCCCACATTCTGCCGGGCTCTGCGAGTCTCACCTTGCTCACCACTGCTGTTGCTCTCTCATTAGGAGCAATCACCAGACTGTTCATGTCCCAGGGGAGCGTGGTGGCCTCTGCTCTGCAGCACCGGGCTGTCCTCTCGCTGGGCTGCTCTTCTCCCACTCACCTCCCTTGAAATCCTCATTTATATATTTTTTTTTTCCACACACATCAAAGAGGGAAAAGGGAGAGAAATGTCAACAATTAATCTCAAGATTGGTGCTGAAGTTCTGCTTTTCCATGGCAAATGTCAGAATCTGTATCCGCCCCTTGAAGAGATGAAATAAGGCTAATGAGCTTGCAGTGCAGGCAGTGTGGTTCTGTGCCTGACCCTGGAGGGACAGGGAAACAGGCAGTAGAGGAAATATTAAAACTAAACACTTATTTGCAGAGTGTCTTTGTTCTTTAACCACTCTTTGACAGCAGGGTGCTGAGCTCTCCTGTGCTGAGCAAGCACAGCACTGGTTCAGGATGATGCTCAAGTTTATGTTTAAAATTAAGCTGTTTTTGCAGGAGTTCAAGTAGATACAGAAGCACCATCCTGAATAACAACACACTGCAAGTGGGGGTAGGAGGAAGAGGAGCACCTATGTTACGTGAGTCAGAATCTCATTAAAGAGAATCTCTGTCCAGGCTTTTCCTTCCTTGCTGACCTTGATTACTCCATTTGGTACCCAAATGCCACCCATTAAATCTAACGGGTTTTGCAGGTGAAAAACATCTGTGGGCTTTCACGGGGAGAGGCTTTCCGAAGCAAGCAGGAGGGATGCTTGGGCTCAGGCAGTGATCCCAGCCCAGGCACACAGAGCACACACTCCCAGTGAGACCCTCCAGCCTCCTCATCATTCCCACAGGATTTTTTTTTCCTGTATAGGACCACCAGGTAACTTCCCCTCCTGTTGCATGTCGTACATGCATAAATGCTCTGCAAACTGCTACCTCTGAGGGATTTACTCTGCAGCACACAGCGCACCAGGCTGGGAGAACAGCCCCGAGATACCCCTCTGTGGTGGCAGCAGTGAGGTGGGCAACGCCACAGTCCTGTGCCTGGGAAGTGAGTAAATATTTGTACAGTATTTTGAAGAAGTAAGGTAGGACTGAATTATTCATTCCAATTAGATACTTTGCAAATGTTTCCCTTTTCATCTCATCTTAATTCATTTCTGAATGAGTTTGAATTTCATTTGGTGCATTTCTTATAATTGACCAGATGCTGTTTGGGCACAGAGTTTCCAAACAGCCCGGGCTGTCTCACAGGCAGCTCTGTCTGACTCTTTCTCTCCCCACCCCCCTGCTGTTTTTGATTATTATTCCAGCTATATGCCTGGCCATATGTATTCTTTCTGCTTCCTAATTACTCTGAAATTTTTCCAGGGGAAAACTGAACCAGCATACTTCTGTTTGATTGAATTTTTTCGATAGAAATCTGAGGATTATTCTGAATAGGAAAAAAACATCCGTTCACCCAAGGAGCTGTGAGGAATGAACTGCAAGGGGCCAAAACCAGACTGGGCTGCTTTACTGGGCAGAGCAGTTCAGAGCTATCCCTCTCTTTTGTCTCCTCTTCTTGTCCTCTCCTCTCAATTTTCACACATTCAGCCTTGTAAAATCCAGATCACCACCAAGCTCTGGAAAGCGGAAGATCCCCGGGTTTCCACGCGATTTTGGATTTGCCCTGAGGTTTGTGGGCGATGCTGGTGAGGAATATGCAGCACCCGCCACAAGGCAGGGTCAGGCGAGGCGAGGCAGGGCTGGCGTCAGCTGCAGTGTCCTTGGTGCGAAGTTTCACCTTCTTAATAAGCACCGGCAGTTCCGTTCCACCCGCGCCGAGCGACGCCGGCTGGATCCCACCCGGGGCCCCTGCTGTAGGTATTCCGAGGCTTTGATGGGAATTTGCTATTAATCTACAGCCAGGGCAGCTTTTTTGCTTGATGCCAACGTTGCAGGCGCTTGCTTGGGACTGGAGAACTTTTAACTGCTGACTCTGTCTATTCTTAGTTTCCTCTTCCAGCAGTAGAAAATAACGATCCATCAGCTCCAGCGGAGCACTGCTGATTTACACCTGCTGAGCACCCAGCCTAAGGTGTTTCGTTCATCCCACCATTTAAAAAAAAATAAATCGTAGAATCTTTCAAGTTTAGATTGTGAAAATGTGTTTTTCCTGATGGAGCATCTGGGCAGCACATTTAGAAGAGTTTCTCCTCTCCTGCACTGTACCAAGTACTGGCGTTATTTTGTACCACGTGATGATTTTTAAAAACGTATTCAGCTTTCGCCTTCTATTATCTTGGATCATTAGCCAGCATCCTGTTATGCAATGTGATCAGTGAAGCTTGGTGCAGTACCTCACAATGTGATATCATTTCTCAAACAGAGCATGCAGTGGGGAAGAAATTAATTTCTCAAAGCTGCGGCATCATTACTGACACAGGGAAATCAGATGGCTTCCCTGGCTGTTTTAAAGGGTTTAAATGCTCTGGCTGAACACTGAACTGAGAACACTGGAGAGTTATTTAATGGATCCACTTCCAGGACAAGAGGGCTATTTTCTTTTAGGATGTGATTACATTAGTGAATGAAACTTTGCTGTGCTCTCCTAGGTTTCCTCCTCGTGTGGAGCTGTCGGAGCAAACTCCAGTTTGCGGACATACCCCAGAGACAAGGGAGATGAAGGCACAGGGAAGAGCAGATCTCCATCCACGGGATCTCTGATAACCTCCTGCAAAACAACAATTTAATGAATGCCCCCAAGGCAGCTCCACTGTTGCTGGGCAGGGTGCAAGCTGGGGATCTGATTAGCCATGGGTTCATCAGACAAGTCAGAGTGCTGGCTCAGGGTCCCAGAGCATCCCTCTGCACAACACACACAAGAGGTGCAGCCCTTCCAGCCTGCCTGTTCTGCAGTCCAAGATAGTCTTTGTCCCAGGGGAGGATGAAAACAGTTGTGTCATTTTCTCCTGAACAAATGATAAACTGACCTTCCCTGGATAAACCACTGGGAACAGAAGGAAATTGCCACACTTTTTTGTTCAAATGCCCGCACCCCTTTTGTGCATCCACAGTTTAGAAGCATGAATCACTCATGCAGAGGCATTTGTGCAGATAAAGCGCTGTGCAACACTTTGAAAAATTACCTCCAGAAATATGGTTCAAATGATGCAAATCCAGGGGATGTGATGTGGTGGTGAGAACTCATTAAAATCTTCGCTTCAAGAAGTTTCCTTAAAAATTGTTGTCTGCGCTGGATCCAGGCGCGCACTCTGAGCCTGGAAGCAAAATTAGTTTGTTTCTTCCTTGGGAATGGAGTAGCCAAAGTTCATTTCAGATACTGCCTTGCACTTTTTCATCCCTAAACTGTTATGCACAAATAAATAAAGTAAATAAGATGTTCGTCCTTGCCCACCAGCCCAAAAGGTGTGAGAGGACATCGACGTTTCTGCTCAGTCTGTGACCTGCTGTGCGTGCCAGCAGCTGGTGGAATCGTCTCTCAGGGGTGAAGAGGACACCTCCCCATCTGCTTTGCATTTATTAGCCTTGACTTAAAAAAACAGACGCACGTTTTGCAGCAGTGCAGCTGAAAAACTCATTTTTTTTGCTAGGAGACATGTCAAGCAGGAATCCAGATAGGTGCCCCAATGTCATTACAGCCTCAAAACCTGAGCACAGAACGAAGACCCTGACCCAGCCCAGGGGAGGGGTCCCTCAACTCCTTCATACCAAAGCAGGGACAAGTAGCTCCCACTGAGGTAACCACAGCAAATTCCTAATTCTTCTTCATCCATCCAGGATCACAACAGTGTGATCTCTCTGCTCTGGGGGCAGCAGAGTCACAGGATTTCTGAGGATCGCTCATGGAAGGAGATGAAACGACCCCTAAGGCTCCCCATGTCACTGCTGGGCTGAGCCTGGGTGGCCTGGTCCTGGTGGGATCGTTTCCTGAGGCAGCCCGGGCTCCAGATCACACACAGCCAGCAGAGTGACCCCGCAGGCAGCAAAGCCCTGCTGCTGGCCATGGCTCCAGCCCTGACATCCTCCGGAGGCACAAGGCAGCTGCTCTACAACCACGCCACCCCCCAACTCGGTTAGTCCTTGAAACTTTCTCCAAGGGCCTCTGGAAACTCTTTTCTCCCCTTATTTGTTCCCTGCTCCTTTAGGAATCCGGCATTTGCGAGCACGTGCCCGCGCTGGGCAGCCCTGCACGCTCTGAACACCAGCTTCTGCAACGAGTGCTGCCTTTCTAATGCACATCTTAGGGATGCAAATTTTTGCAAATGAGAAATGTTCTCTAACATTATGGATACAGTTTATTTTTGTGGAGATCAGAGAATCTGGCAATGTTACACAGCGATGACATTATTCCAACTGAAAATTCAAAAACTCATTGAAACACTGTCAGTCGTGTATTTAGTTTTTCTGCTGCCAGTTGGTGACAGGAAGGGCACAGATTACGGGCGCATTCCAAATGTTTGTCTTTTCCCTGTACTTTTTCAAACGGAAGAAACATGTATCAAAAGGAAGCAGGAGATTTCCCCTTTTTTCTTCTAATATTTAAGGCAAACCAGACTTTCAGCTGCTTTAAGAAGAATTCGCAATGAAAGGAGCAAAGCACAAATTGCAGATGTACCAAATTCTTGTCTTTCTTTCTCCATCTCCCTGCTGATGTTGGGCAAACTTTACAAATGGTGCAGTTACCAGGTGTCTCCTCAATATGACATTGTTACTTTATTCTCCCTGTTGCCCAAAGCTGGGCTTGATGGACGCATAACTCAGTGCTAAAAGGAGAGCGGTACTGCCTGGGTCTTTAACTCATTTTTCTATTAAACTGAACCCATTTCTATTATGCAGTACAAAACCCCTGGCAGCAGAGAGTGGCAGGGAAGGCAGGTATTCATCCTGCAGCTTTACAACAGAAGAAACCAGGACGGGAAGTTTAAATGATGTGCCCGGGGCTACACAGCACAAGAGTGCCAAATCGTAGGTGGAAACCAGCAGCCCGTGGTCCCCTCCCTTCACTTGATGCTGCTGCAGAGTTGAAAGAGGCATTGCTTCCCCAGGCCAGGAAGGCTGGCATTTCCTTGCCTGCAGCCTCTGTTAGAAATACTAATTTAAGTTTCAGTTATTTAGTTTACGAGGAGAAATACTAAAGGGAATGTTTGCAAGAGGTTTCCTGAAGCAGGCATGCAAAGCAACAAAGACTTTACACTGGCATATTTCATGTCTGCATGAAGGACCCAGGGAGTGGCCTAATGAAGGATGGTAATTCATTTCCATTCCTTTTACTTATTTTTGCCTGTTTACCCATAAATCTGTTCTTTGTTTAACATAAAAAATAGAAACACTTAGGATGACAGCCTCAGATATGAGAGATTGATGAGCTAATGAGGAGGAGGCTGAACATTCACTCCTTCGTTCCCAGGGACTAACTCACTGAGGAACTTGCGTCTCTCCTGCTTCTAATTAAGAAGGGCTTGAAATTCGTTAAGGACTTTGGAGTACAAGGTTGTTCCTTGTTTGTGTGCACATCAAGCCCGTGGGCACCCTGTGGGTAGTTCAGTCTGTTTTGGCAGTATTCAGGAGGATTTTGGAAGGTACAAAGGTTCTGGCTTAGAGGTGAGATGCACAGGTATGAGGATACATCATTGTCATCACGCTATGGAGGAGGTTTTTCATGTTCACCCTGCTGGTAAATCTCCAGTAGCTCGATTTGCATGGGAGCATCCAGGCTTCCTCTGCAGCTCTTGTGTGTGGTGGGTATTTAATATAGCAGAGAAAGGAATGGTGAACCCTGGCTTGGAAGCGTGTGGGAAGTTTCAGAGAATTTCTCCATCAGCGAGTAGCTTTTATTCATGTCTGCTGTCTCCATGAAGGAAAACAGCCTCTGAAGGAAGGACAGTCCCTTTGCCACTGAAACCAGCCTGGCTGATAAAAAGTTTGCAGAATTCAATTCAGAATCAGGCAGATGTTAATAGATTAAATCCTCCTGACATCGTCAGTACAAATTCCATTGATTGCAGGGGTGTTAGGCTTCTTGTACAGGGCTGGAGTACAACAAAACCCACTGAAAATATGTCCTTTTTTGATGCTGTGCTGCACTTTGTTTATAAGCAGACTACACAACTGAAACGCTTGTCAAGTCTCTGAAATTCATGACAAAATTCCTATGACGTGAAGTGATGTGGACTTTTGCATCACCCACACCCAATGTTACCTTTTTTCTCTCTAATGACTTCCTTCTCTTCCTATGGAACTTGTAAACAATGTTGCTCCAGGAAAGAGTGAAAGGAGTTTGCCAAGAGCCTTATTTCTGTGCTCCACATTTACAGATGGTCAAAGAAATAACCTCTGCCAGAAGGATGCACTGGAACAGCTTTGAAAACCAGGGCCTGTGTATCCCGTCTTCTGAGTCCATGAGCTTATTAAGTTTTTAAAACCAATTCTGTAATTCCCTTTAATTCCAATAACCTTTGCATGGATTGTTGACACTTCTATTGAAGCTGCCAGATGCTGTTAACAGGAGTTGCCACTCAGTTTTACGTGTGCAGGTGCTGCTGTTGTGAGCGGCTTTGTGCAATTAATTCAGCTGTCACAGGGACTTTGGAAGCCTGTTGTGGATCAGATTGTATCTGTCTATTTTAGGGCTGATCAAGAATCCTCCCCAACCAAAGATAATCCCTAAATGGACCACTTAGCCATTAAATCCCGGCCCACTTCCAAGCACAGGGACTGCTCCCTTTTTTCCCAAAGAGTGGCTGGAACAACCAGGTTGAGGGAAGGACAGCAGCTGCTCCAAGGGCTGGAGGAATTTCCTTTCCTAGTCACAGGCTGTGGTAAAACTGCCCCAGGGCAGAAACACTCCGCCTGCTTTGGGGTTTTTCCAAAGGTTACAAGACATCATTATTGAGCTCTGGGTTCATCTCACCCAACGTGAAACCTCTGCAGATCTCACTGGAAGAGAGACAACCAGGTGTGCACAAATGCCACTGGGTGCACCCACCTGGGCAGTCAGACTGCAAAATCTCGGCATCTACCCTGTGCCAAGTACCCAAAACCTCTCTGCAGCAAATCTCCAGAGCCAGTTTGACTTGCCTGAAGTTTCTGCTGCTTTGTGTCCCTCTTCTTCAGGAGCAGATTGTGAGCCCAGACCCCATTTAGCTCTGCCAAACCCCCCCGGTCCGACTGCCTGAATCCAAGCAATGTGCTGCTCCATGTAGTTTTAAGTGGAGATTATTGACCAAATGCTTTTGCAACCTGATAAATTCCCAGACTGATACATGAGGGTAACCAATATCATTAAGCACTGAGGATCAGCCCAGCGCTTCCCACCGCGGGACAATGCCGGATAAAAGCCAAGTTATTATTATCATCATCCCTGTCTCTGGAGTTAAGCCTTGCTCCACTTTTTAAAGCCTTAGGTAATTAGGTGGGAAGATAAAAATATGTAATGGGAAAGAGAGACTGTGGGTCTTAAGCAAACACCTGAGTGAAACAGGAAAGGTGGCTCCAGAGCTCCGTCACTGACCTTGAGTTGCTCTCTGCTGCTCAGTGTGGGGGTCACTCATCCTCTCCGTGGGTTCCCTTGGGAACATCTGCTCCTTGCACTCCTTCAGGGGTCAAGTTTCCACTGAGACCCCGGGATGTGGCTGTCACCAAGGCTGAAAGCGTGGAGGGATGACCACCTTAAGCTTCTCGCTTTATTAATCTCCTGTCATTAATTGCAGGGGAATTTCTTCTGCCGTAATACACTTATCCAATACCATCAACTCTCCAGACATGAACTGTTTCGGAACAAAGAAGACTCAGGGGTCTCATGGCCATCATGAGAATGCACTTCTAAAGTGAATTAATGTGTTAACCCTTCCACAGCCCGTCTTTGAAATATGTGTCACTTGGAATTCTGCACTCAGGGCACTGCTACTTTAGCTCTGCAGTGCAACAGGAGTGAGAAGTAAAACAGTCTGGGGGGGAAAGTCATCACGAGTGGGGCAGCCCTGTAAGATTGTGGGCTCCTTATGTATTTGAGGAATTAGGGAGTATCCTTGCTGTGTCCTAACAAGCCATGCTCAGGCCTGGGCTCCAAGTTTCTTTTCAGTATCAGCTCAGTGTGTGACCTTGGATTAAACACTTCCCTGTGCCTCCACTTCTTCCATTTGAGGATGATGGTGGGGATGATACAGATCTCCCTCATTAAGTCCTCCATAAATGTCAAGTATCTTTACACTATTTTCTGAAACCAACCTCCTCCTGGAGGAGTCTGACCTGGCTGTGAACCAGTTCTCAGTGGTCCTACACCAGTTCTGACCAGGTGAGGATCCAGCCCCACTGGTGCCTCCAGCAGGCAGATCCCCCCCTCAGGGTGATGCTGAGCAGAACTGACAGCTGGGTGGGTGATGGTGCCCCTGTGCTGCAATCGGGGTGGTTTGAGTGTCTCTCTCCTCCTCTTAATAACTGCAGAATATCCTGAAACAAAGTAAGATTTCTCACCTGATGTCTGTACTTCATTAAAGCGTGTTTAGACAGGTGGCTGATAGAAGAGGGGTGAGTCCTCCTACCACCCTGCAACCTGAGATTTACCAGCATAACTTAAACAATGGCGCTTATTCCTCAGTGAAACATTGGAAAACCATGAGCAATGAAACTCTGGAATAACATTTAGTCAGGCACAGCATGAAGAAGGCAGCAAAGCAGCAGAATCAGCATATTTTCCTTTGTTTCTCTCACAAACTCTCATGTCAACAGTCTCAGCGGTTGTTCTTTGGAGGGCATTTATACTGTTGCACATTGCATTACGCCGTTATTTATTCTCTCCTGGCTTTGTGAGAGGAAAGCAGAGCAGCAGACAAAGGCTTCTGGAATTAACACATCCGAGAGAGCAATTCAGGGAGTGAATATTAAAGCAGGTGAGCTGTGCAACACATCATCTCCCTGAAGCTGTGGGTTTTTCTGCTGAAGTAACAGTGCTGCTGCCTGCATGGAGCTCATCCTCTGGCAATAACGTGCTGCTGGTGGCAGGTTGATTCGATGATGCTCTCCCTGTCTGTCTACACTGTGAAATTAACAACAGGCTCAAGACCAGCTTTGTGAACACTGATCGCTGGCTGTGTTGGCACAGACCTGCCACACACAGCCACAGTGAAAGCTTTCAGCTTGCATTCCCATCACTTATCCTATCAGCTATGGCACCCACATACATCATTAATTAAGTTATGTTTATACGTGTTTGGCCTCCAGCGCTGGCTCTCGTATGAGCGCAGCAAAGTTTGGAGGCTCCCCCCCTAGAAATTTTTGTTCTGAGCATTTTCCACACCCACACAATACAGACCATACTGGTTTTGTCAGCTGCTGGCCCAGTACTCCCATCTGGACCACTACTGGCCAGCTTGTCCCTGTTTGGCTGACAAAGGAGGCAATTTCTTTCCCTCTCCCAGCAGAACTTTGGTAGCCACCACCACACAGCCAAGCCCTGCTACTCCTGGCCACAAGAGCATGAGAAGCACCTCCCTGGAGCCCATCTCCCACAGCAGTTCCTCCCTGGGCTGCAGAATGTTGGGAATCACAGTCCTGAGTTCACTTCACTCACATTCACCCCACACTCTCTTCTCTCCCAAGGGGGAGATCCGGTCTCTCCTCATAAAGCAGAAGTTCATTACCTTCAATTATTTTGGAGCACTCATTTTTCCCCTATGATGGACTCTTTGGACACAGGTACACAGTCAAGCCCAAGGCCAGAAAACTGGCATTATTTCAGTCCCAAGTCAGTATTCCTGCAGGCTGGCACCCAACCTGAAGGGATACATTCGTGACCTACAGCAATGACAACATCCGCATGAGTGGGCTGTCAGTTTAAAGAAAAATTTGCAAAGCCTCACAGCACTCAGCTGACCTCAAAGTGCTCCTCTCTTCTCCTCAGACCTGTGACTAACACAGATTTACCCACAAAGTGCCATTCTCCAGGTGAAATAAGATCCGGATGAGAAGCAGTTGGCTCCAAATCAACTGAGAGAAGAGCAACAGCCGTTGGTGAGCAGCTGGGACCATGGCAAAGCAATGGAAAAAACCCAGTTACCTCACCCTGTGCTCACAGCACCTCCCCTGTTCGAGAAGATGGATGGTATTGGGGTCACAGAAGCCTCATCTGCTGTGGTAACAGCCATTGCCAAAAACAAGTGCTGATTGCTGAGTGAATTTCCACAGGCTCCTTTTGTGCCAGCTCCCTGAAAAGAAAGCACCTCGTGCATGCACGGAGAGGAGCGCTCAGTGAGGATGGAATTTGGGCTCTCTGTGCTGCGGGGTGCATCATTATCCTGCCACCCACACCTCGGATTCCAGGGTGTGGAGGGAAAATAACCATCTCCCCCCTACCTGGTAATTGTTCTCCCTGCAAGAAGCAGAGGTTTAGCTCCTTCCCTCACAGGCAGCAGATGGTCCGGCTGCCCCAGAGAGCTGGGGGAACGTGTGCTGGGCCAGCTGCTGGCTCTGCCCTCCCAGGACAGGGAGGCAGATTGAGATGTCAAGGGTACATCTCTGGTTGTTCCTGAGGCAGCCCAATGGGTTCCCCTCTTCTGTTGTCCACCCAGTGGCCATTTCTCCATGGTAATGACAGAAAGATGTTTTATAGCTTTGATGCCATCCTCAATCTCAGATGTATTGGCCAGGCAAAGCACAAGAACTGTCCATGCAAAATGCCAAATGGGGCAATTGTGACAAGTACAGTGTGAGCAGACCAAGAGGGTGCATATAGGACTTAGAATAACCCAAGCAGGAAGTTTTAAATGCAAAGAGAAGCAAAAGGTAAATTCAGCAAATAATTGTCAGCTGTATTTCCTAAGGGTGGCTTTAACTATCCCACAAAGTTAAGGTAACATCAGAAAAAGAGATGAGCACATGAACACAAAGATCAGAACTTCTGTTCCCTTTTAGTGCCCTGTTCCTGGGTTTAGGACTGGCAGTAAAGACATTCAGAAAGTGCAGCTGATCCGCTTGTACCGGCTGGGAAAGCATATTCTGTCCTGTTCTGTTCTGCTCAGCTCACAGCTCCTGGCACAGGTAATTCATATCCTGACTCTGAGCCCTACAGCAGCAGCATGAGCAGCAGAAGTGGAGGATTCTGGTTAGTTAGTTAGTTAGTTAGTTAGAATGAAAATTTTCTTGCCTGCTTCATAGAATCAAAAGGCTGGAAAGAACCTCAGCACCACAGCAATTTGCTCTCTCTAGTCCTTTCCCCCACGAAAGCTCAACCATGTCTGTGGCACTTCTGATAAATATTTATCCAGGCTCTGCTCGGAGGCCTCCAGCTGTGGAATCCCTACAGCCTCCCCAGGAAACCCTCATCCTTGCCATTAGAAGGTTTTACCTCCCATTTAGTCTGACTCTTCCTTGCTTAAGTTTAAGCCATTACTCTGTCTGGAGAGAAGAAAAGATCATTTTCTTCCTCTTCACAGCAACCTTTACAAGTCTCTCACATTAAGTAGAAGATCAGGGAGAGACAGCAAAGGCAGAAGCAAAGGCTGGAGCTGTTTCTGCCCCTTCTGGCAGTTCTCCTCATCGAAGGTAATTCAGTATAAAGAGGTGCTTTCTCCCAGTGCAACAGGCATGTTGCTAACATGCAAACAGGCTTTGTGCCATCTGAGCAGATGCATTTGTACACAGGCAAGAAAAGGCCATGTCTGAGCATCAGGCATGAAAAAGGAGTTGAAATCCAGACAGAAACAATCAGGCTGTTTCTAGTATCACAGTTTTACCAGAGATTATGAGAAATTTATGTAAGTACAACATCTGATCAAACCATGATGTTCCATTTTTCCCCCTGCTCCATCATTCATCTCTTTGAAAGCAGAGTTCAATGAGTTGCTACCAGCACCCAAACACCAGAGCTGGAGATGCACCATGGAGTGGCACCAATAATCCTGCAGCAGGTGGGAGATGCCCAAAATCTAAGCCACAGCTGGCAGGAACCCCTTTCAGAGTACCAAAGTGCATGTCTCTGGCTGTCCTCCTCAGGAAGATGGCAGTAGTCTCCGACTATAATCAGGTCTGTCCAGCCTTCCCTGCTCCCAGGAACAACAGCCCAGTCTAGTTCCAAGGGCCGTGTGGAGATAACAAGAACCAAAGAGGCAGCAGGTGGTTCCAGCTGAGTTCATCACATCTTTGCCCAGAATAATCTGCTGGACAGCTGTGAGGAGGAGAATCTCATCTGGCTGCAAATCAGCATAAGCAGGGGAGACGGGATGTGGAGTCAGGCAGAGAGGCCGTCGTGGATTATTTATGGTTCTCAGTGGACGGACAACTTTCCTAAGTTAATAACCCTGCAGACAGAGCTTTTTTTTGGTATTTCAAGAGCAATAAAGCACATCTGGTCTTGCTTCCCAGGCTGGTAAGTACTGAATTGCTGGGGAGATAGTGTCCTTGATGCTAAGAGGACTTTTTATCTTATTTTGCAGTATATACCAACATAATCAAGAGGCAACACTGGGGAAAGAGAGTTTGTCTCTGCCAGACACTGCTGCATTATGAAGCTTTGAGCATCCTCTTCTCTGCAGGGCTTTGCAGGAAGGACATTTCTGTCTGTCTGAGCCTGAGAGCTGCAGATGTGTATCAGGCCAGGACTACAGAGAGCAATTCTGATTGAAATGTTTTCACGTGCTGTCACACACAACAGCTTTTCCTTTTGTCATCCCATATTTCTGAGGTGGTCACCCACCTTTGGTGTTTTCCTTGCAAAGTCTCTTCACAGAGCGGATCTTCAGCCTGAATGACTCCTGAAAATAATTCTTATTCCTAATTGCAGGAAGAGATAAAGGAGATTTTGAGTTTTAAAATCACTCCCAAGGGTCACAGCCAAAGTACTGAGGCTTCCCAGAGTTTGGTTTGTGGGTTGGATGGAGCACCCAGCAATTATCTGCTGTGTTGAATCAGCTGTTCCCATCACGTAGCATTTCTGTGCATTAAGCTGATCTATGTTGACACAAGTGGGATATTGGGGAGTGCGAGCTGGGACTCCTGGTACTTTGCACAAAGCAGACACGGATAATTGAAAAAGATGTTCCCTTCCACAAAGCACTGCAGGCCACCTCATCATCCCTCTCTTTCTGTTCCTCCTGCATGGCTAAATTGAAAGCGAGTGCACTGCCTGCCTCCTGCTGCTCTTCCCACTGTCTCTCTCTCATGCCACTGGCTCAGTGTGGATGGATGATCAAGTGGGAGCTGTGCACTTTGCCATCAAACCATGTCACAGTGGCTGGGACCTGGCTGGTCAAACAGGGCAAACCTGACCTCTGATAAAACCCAGGTGAAGACCACCAGGAATCACATCTTGCTCCCTGAAGGCAGCTTCCCTTCCTTCTGGCCTCTAAATGTTTCTGCATTTGCATTCAGATAAAACAGTTCTCCCTGCATGCCAGGCCAGGTAAGAAAACAATCCCAAAGGATTGCACCAGGCCAGAGGTCAGGGATGCAGGACAAGAACTAGGCCCCCCATGGGGTGGACTCCGGTCCACTGGACCATCATGCACACCCACTTATTCCCATCCTCTGCTCAGTGACCCCAGTAATCGTGCCAAAAGAAAGGGAGAGAAAAGCAGAAACTCAAGAGTCCAGCACCAAGCTGCTCCCAGCAGGCACAGGGGTGACCAGGGGAGCAGCTGTGCTGCTTGCCACCGGGATTTCCCAGGGATGCTGCGAGGCTGGTGCCATTTTAGTGCCATAATCTACAACATCAGCCCAGCCTTGGCTCTGCCTGGCCCCTATCGATCCCCAGCCTGGGCTCGGGGGAGCTGCAGCTCTCTTCCAAGCCGGTTCTGTGCTGCGTATTTTCACTGGAAGGTATGATTAACTCTGAATGTCAAAATGTACTTAGGGGTTGAGGAATAAACTCAGGGGAGATGAATGTAGTGAGACATGCTATTATTTAAAAATACCCTGAATGATTTATGCACCCTCTGCAGCCCTCATGCACCCCCTCACTAATGCTTATGCATTTATGGACTTCAGTTTTCAGCTGGCAGTGAGGTGTTTCTGCCTTGAGGAACAGGAAAAAAGGTTCCTGACACTGAACTGAAGCTCATAACCCACTATAAACCCAGCACTGCATGTTCCTGGCCTTCTTCCACACTTCGAGAACTCGGAAGTACCCAGCAAAAATGGTCAGGCCACAGGTTTACAACAGTCAGGAGGAAATATTTTTCCCCCGCCATGCATAATTGAGTGACTCTCTGCCATGGAATTATGGAGATTGAAAGATAAACAAATTCATGGGCAGATTAGACAAATTTATAGAAGACAGGAGCAAGTAATGGCTATTAAATGGGATGATCGAGATGCAATTGCTGCTTAGAAAATCGCCAAATTCTGATTGCAAGAAGGAGCAGAGGAGCTGGGTGCTTAGGGAAGTGCTGCTCTGCGTGTTCTCCAGCTCATACTCCTGTTTAAGCACCTCGTTTAAGGCATGAGCTGGGGATGGAAGGATGACTGCTCTGATTCACAATGGGTACTATTTCAGTTCCTCCCCCAGCCCGGTCACCTCCCCTCAGGCACCATCCAGTCCTGACTCTGACACAGCCCAAACCTGCAGAGGAGTCACCTGGCATCAGAGTCAGGGTGTGCAGCACTACCAGCAAGAGGCTGCTCAGCAGCACTGAGCATTGACTCTGCGAGGAAAATAAATTATAGTGTTCATTTTGGGGGGTGGTTATAAAACCAGTTCGTTCTGCAGATATAAACATTATAAAATAAAGTGTAAAATAAATCATTAAAAATGGGAACACAGCAGGAGAAGAAAAGGAGTAAGGGGAAAGGAAAGGAGAGGTAATGAATCTGGAAGGACAGATAAGCAGCTGAAAGATGAAAGAGGAAAATAAAATCAGAAAACAGACCTGCAGTGAAAGGAGAGTGCCACAGAAACAGACATTTGAGGAGCAAGTTCATTTGGTGACTAAAGTCAGGGGATTTAATGTTACCTGCAGATTTACAGCTTAAACTTTCAAGGAAGTAAACTTTTGAGTGGCTACAATGTCATCTAACCTTCCAGAAACATCACCAAGTGGTTAATGTACACATACACATTAATATGTAATTTTACTTCGGTATACACACACATATCATTTTAATATACACGCACACACATCATTTTTTAGGACTCCACAAGGAGGAAAAAAAAAAAAAGGTTTTTTTGAAAAGTATCAATGTTTGCTGCTGTCAAAGAGGGAAAGCTACACGCGTTTCATCTGCTGTTATTTCCCAGCCATGCCGGAGGTATATCACCAACAAAATGTTACCCAACAAACCCTGGGAATGTGACAACTGAGTGAAAGCTCTGCGAAAACAGACTGAACGATTTGTAAATTAATCTGAGATGAGACAAGTGTGTCAAACATACCCATCCACCAGCACAACAAATTTTAAAATTCAATGCTGTGTCACCAGTGATGGCAGTTTCTTGAGAGGCACAGCCGCGGGGGGAATGTTCCAAAGCTCCGATCCCCCGCACACAGCTCCTGCCTGCACCTGCCCTGGAGCTCGGGGTGGAGAGAGGAAATTCTGGTGCTCATAGGCTCTGTAAGTGCATAAGCCATTGCTTTATAGCAGCGAGGCTTTCTCTGACCTTTGGATATTGCACATCAGAAAATGGCACCTCATTATGCAGCTGCGAGAAGTTGGAGTAAATGGCCTTTTTCCACTGTGAAAAACAGAACGAAAATAAAACCCACAAAACAAACAAACAAACCCAAACCTGTCCTACAGCCAAGATGCATTTGGGTCCTTTCCTCGGTACAAATCCTTCTCTGTGGAGTAATAGAGCTCAGTGAATAAAACCTGCCCCTCCTTCCTAATTCACTCCGAAGTGGAGATGATTAAAATGAACCATTTATCTTGGTCCCCTCTGCACAGGGCCGACCGCTCCGAGCTGCGAGCACAAGGTGTAGTATTGCTTAGCAAGGCAATTCCAACAAGGACATGGCACAGTTTCTTAGGACCAAATCCAATTAAAACATTTCCATTTTCATCTCCTGACCACCCAAAGTAAAGCAGGGAGCATCCAGCTCCGGAGCACTTCAAAGCGCTGTTTAATTGTATGAATATTTTAAACGTAACACAAGAGAGACAGATCCTCTGCTGCTTTCAATTAGCGCAGCTTCACAAAGTCAGATGCACACCAGTGAGGAGACTGCCCCAAATGGGGTTTAAGGGGAAAAAAAAACCCACCAAAAAGCACAATAGCGCAGTACTGAAATTCAGCTTTTGCAGAACATTGGAATATTTCCAGTGTTGCTCCTCTGAGTGATGTTCCATATAGTGCTAAAATGTACAGATATCTGATTTGAGCTATCATCCCTGCCTGGCAGGGCTAGCCTTGCTTGTAGCTGGTGAGGGTGCAGCCTAAACACCTCCTGAGTCCTGCAGAGCTGAACATCACTGTGTCCTGCCTTAGAACCCCTGGCTGGAAGGCTGGAAGGTGACGTGCATCCCCACTGACATAAGAATGACCATTTCTGAAAGTCTCAATTCTCCAGGCTTTAGCAGGAAAGAGAATTCAAATGCCACTTGAGATGGGGTGCTGAGCACTGGGTGTTGGAAGGCAGCCCCGTCTCCAGTGTGTCATGTATCGCCCTGGGGCTCTGCTCGGTGTTTCTGCTAAAGCAGCTCTTGGAGTCGTCTCATTCAGGGAAAAAAGCACGCTCCAAAAAGAGCCTTCTGCTGCAGAGTCCAGTTCAGAACACCCTGAGTCTGAAAGGGACGAGGAGATTATGAATAAAATAGTTGTGTTGCCTTTTTTGTGGAACAGCGCGGAATTTCAGGATCTCAACAGGAAAAGCTACAATTTACAGGAAAATATTCAGTGGAGTTTAAGAGACTTGCATTCCCGCAAGAGACCTATTTTAGATGGCTAAACCCCCCACAGACAGAGCCCAATTATCTGGGGTTTCTCAAGCCATTTCTGTAGAACTCTGTTAAATTTTTATAGAATCCTCAAAACTCCCACTCTGGCGGATCCTCCGAGGTTTCGTCATTAAGGCAATTCCTGGAAGAGCGCTCTGTGTTAGAGGGAGGAAGAAATAAAGCACGAGTTGCATCCCCAAAGAGCCAAGATACACACAGAGCATATTCACAGGGGCTACAACAAGCAGCCCGAAACTGTAAAAGCTGATGGCACATCCCTAAGTTGCCCTTTAGAGAACTTTGCAAAGTCTTGTGCTTGTATCAGTGATAATGAAAGCGATTAGCACAGTACGATTAAACTCCCCCTAGGACATTTTTTTTATATTTTAAATTAAAGGTTGGAAGTTAGATTTATCCTCTTCTATAATGACTTTTGGATTATACTGTCTGAACTGCACGGTTTTAACTTGTGTAAAAATATTAACCCATGAGAGAACTCACAGTGGTTGAAGGTGTTATCAACTCATAGAACCCCATCTAAAAACTTCCTTTCACCACCTTTTTTTCCCTTATAGGCCATTAAAGTAATACATAAATCTTCATTTTATGTGTGTCTCAACCTCAAGACATTCAAAGCAGTATCAAGTACAAGTGGTCCCCACAAGTTCCAGCTCCCACAGCCTCAGAAAAATTTGGAGTTAATCTGAGAATGGAAGGAAGAGAAGATCATCTTTTAAACAAACAAAAAACAAAAACCATAAAATCAAAACCCACACAGAACCACCTCAAAAATGAGTAATAGGTTTCCCGAGGTGAAAATGAAAATCATTGCCCTGGACACTTCCCTGCATGGGAAAGAGCTGGAGCTGGACAGGGAGTCCAAGGTCCCCACATGGCACCGTGACAGGGGGCTCTTGGGTCAGGCTTGGCAGCTCCCAGCCCTCATCCTGCCAGCCTGAAACTCTCACAGCTACGAGTTCTAGGATAAATCCTGCTCCAGCATCAGGCTGGCAGCCCCTGAGAGTCTGCAGGACCCCCACAGGGCACTTTGCTCCCATGGAAAAGGGTTTTCCACCCCCACAGCCTCGCTGCCTTCTCAAAGAAGAAGAACAGAAGGCTGTTCTACTCGACAGCAAGAGCTACAGTGCCTGGATGCTGTAGGGCTTTCCCCCATCCATCTTTCTAACAGTTTCACGTGTCACTGACAGAGTAGCCTATTTAGTTTCAAGGCCTTTGAAGAATTAGCGTGTGCCAGACCCACAGCGCCAAACAGACTCTCTGAAAGTTAATGGGTGACAAACTGCATATATTAAGTGCTCGGAAAATTGATCTGATGTCAGGTGAAGGAAATTTTTCCCCAGATCCTCTCTTTGGGCGAAGAGCTAGAGGGAAGGACCTCAGACATGTCCCGTTTTATATGTGGTGGATCTTCTCAATCCCCTTAAGAGCTGGGCTCCCCTGTAGCAGTGTCCCAGGGACTGCTGCTGCCATCAGGCCAAAATCAAAGCCCCAGAATGGGGCTGCAGAGCCCAACAACTGCATCCCACAGATACACACCCAGTGAGCCCACGTTTCTTCTCATCCCAGACTAATTTTCTATGTATTTCCCTTCCAAGATAAATACATTTTTTGGTTTTTTGTACCCTGATCTGAACATTCTTAATGTTCAGATCACTGTCAAATTTCTGACAAATTTCAGGGTCAAGCGGACTTTTAAAAATAAAATAAAACAAACTTCCACCAGCCAAAGCTTCTCCCCTGCCTTTAATATTAAGATCTGATCTACTTACCTGCCCATTGAATTCTAAAGTGCAAAGATAAGGTCCAATATTTGCTACTCAAGAAAGTGAGAAGTCGGTGTCTCTTGCTGAATAAATTCTGTCTCTGAGTTTGAAAACAAGTGATTTACTCCTTAAATATTTGTGTGATATTTTGCCAGTGTGAAAATAGTCTTCAGACATCACACTTCCATAATATTTTTTCTGAGAGTTCAGCTTTTCTTCACTGTTAGTCATCAAATCTGCCACTTTCTACTCTCTTGACTTCCACTGCACAATGCCTCTCCTAGGAGGCAATTATGTATGCCTTTTTAATATTCTTAAATGTTATCATATGCCTCAGCAAAACAGTTGTCAGATCTCTTACGAAAATCTAAGGCACTGTTGTTCTGCTTGGAGTGCCTTGGCTTACAATAAATCAGATTAACAAGACTAACTAAGTGGAGTTTAACTCTTCCCACTGTGACTCGAGACTTTCCCAAACTACACGTGCTGCACTTTTCAAGCTGTGCCAGCTATTTTTACCCATTAACTGAAAATGAATCAGGGAAGAAGCACTCCATAATATACTTTTTTTTTCCTCCCCCTCAAATCAGCATGAGGGATGAGAAGGGTTGTTGTTTCAGCACACACCTCTTCTCTTGTTAGACCAACAAAAGGGGTGGACAGCCCAAAGCAGTGGGTGGGGACAGTTTGGGTGCTTGAATTCGGAGTGGCTGTTCTCAAAGCTGCCCTCAATAAACACACCAAACTCCTCTGTGCCCTGTGTTTTGTCCCTGCTTTAGCTGCAGGCTGCTGGAATCCTGCAAATTCGGCTCAGAGCTTTCCTCCCACCTGAGAGGCTCCTCCTGGGCAGTGTCCCTGTGTCCCCCCAGCCCTGTGCCATGGAAGTGAATACCAGCAATCCCAAGACAGCTTCTCCTGAGTGCACCACACTTAGTAAAAATCAACACCAGAGATCTCTGTGTCACCCAAAAAGGGTGCTGGGGGAGGGGGGTTTGATGCCCCTCAGGCACATAGGGATGGGTTCCCCAGTCTTTGCCATCCCCAGCTGAGGTTCAAACCACAGCAGTGAGCAAAACCAAGAGGAGCACCTCTGCCTCCTCCCTCAGCACCAGCCAGGTCCATCCTCCGGTATCTGGGACTGGAAGGAGAACCCAAACAGAGCAAGATAAGCACTCTAGATTAGGATCTTAACACACCAGCAAGCAAAGAGGCTGCAGAAACTTCCCTCTCCAGCATTTCCTATTGGATCACCCAGGCAGGTCTCTGGCAGGCCACAGACAACCTCAAGGGAATCCCTCCTCATCCATCCTCATTCAGGGATAACAGGAGCTTCACAGGGCACCAAGGATCCCAGCTTGTCGACAACAACCTTATTAACCCAGCAATTAAGACTAAATTTGACCAGCCTTTTACCAAGAAACCACTTGCACACAATGCTTGGGGTATTTAACATTCCTTGATCACTGCATAGCTCAATTAACTTGTGCCATTCATTTCCTGCTTTTATAAAAAAACAATAAATAAATCAATGTGCAGCTATCACTTCTCATCTGAGAAAATGAGCAGCACCATCCCTGCATTTCGTGTCCTGAGGTGGAAAACGGCAGAGAAACAGATCATAGAGAAGGTGCCACAAACACGTTACCATCAAAACAGAGAAAAGCCAGTGGAAATGATGCAGAAATACTTAACAGCAAGATTCTCATCACTTGAAAGGGACCTGGATTCCATCCTGCCCCTTTCAGAGCAGGGAGGTCAGGCAGGGGATACAAGAACACCTCTCCAGAGAAGCATTGCCTTTTCATGCACATAAGAACGTGCATTTGTAAGGAGACAGATGTACAAAACTTAGAGCTACTGCTTTCCCAAACAAGCCACTCTCATTGAAATTCCTGATGGATTTGTGTTCCCGGGTATTCTCCCAAAAAAACATGTCAGTGTCAGCAGGGGAGTGACTGGGAGGAGAATGCACAATCTATATCTTAAATCAGAAGGACCTCAGCAAATGAGCTGGCCGAGGAACAGCACAAGAGAAATGGGGCATATGATGAAAACACATAAATCTGTCCTCCAGCAACCTTGATGCCACAACTTCCAGGCATCCTCTCAGAGGGCTGGACCTCTTGTTTCCAATTCTTTTTCATGAGTAATTCAAATTCGTGAAGTGGGCTGAAAACTTCAGCCAAACTTGTATCACCACGCACAGTCTCAAATACTCATAGGACTTCTGCACTGTGAATCCCCGTGCAAACTGATGTGTCCATGGGCAGCTGGGCCACCTCTGGAGCTCAGAGATGCTCAGGTGATTCAGAAATCAGTAAGTTACAACGCAGAAAACCTCTCTAAGTCTGTGAGCCCTTCTGACCAGTGGCATGTGGAACAGTAGTTTAAGACCGGGCAATCCAAGTGGCAGACACGGTTACAGCAGATCTGAGCCACCAGCAGATCTCTCCTCAACCTTCCGAGGTCACAGCCCTGTGACATCTCCTGTGCTCAGGCGGGAGGTGCTGCAGACCCCCAGGGCGCTGCTCTGAGCTGATGTCTGAGGGCACCCCTGTCCCACGTCCCACTCCCGAGCTGGCACACAGCACTTCCATCCTCTTCCCATGAGGTGCCGGAGTCCCAGCACAGATGGGAACCATCACTCACCTCCTGAAGTGCCTGGCCCCAAGCATGAAAAATAAGGATGAGAACAGAATGATAGCAACATTTTAGTGCACTTTTTGAATATAAAACTCACCAGCTCATTCAAAACCAACAGAGAAACTTGCACCAGCTGCAAGGTCTGTTCCTTCAGGCCCAGGAACCCAGTGAAAAGGTTAACTCAGAAACACTCGCTGTACTAAATAAACTTGCAAGACTTTCCCTATGATCCTTGTCTCTCACCTGGGCTATTTCCTACTAATTGCTCCATAACAGCTCAGCCACCAGTGCTGTAATGGGTGCCACGTTTCCATAAATGCTCTGAGCTGAGCCTGGCCACAGAGAAGCTCACTGAGAACAGGAGTTAGACCAGCTGCTCACTTGACCTATGTATTTTTATTTTTTTTTTAAATATGGAATTGCAAATCTTATCTTTTCTACACATATGGCTCCTCTACAGAAAATGCTTTTTCTGCTAAGAGACCCTCCAGGGGCACAGCATTGACTGCAAGCAAGCAATGCAAACACTGAAATGCTTTATCACCATCCAGAATACAAATGCAAAGGAAATATTTGACACAGAGCTATTTTTCAAATTATTTAAATAAAATTTTAAAAAAAAAAAAAAACAGGTGACCAAAGTGTTCTGTAGGTACATCCAAATAACAAACAGTACAATTTAAACAGCAACTGCTTACTGCTTCCAGTGAGACACAGTATTTAAACACTTAATCACAAGCTGGGGCCTGTTTACCATACTTTCACATTTTCCCTTTACTGTGACCCTTCAGATGACCTGCACCCTTAAGTAAGCCAGGCAGAAATCAAAGACAAGGGAGAACTGAGGCAGGTTTGCAATGGAAAACTGCAGGCAGGAGGCTTCTGGGGAATAAACATCCTGCTGTGTTACTTGCACACATCAGAGCAGAGAAACAAGTTTTCAAGGAAAAGTTGAGGTTTTTTTACCTGAGCACAAGACTACTCATGCAGCCTTTCCCCAGGAGACTGAATTATTGCACTGCTTGGGAAAAAATAGACCAAGCTTAGTGCAAGCTAAGGATCTCCACGGAGCAGTTTGGAGCAGGAAGCAATTACTGCTGCAATGGGGACTGCTGGAAGCCGGAGGCAGGGACAGGGACAGGGGATGCAGGAGCTGGGGCATGACAAAAAGCACCGTAGATATTTCACACTTTCCTCTGGGCAGCTGCACAAGGTACCACTGCAACACTTCTGAGAATTATTTTGTTGGGTTTTGGGCTGCCGTGTGAATTCCCAGTAGGTTTTTCACGGTAAGTTTCTGAGTTCATCTATATGATGATTTGATTGAGCCCATAAACTCAGCTGAAACTGCTGAGCTTCATCCAATTACGAGGTAAACCAATGTAAAATCCAAGCAGTGTCTGGGCAGCTGAGTCAAAGGTCAAAATTTATAACAGAGAACAAACCTGAGGGAGTTTCCTGCAATTTCAGGTTTCCGACACTGCAGAGGTAAGTTTTGAGCTATTAGTATAAATTGACAGCTTTTTCAACAAATATTTTAATATTATTTCAAATGTCTCAACATCCCTGAGTCCTTTAGCATCTTTTGGCTGCTGCCATTACCCATCCAGGTTTGCAGGAGACACTTACGGGTTTCTCTGGAGTCTGGGTCCAGTTGGGTTTATGTGAACGCAGCCTCGCACCTGGAAAACTCAGTGGTTATCACCAGCACTGCTGCCTTGGCTGCTTTTGCCCCAGTTGGAATTCCCTGTGCATGGTGATTGAGGATGAACCATTGACCACGCCATTTACAGAGCCAGGATTAATCAGAGACAGGAGAGTTATCCCTTCACAGGTGAGCAAGCCTCTACAGAGCGAAACTTTTCCCTTCTACTGCATGTGCTTGTTATTTCCCCTCTCAATTTATTCCTCCTCACACTCCTCTCATCTGAAATATTACACTGTGGTTTTGCCAAGGCTCGCTTTGTGAGATGAACCTTGCTCATTGGAGCACCTTTGCCAGGCACTGGGTTATTAAAGGCCTCTTCCCAGATGCTCTCCTTTCACTGCAGCCATCATTACGTGCACGGGAGAAGTCCATAAACCTCCAAAA
Organism: Mohoua ochrocephala; assembly: GCA_013398855.1. NCBI lineage: Eukaryota > Metazoa > Chordata > Aves > Passeriformes > Acanthizidae > Mohoua > Mohoua ochrocephala. Next base: position 73,445 of record VZTA01025685.1, read on the forward strand.
GAATCATCTTGTGCTGAGGCTCCGTGCAGCACAGGATGTTGCCTAAGCAAGCCTCTTCTCTTCAGTACCTCTATATTTATTTTTCTAAACCACTGAGGAGACTCCAACAAAATGCAAAACCCCCACAAGTGATTTTCTAAGATAAGCGAGTTGTCAGCTTTGCTGTTCACATCAGGTTTGACAATCTCAGGTACGGGCTGAGCTTTTGCTCTGCTTTTAGATTATTTCTGAAACCCACGAGCAGCCTGCCAGCGAGCTTGACTTTGATAGGTAGCGAGTCTGGGTCACCTTACTGGCAAGTTTTCACTTGGGCATCCTTTCTAGGATGAAACATCCCTATTTATCATGCAAGAAATGACATTTTCGTGTTATTGCAGTAGTTGGCTGCTTTGGTACCATCAGAGGAACAACTGAGGGTACAAGCTACCTCTCCTTCTAACTAACAGGAAGAACAACAGAGAGATTCATGCTCTTGTCAGCTGTTTTCTGATCTGCAGAGACAATTCCTCAGCATTCACCAAGGTGAGAAATGCAGAAATCCTTTTCCTCGTGGTGAAGACTGCACCATCACTGACGATCACTGAGGCTCTGGTTTTATCATCAGACAAACTCAGTTCCCTGGCCAGACAACTGGAGGGGCAGCAAGGTTGCTGCACTCCTGGATAGATCTACAGAAACAGGAATGAGGGATCTGCTCAGATCTTTGTCTTTCTGTACAAGAAAAGAAAAACATTTAAAGCCTGGCCAGAGCAGGGACCTACCCAGCAGCTGCAGTAGGAAAGATCCTGAGGAGCATCCCTTGCTACAAGCAGAGCTTCCATCCTTCTTCCACAGTGCCAGGTCAAGCAGCCTCAGCTGCTGCACATCCACACATCACAGAGGGCACAGCTCGGAGCTGTGTGCTGGGAGACAGGTCCTGAATGTGTTTTCCCTTAGGAAACATCATCTTGACTGGTGTGTCCTGCCCAAACCAGCGCTCTGCTCCGGTCCAGAGCAGCTTGTGACTCCCTGTACCAAAATCTCTTCCAACCCCAACCTTCCCACTGCCTCAGTCATGCCTTTCATGTTACACACCTTCCTCTAGACCATCCCTTCTTAATCCACGTGATCCCTTTTAGATCCTCCTATTCCACCACTTGGTCTCCTCATCCTGGTCCAATCACCAGAAAAACTCAGCTGACCACATTAAGGTAGCAGAAAGCACTCTGAAATTTATATCTTAAATAAAACTGCAATTAAACGAGTGATTTCATGCTTAAATCCCTCATGGGAGCAGGGGCTGAGAACATTATGGGCTGCCCCATTTCAAAGAGGAAAAAATCCTGGCCCATCTGTGTGTCTGCTCAGACACGTGTGTGCATCGGGGAGAGAAAATCAACCAAACAAATAATGATGCTAACCCTTCTATTAATATTGAAAAATTGGAAAAAGCTGTGTAGCTCTTCGGGGAATGCTTAGAGCAAGATCTTGGAGCACGGCACATCTGGAGTGCAGCTGTAAAGCACCATAATGGTGCGAGATGCCAAAGGGAAAAGTGTCAGGTTGGAGCCGGGAGTTCCCAGCACAGCACCAGCACTGCAGGGCCTGCAGTGCCTCGCTGGGGGCAGGCAGCAGATCCAAACAAGGGCCTGCAGTCTGGATATTATTTATATCTTGCAAGCTGAGGGTGCCCACAGCCACAGGGAGGTGGAAGGAGGTGTCCTCTGCAGCAGCGACGTTCTCCCACTCCCACGGCAGAGACGTGCCTGCTCCTCTCCTGCGTTACACATCACGTCGATGATCTCTGCTTGTCTAAGGTTTTCCAGGAAATCCTAAAGGACAGGCTAAAGCTGAATCGAAAGATACGTGATTGATTACAAGCCTCAAGGTGCTGAGCAAAGCACCAGGCCAGCAGGAACCCATCTCTCGCTGCTGGAGAGGGTGGGGGGTGATATCCTGAGTCTGCTGAAGTTATTGGTAAAACGTCCTTGGTGACCAGGATTTCACTTCCCAAGCTTTCCCGGGAGTTTCATGCTAACAAGCCCGGCTGTTGGTCCTGCTGCCATGCTGCACAGCAACTCCTGCCTGAGGGAAAAGTCCATACCCTACATCAGCTTCTTTGCCACGTTGCTCTGCGAGAGGGGAACCAGAAAGAATACTGGCTTCTTCCTGGCTTTGTGCAGGACTTCAGATAATGAGATACCTCTTAGAAGAGCAGGGATGAAGCTGTCCAGAGATGTTTCCAGCAGCCACTGACAGCCCTGAGCACTCAGCAGCATCCTCAGATGACGGAAAGAAAAATGATCAGTGGAGGGAATTAGAAGGAGTTTCTCTGTTTTCTGGCTTGATAAAAGCAAACAATGTCAGTGTTTAAAAAAGACATTTCCTGACTCTAATCACGAGTCAGAGATTCATAAGCTTTTATTAAAGGCTCAGACAAGAAATCTGAAGCCTGTGATTAGTGAATGCTACAAAGCCAAAGGGGAAACATCCTCTCTTTCCAGTAACACGTGAGCACGTAAAGTTAAATCAACTGGTTTGTGATTTTGAAGGTACAGCGGGATAAAACACATTTCAAAGGAATTAACGTGGCCAAACTAATACATCAGAATGTGTCAGGTGAACGAATTGTGTGTATGGCTGGAGAGCAAAAACTGGGAGTTTACGTCAAAGGGAACCAATGCCTCACTTTTTCCTGCTGTGCTCCATAAATCCTCTTATTTAAACACAAGGGGTAGTTAAGATTAGCACTTCTATTTTCTAGCTCTTTGGACTGGGGCACTTTTCCCCTCATAGTGCAGCACATGAATCACTCTGAATTAAAAAAACCCTGCTGTAAAGAGCAAAAAAAGTAGTTATTCAGTGATTTAGTCACAACCATTGGAGAAAAAAGTTCGCTCTCTTCTCTTTCCTCCCTTTTAGCCTCCAGATGTGGGCAGAAGGAAAATTCACTTGAAAAATGCTGCAGCTCTTTGTGTGGTGAGCTGATTGAAATAAACCCTACCTGCCTTTGCATATGTTTGCAGTTTAAAATGGATCTGTATTTACACTAGATGAAATATTTACCAAAATGATTATGAACATTTTTCATTTGCATAAGTCAATGAATTATATCTCTAATGCTGTTTGAAGGATTGGAGCATTTTTTGCAATGAGAAGCAATGCTTTGGCAATACTACTTTTTCATATAGTTAAAGAATTGGCTATTTTTGGCAGAACATTTGCTATCAGACAAATACCCCAAGCAGTTCTGAAGGTTTCTCATTATCAATAAATATAAGAGCCTCAGCTTTTAAGTCCTTTGCCACTGATTAAGAAACTCAAGCAGACAGCTCTGCACATTAAAGCTCAGGCCCATTTTCTATCCAGTGGGCAAAATAAATTCTGAGGGAAGCCTGTTGCTTTCAGCAGAGACACCAGAGGAGAGGAAGGAGGGAAGGAGAACAAACACATCTGAAAACCGAAATCTCCACAGCAAAGCCAGGCTCCCAACAGGTGTAATTTGCTGTACGTCTCCAAAGCCTGTGGAACATCACCGTGTCCCAGCAGCCAAGGCTTTGCCCACGCTGCCATGCTCGTGCAACTCAGCAACAGTATTTCTTCTCTGGCAGAGACTCCATCTGTTGTGCTGTTACAGCATCTGAATTCGCTGGGGTGCTGCCAGAAAGGATGTTTTCTTCTCTCTTTGGAGAAACAGCCATCTTCCAGACGCTCCTTGCTCTACTGAGCATTAGGAAGCCGCACTGAGGTGTCCTCCAAAGAGAGAGACCCACTGGGAAAGTGCTTTGCCAGCCTTTATCTGAAAAGGTGCCTCAAACTCACCAGTCCAGTTTAGGTCGCTCCCAAATCTTCTGTTCTTGTGCTCATTTGAATGGGAGACTCACAGAGACCTTGTACAGTTACACTGTCCAAGTGTTGTCCTCTGCTGTGAAAACTTAGGGTGGTAACAGCATCATAAATGCTTTGTTTATTACACGTTATTGTCAAATTCCTTACCTGAGTCTTCCAGAGGGAAGAGGAGCTTAACTGTACGACAGCAGCGTGGCAGCATTAGGGATGCTGGAATAATCTTTCTAATTGATCTTGGAAGGGGTGAGCAGTGATTTCCTTTGAGTGATTTTCATTAACTGAGCTCCTTCTTATTGCTTGGGTGTGGGTTATGAATATAACAGTTTTCACATGAGTGTACCTTCAGTTCAGACACAGTTCAAACACAATATAATCTGCTTCAGTAAACAGGTGAAAGAATGCAGCTTTCAGCAGCATTTTTATTAAGTACTGGCAAACCCCTGTGCATGTTAATGAAAATACAGCCAGCCCAGATGCAAAACTCTGTGATGAGTTAAGACATGCCACAGGTTAAGCAAAATATACCTCATACCAAATGATACCCACCATCCCTGCAAACTCGGCTCACAAGCACTGGGAAGTGGAAGGGGAGCCTGTGCTCCTCAACATGTTAACCATTTTAACCATCAATTTTTTTAAAAATTGTAATTTACCCCAGGAAGGCTGTCTAAATAACCCCCACGGAATAACCTGCTTAGGCATTTGCAAGTGGATTGCATCTTGCACTGCTGCTGAATTCATTCTGTGGGAGAGCATTGACAATGTGTCACTTACTTCATATTCACATTTACAAACACAGTGAGAAGAATGGAAATTAGACGTTCTTGTGGCCTCTATTATGCTAAACCCTACAATTTCGTGTTATTTGCCACATTAGTTTCCTTTATTCACTTCTGGTTATATATGTAACCTACACAAAAATGAGCTGAGGAAACCACTTGGTTAAGCAACCAGACAGTTGTGTGTCCTTGACCACAAGCAGTCAAGAACATGAGCAGTCACCTATTTCGTATGAGAGCTCTGTGATCACCTTAAACAGGCTGTGCCACCAAAACAGCTGTCCCTGTCCTGCCTTGCTTCATCCCGTCCCCTCACTGCATTTCAGTCAAACATCTCTACAGCTGCATGGCAAAACAGAGAAGGGATCTGAGCCAGATTCAAATTACCCTGATGAAAACCCACAACCGTGTCTTATGGTGGCCCTAAGGCATTAAGAAAGGCATTATTCCATCCTGGAACAAAATATTACAGGATGTTTCCAAGGGTATTGTGGTACAGCATTTTCCATGCCTGTAAGAATAAGATATTTCTATTTAAGCAGTAAATATCAACCCTTCTGCAAAACCAGTTCTGGTTCCCAATTGTCATTGTTCCAAATTTTGCACCGCCGTGCTGATTGCAGAGCTCTGGGGCAGATCTGATTTAGTGTGACCACGTGCAGCTCCCCTGGGTCCTCGGGGCTGGTGCTGATTTCATTGGGGATGCACAGTTGTGCAGCAAATATGAGGCTGTGCCCATCAACCACGGCATTCACTTGAATGGCTGCAGCTACCCTGGGATAAAACCCGTGGATTTCACAGGGTTACACCAAGAAATGCCCTTAGGCCTGGAGCTGGATGACAATACAAGCAGCCTGAGCTGCAAGAGCGACCAGAATTGGTGAGCAGTTCAGAGATGCTCTTTCAGACAGTTGTTTTTTGCTACATTACCTCATTGCCATTTTTCTTCTCCATTAGACTGTGCTGTTGTGCTTCTCTCATGTAGGGTCACCTCAGGTCTGCAGGGTACAGCATTGAGATGGAGAGAGGGGGATATTTTTAGGTCTGCTGTAGCAAAACATGAGTAAGCATGGATGTTTACAACAAGGCTAAAGAACGGTACAAGGAAGAAACATGAAAATAAAAAGATTTTGCTACACATCTCCCTTCCCTGAGCAGCAGTCACAAATTCAGGTCATTTAGGTAGGAAGATCTGAGAGCTAGGGTGGAGTTGAATCCAACTGCACCGTGCATGACCCACTCTGGGAATGTCCGGTAGGGCAGGACCGACTTCAGTCAGCTCTCCAGTTGAGGTTAGTGTGGATCTGTGTCCTGGTTGCATCCAAACTCCCTTCCCAGCACAGGGAATCCACAGAAAAATCACTGCCAGGTCAGCATCTGCCATAGCACTACCACAAACACATGCTCTGCCCATGGCACGGCGGGGCTGGGGGAGCGCAGAGGTTCCTTGGGGGCAGTGAACAAGCCAGAGCTTGTTGTTTCTTGCTCCGGTGTCAAGTTTTCACTGTGCTGTCTAATCAGTACTGCTGCGAGCAGGGAATGTGGGCTGTGCTAGTGCTTCTGCTGCATTCCTGCTGCAGGGAAATTGTGCTGGTTACACGCGAAGGGCTTCACCAGAACAACGGCGAGAAACGAGGAATTCAATGCTCGATGGTATTTTCACAGTGTCACTGAGAGAATGTGCAAGAGCAAAAGCAGCTCAGTTCAACTGGGGTTATTTAGGAACTACTCGAAACACTGCTAAAGGACTAAGCGATGTAATTAGGCACCAGGTCAGAAGAGCTCCCAATACCATAAATAACTTAGTTTTGGAAACATCTTTTCCTGTTCATTAGGAAAAGCAAGTGTTAAGCAAGTAATCTGTCTCTTCAGTGCAATTTCAACACAATATATGTCATGACTTGTCTCACGAAATGAATTACGGGGCTCTCTGATAAAGGCTTCATTTCACTAATAGTAAAGTGGCTCCATGCACCCAATAGGGCTTTGTGAAGATGGAAGCATATTGTAGCACTAATGAAGCATGAGTTCAGCCTAATTAACAGGATGGCAACAGCAATCATACAGCCTTTTCATTCACTTTTATACATTCTGTCAGAGTAACAAAGTTGCGTTCGGCACTGCTGGAACCCTCTGGCTTTGCTCCCTCTTTGCACGCCCGCTAATCCCGCTCCTTTGTTCCAACGGGCCCGGCTCCAGCCGAACGCTAAGCCCGTATAATCACGGATAATAAGGCAGGGCCCCTGGGCAATGGCCCTGCTCAGCCACCCACCTGCCAGCCCCCACTCCTCATATTTAACTTCAGGCACGGGAGCTGATCCCTCGCAATCAGCGGGGCCGCTCACAAATTTCCAGTTAAGCACACGCTAAAGTGCTTTACTGGATTACGGCCACGGTTTGCGTTGTAAGAGGAAGAGTCACGGGCAGAATTTATTTTCCTGAATAACCTATTTCCATGTTGGAAAACAATAGCATTTTCATTACCCACTTCACAGCTCACCTGAATGAACAGGAAGGGCTCCTTGCCTCCAGCTGCTCTTTCATTTGGGCTTGTAAGATGAGCCTTTGAAGGGCAGTCCAGGGCAGGTGAGCTATTTGTGTCTGATGTGGGTATGATGGAGGAGACATCCAGAGAGAAACTAACTTTGTTTCCTTAATTTTGGCGTGTTCCGTCGAAATCCCTCATTTGAAGTGCTGAAAATGAGCCTGCAGATGGGGAGCCACAGATCCTCTGCCTTGGCCCGGCTCCAGCTAGGGTAATTACATGCTGTCTGGCTGAATCCCCTCACATGGCTTCAAATGGAAAAGTCATTCTCCACTTTTCCTCCTGAAACACTGCAACGTAGCGCAGCAGTCGCAGAGCGGCAACTGAGCAGTACCTGCAGTTCAGCAGTGGTGGGAAGAGTCTCCTATGGACTAAATAAAGGCTGGATTCCTTCAGTAACCACCACAGCTCCCCTGGGGAAGATTTTTGTGCTTCAAGGTATGGCTCCTGGCCCACGAGAGCTTCCAGATGGCTCAAAATGTGCACAGATAGGGCTGGTGGAAGGGTTAACGCAGGGCTACCCCCTGCACCACACAATTCTGGGGAAAATTCATCTCCAACTCTGCAATAATGAAACCTGACTGCAGAAGGTCACCTCTCCACTGCATTGTAGTCAATGGTGTGGCCCTGCTGTCAGTCACTCGGGACATACTCTCCACAGCAGCTGCTCCAAAATCATTCGAGATCTACACACAAAACTCAAGCTCAGAGGCTGACCATCTCCCGCCTTCAGAATGAATTTGTCTTTCCTTGGTTGAAGTAAATCACACACTACATTTTTACACAGAGTAACTTTGTAAGCAGCATGAAAAGAGATGAAGGAAGCTGTGATCAAAGCCTCCGGTAAGACTACAGTCATCGAGGGCATCTAACAAGATGCCAGATTTTGCTCTTGTTCTAAAGTGCTCTTCAGAAGCTGCATTTTCGTTTGATCACATATTTAAGCAAATCAGATCACTGCAGCAGAACTTTCACTGGAAGAATTTTATTGTCTCCTAGCAGTTACAAAGTGTGGCAAACTGATGGGAGCAGGAAAGATAACTCACTGTTATTGGGGGAGACTTGAAGGAAACAAACTTCAGACAGAAAGGCTGGACAGCTTCACAGGCTGACAGCATGTGGGGAAATCTCTCTCTTGGTTAATGCATTTCAGGTCTCACAGTGACTGTTTTTGACCACAAGGAAGTTGGGTCCAAACGAGAAGGGAGGTGGGACACTTTGGACATCAAGTGACATCTCTCGTGTCCTGTCCTTTGCTGGACTGCTTCTTGCTCTACATTGCCATGTTGTTCCACACCACAAAAATGGCTGCATGTTCCTTCTTTGCAGTGTTTCTGAATGGTTATATTTTATCTGCACCTGTTCTGAAACACGAAGAGTTCCTGTAACCGTGGCATTTTACATCCTTGAAGAGTTTTAGCAATATCACCTCAGCTTCCTGCAAGCATCAACATAATAAACACATCTCTTCCCATTGATCTCATCAGACAAGCCAAATACTGAATAAACCCAGGCACCAGATTATCCTCTTACTCCCAAAGGTTTGTAGAGGAGTTCTTCCAGATTAGCGGTACATGACGATAAAATCATAAATGCAATGCTGTCCTTTACTTGACCTAAACAGAGCTCTTCAGTTCCCAAGAGGTTCTTTCCCTTCCAGGAATCTAGCTTACCTAAAAAAGATACAGTTCCTTTGTACACAGTGAAAAATAATTCTTGTGTACTAGTTTATCATAGAATAAGATTAAAATCTCATTCCCCAGCTATTTTTTGTTACTTTTATGGAACAGCAGAAATGCCTGCAGTGAAAGTAGGATGAAAAGCTCCTAAAGTATTACTCACTTAAAGGGTGAAAAACATGCAAAGAACAATTTCCTTCCAAGTGTTTCAGCTCATACTAATCTTCCAGGAAAGGAGCATGACAAGCTTTTGCTAAGTATGGCATCAAAGCAGAGCTCAAGAATGCTCAGGACGTTTTGAGTAGCACACCCTGCTACAACACACATCTTTATTTTCAGGTATCTTCTCCCATGTCTGGCTGATAAAGCATTACTGGAGAACTCCTGAGAACTAAAGAAACTGATTTGGGAACAGGCTGTAACAATACATTATAATGAAGCCTTTTACAAATGGGTGTCAAACCATTTTTGTTAATCTGAGAAAAAGATTAGAATAGGAAATGAAATTATGAAATTATTAGAAATGAAAAACTTTGAGACAAAATGTGTGCAAGCTCAAGACACAGACAAATAGCTACAAAATGGCTTTATTCTCCCCGGGAACATAGCACCATCAGCAACAAATATGCTGCTTGTCTGTATTTATACTCCAAAGTCTTGTTTCCCATAAATCATTTGTTCTACATTTGCCTGGGTTTTGTTCTTCTGGTTTTTTGTTGGGTTTTTTTTTTCTGAAATAAATCATATCCATTAACACACAATGGCATGGGACACGCTCCTATGCATAGGCAGAAATGCTTCTCTCAAATCTGTCAAGATACACCACTCCTGGGACACTTTGAGTTGTGTGACAGCGATATTGTCATGGCACAGCCATCAACTCAGATGCAAAATAGCTGATTTTCTCCAAAAATGCTGCCTCTGCAGACGGAGCTGGCAGGTCTCTGCCTAGGGAAGAAGAACACGAGCTGTCGTGAGGGCCCTGGGAGCACAGGGTGTTGAGCTGAGGGGGCTGAAGCTGTAAGGGAAGGATGATGCCCAGCAGCTGGATCTGAGGACAGTCTCTGCCAGCTGAGTGCTGACCCCCACGGCACTGAGTGAGGTTCAACTGCAGGGTCTGGTGGGTGAGATGCCGCCTCTTCAGAAAGGCTGGGAAGTAGGACTTCAATGGCTCCAGGATTTCACCTTTGCTGTTGAAAAGGTCTTGATTTTCCTGTTATAATCTATTTCTTCCAGAAAATATAGCAGTTTGGACTCTCTCTTATTTGAAAATAAAATTTTGGAAAAGCTTTCCCTCCTTATTTGAAAAGACACAGGGGGAAAAAAAATACGACTGAAAATACTTCTAGAAAAATCTTGGGAGTAGAAATGGGAAAGGTTACTGAAGTCATGTTTTAATAAAAAGAGCTGCAGCTCTAGACATGCATGTACAGCTCAGCTGATGGCAAAACACTGCAATTCACCAAACTTTCTTTCGCCTAAGCTGGGGCAGGTGCACAAGTGCTGTGAGTTGAGGTTTCCCATCTCTCCACCCAAGCCTGCAAGTCCTCTGCTGAACTCCTCTCCTGCTTTACACTGACCCAACCCCTCCAGAGCCAGGAGGCCACCAAGAGCAGCGAGTGGACAGACAACCTTCAAAACCACTGCTTGTTCTCTCAGCTCTTTTGCTTTGAACCCAAATTTCAGGTGGGCAGCAGCCAGGGCAGAGAGGAACAGGGGACAGTGGCTGCAAGGACAAACCCTGCCGCAGTGTGTAGGACAGAGCAAGCTGACCCATCCCATCTCACCGGCACGGACATGAGCTCCTGCAAGGAAAATGACAGGGGAAAAAGCATTCAAGCTCTTTTTTAAAATGGTCTTTCCTTTTTCTGAATTGTGTTCTCCTCTATTTCAGGTAGCTGATTGAGGACTTTTCCCCTTTAGCCACAGCTGGAAACAAGAAACCCGTGAGGAAAACCCTCATTGCCAATAAATGGCTCAAAAACTTCCCCAGCTGGGGACCTGCCAGGGCAGGAGGATTACAGTAACCAGCATCAACAGATTTGCATATTCAAAGACTGTAATTGAGGAATAAGCAGTAATGCCATTATGCAAATCCCCGGGCTCTGAGTGGCCGGAGCCAGAGCTCGGCTTACGCATCCTTACCAAAATAAACCCACGGCGCCGAGGAGGCAGCGCGGGGGCAAGCACAGCCGGGGAGCAGGGATTGCTGAACGGCAGGAAAAGGCACCGTAATTCATCAGCAACTAACTGTGCTCAGCCCTGAACTCCGGCAGCTGAGCCACCTCCTTCCCCCCTCAATATTAGATATATTTGAGCTCACAGTGCTCTTCTGGGTCCATGGTGAGTTAGAGGGCAAAATTATTGCCTGCAACAGGAGAAAGGCCATAGAAGTATATCACTAAAACAACATCCTTTCATGTGCTACCGGTGAGCTAAGCAGCCATTACCGTGGTTCCTTTCTTATTTTTTCCTTAACCCTTCTCCCCCTCCTCATCAGCAGAATTGGATCTGGGGAGGTGTATTTCATCTGGAGGATAATTCTTCATCAACTCCGCGTGTGAACTTGTGCTTCAAGGTCAGCGAAGGTTATGGAGAAATGAGTAGTTCAATTGGCACATTTAAAAGCAATCTGTAATTACAGGAACTTTCTTTTACTTAAAACACCTGAAATACAGCCATGCTTTCAGAAGGATTCTCTTCAAGCCTGTCACACATTATTTTCCACAATACATGGCTGACTCTGCACCAGCAACTCACTTCACCTTGATTCATGAATAACTATCCCTCACGTCCTACTGTAAATACAATTCTAAACATATGGGAGAGAATTTATAGTGAATTAGGGTTGTACATTATCACTGTGATTAGCTGCATTTGTTACCCAGCAGATGTCTGGGTAGTAAAAATCCCCCATGAGTACAGTATCCTGGAGTTTCCCAATTCCTTGGTAACTGGTCCAAGAATTTCTCAGTCCTGCTGTGCTCTCATCCTGGTGGCCCAGAGCAGATGCTCGCTGTCTGCCCATCTTCTGCAGCACTAATCCCACTCTCCCCACGCTCCCCATGCTCCCAGCAGGGCATCGAGCTTCCCCTGCTTTTCTCTCTCATGTTATCTTCCCCAAAAAGCTTTCCCAGTGACATTCATCATTCTCACAATACCAAAACACTTTGACAAGCCGAGCCAAACACCTCCCTGTTGTCGTGTCGCTGATTACCACCAGAGTTACAAATCTGATGACTGATCTGGCTGTAACTATTCATGATGCTGGCAATAGCATCACAAGCATCAAGGTGGTGCTTGTGAGATTTCTCAGCCCCTGTTTGGCCCCTCTCTTCCTGGGCATCTCATGACCCCACAGCAAGGGACAAGCTCTGTTCCAAGAAAATGCCTGAAGAGAGACACAGCGAGTAACTGGCACGAAACCAACGCCCACAGAGATCAAGCAACCAGTCCCAAAACATGGAAGGCATACGGTACTGCCTTGAAAGCTTTCACATGAAATTCTTTTTCCCACTGCACTGCTTTTTTCCACCCCACAGATGCCTTGTTTTTGGCACCTCACCTCTTCCAGCAGAGGAAAAAAAAGCGTCGCTGCCCCCCAGCCCTTCCCCACAATGGCTCTTGTTCCCAGAGGCTACGACAACGTAAATGGATATTTTTGTCCTCCATCAGATCTTTGCAGGCTGCTGCCACTGATCTCTTTGCCAAGAGATCGTCAGACACGAGCCCAAGGTCTGTTTGTGGTCGGAGCCACTTCTGGGACCAGTGGGTTCATGCATTGTCTGACTTGGCCACACCCAGACATCTGCCTGCCCTGGACCTCCACTCTACCTCAGCTCCTCAGCACTTCATGCTTTTGAGTCCCGAGGGATCAGCTTTTTACCTCTAACAGCAGCGATCTTGCACACAGCACATCCCAAACATCGGGCTATGGCTCAAGATCACGAGCACCCAGCTTTCTTCCGGCCGTCAGACAAAGCTTTGAAGAAGTAAATAAGTGCTGTCAGATACCGTCTGGATTCCTGTCTCAGCATCCTGAAAATATTTCTCCAACCTCTTTTCTCCAACTATCACATGAGCAAGCCCTCGTCATCAGTCATTTGTCTTATGTTATGTCTTCAACCTTGAATACCAGATTAGTAACTATCTTTAAACTGGTAAAAAGACTGCAAGTCCTAATTCATCCTTCAACCAGAAAGTGACTTTTTTACATAATAAGCGAATGAACATTTAAATGTAGGTAATGTCAATTAATTTATCGTTTACTGAGCAGTTACTGTTCACTGACTCCAAAAGAGCACGAGGTGTAACCCTCAGGGTAACACTGACACCCAGTCCAGTCTCTCCAGAGCAGAATCATGGTTAAAAGGCCCACTTTTAATACACTGCATTCATAGACATCTGCTTTTGAAACCTGGAACTAAAAGCCATGCAAAGGAGCGGAAACCCAACTGAACCAACTCACAGGACCAACATTTTCAAGGCTTAAATGCACAAATAAAAACATATAGAAAATACATATTTGTGTGCTGTGCAAGTACTGTTTTTTAACTTTTGCCTGGCAAACTCTTCAGGGCGGGACAGTTTCAAGGAATTAAGAGCTGTAAGGTGAGCCAGAAACGAGCCCTGCTTTATTGAACAGCCATTAGCCATACTTAGAAACTGCACCATAACATTAATTTTGCAGCTACGAGATATTGGCCTTGAACAGAATTAATGCATATGCACATATTTGCTACACAGTCATAAATTTTACTAATGCAGTTTTGGGAACCTCTTAAATGGTAACCATTGCAAAAAAAAATTAAAAAAAATAAAATTAGTAACAGGAAAGGTAGGGTAAAGTTCAACAGCAATATTTCATTACCAAGACAAGCAAAGAAGAGAAATGACTCAGCTTCTTTGGTTCTCTCCTCTCGCCCCAACATTACACGAGGAAAAAAACACTGCACAACGTGGACCTCTGTTATCCTTGGAAGTGTGGCAGTCTGGCAGGGCAGCAGATCAGTAGGATTTTTCAATGCAGAGATACGGCTGTCACTAAAGCAGATTTTACAGCAAAGCTTTTCAATAAAAGGAGCAGATTCCACATAATTTCCAGGGACAGACAAAATAATTAGCATTTCTCTAGTCCCTCTTTTTACAGTACATAATTCCTTCTTTTCCCCCTCTTCCGGGGGGACACCTGCTGTTGGGGACACAGGCTGGAGCCCCACCACGTGCTGGGGGAAAACATACAGACAGCACACTGCATGCAGGCTCAAAATAAGCAGGGAAAACAGAGCAATTCTGCTGTGAATAGCAGGATTTTACATTTTTCTTAAAGAACCAGCAATCAGAACTGCGTGTTCCTACCCGAGGAGTTCACCCATATTTTTCCATCCTTAATAAACGAAATCAGTTTTCAGCCTTCTGGTTGCAGAGACTGGCAGGAAACGTGGCTTCCACAAAGCCCAACAAGAAAGCAAGGAAGCAAATGGGACTTGTTTTTGTAGCCCTGCCATTTCCAGGGTGGTCTCATGATGTTTTGGGGGTGACGAGAGAAGGGGCTAGGTCACATTCCCTTAAGTGCTGCCAGCCTCTCCAGTGGGACAAGGAGATCACAGACCTTGGGATTTTTTCTTTAGCTGAGGCCAAAGCATCAATGTCTAGCAGAAAATTCCCTCTTTGTACTGAGAAAGTCTGGTTAACTTTGAGAAAAGGCAAAATCTGAGCCTTCACTGTATGTCCAGAGACCTGCTCAGTGCCTCAGAGGAATATCCCAAAATCCACAGATCCAGGGTGCAGGAGGGCAGGGAGGAGCAGGACTGGGGATGGGTAATTGCTGCCACAATGCTCTTAATTTCTAAAAGCCTCCAGCCTCAGCAGCAGCTGTGTCTCCAGACACCCACCATTTCCTCAACCCTATACTGTGCTAAGCCTTGTGGAAAACTTCCCTGGTGCAGAGAGCACTTTGCCCATCTCCCCACATCCGCTGCTGCTCCACCAGGACCAGCAGTGCCTTGTGGTGCCATGCACAGTCCAAGCACAGCTGCTTTCTTGTGCTGGGCTCATCCAAGACCACGATCTAGTCTCCCTTGGAAGTCTCAGTCTATTGCTGTTGGGAAGGTATGGATGTACTGTTGCTTCTGGAAGAGCTTCACGCCTCTCCTACACGTAGTTTGTACTGTATTGAAGGACATAAATAAAACCATAGGGAACTTACTCATGGGAGGAGTTTGGCTGCTGACAGCCCACTGCTTCCTTGTTGGAAGATTTTGTTCCAGTATCTCAGTGAATGTTGTCGATTTATGTAGCAGCCTGCAAGGTGTCAAGCGATCCGGTGTCTCAGAAGTCGTCCAAAGCAGCCAAGTTTGCCAAAGAACCCTTAGCAGAGCAGCACTTCACAAGGCAGAATGTTCTTTCCTGAAAAGATAGCAAAGGAAAAATGAAATTATAAAAATTTCCTCATCTCCATAATTACTTCCCCAGGTGATTGTCTCTTCCCAAAGCGCACACCAGCACAACTGACCTTTCCTTTCAAAAGGAGCGCGCTGCTACGGACAGGGCACTGCCTACTTCCCCTTCTTCTGTTTGCAATGGGATGGAGACACAGGAGCACCTCAAAAGGAAGTGTATGGCCCTGAGATCCAGCATTCTGCTCGTGACTTGTTTGTGCAACAGGCAGAGCCATTCACCAGAGCTAGATGTGAAATCAAGGATTTATTCAACCGGGACCATCGATTGCTGTGATACATTCGAAGCAGCACAGAGCTCGTGGGGCTGGGTCTTGGTTGCCAATACAACATTGTGTGTAGGAGTTTTCTTCTGCCTGGAGACTCAGTGACTCCATCCAACAGACGGAAACCTGGCAGCTGCTCCATCTTCCAGCACAGCGATGACCCAGATGAGATCTATATATCCAATATATGCAGCTTCATGACTGAGGAATGCTGTGCCAGAGTGCTTAGGATTTTTTGGCATAAGCCTGGTCCCACTTAGCATTTTTATGAATGTTCCTGCTCCTGGATTCAATGTAAAAATCGAAAGGGAACTCCTACTTGTAAGCTTCTGGAGTTGATGGGTACAAGAGAAAAACCTGAAATTGATGCAAACCCATGGTGCAAATTGATGCAAAACCATCTCCCAAACTGAAACCAACACCAAATTGTGACTGACAATCCCTCCACAGCGACCTGTGGTGCTTTGCAGCCTGACTCACAACATGTGAGCACCCAAGGCTGGAGCTGGTGGTCTGGCCCTGCAGAGAGCACTCAGCAGTCCCCATCCTGACCAAAACTGCTAAAGCAACACATTGAAGGTGTTTGTGCAGCAGAGAGGAGGAAATCAGGGTCTCACATTTACCATGTTTTCATGTCATTACTCATTGTTTATGTGTCTTCTTCCACAGCTGCCCTCTGTAACCTCTGGCAGGGGTAGGCTCAGCTCTACCTGTGTTTCAATCCCTGGAATTTCAGGAATTTCAATACCTGCTTTTGCAATTAACAACTCACAAGCAGCAAATTAAACTCATACAGGGACCCTAAGCAAACACACTGCCAGTTCACAGGTGATTAAAAACACTTATCTACAGTACTGACATAAAAGGGGCAGTGGTTGCATAAACATTTAAGTTAAACAGGTAGCAAAATATTAGCCATGACCTTGTTAAAACAGTTGATATGGCAAAACTCAGTCATGAAACAACCTATAAAATGAAACATTATGATTAGTGTCAAGAGCTAATCTTCCAGAAGCCCAAACAATGTGATGCAAAGGAGCTTTTAAAAGAAACCAAACAAACTCATTTTTCATTATCTTCTGCCATCTTATTATTTCACGAGTTAGAAATCCATTAGCAATTCTGCCAAGAACTAGACAGGCTGCTTAGTTATCTAGCACTGAGACACTCGCATCCCATGGCTATCTTGATGTCCCTAGGAAAAAAAACAACAGGAAAAGCAATGGAGTAATAAATTATTATAACTGTTTCATTAAAACTTAGGACACTGTAATTTTCAAGTTTATTTGGTGTTATATTTAAATGAACCAAAAGGCAACATTGTACAGTAACATTATAAAATAAAATTATTACATAGTACATTAACCAAAGCCCCATTTAAAAAAAAAAATCCTAAAAAGTCATTTGGGGACATATCCTACTCTTGCTCTTCTGCACACATGATTTATTAAGCTCATTTAAAGCAGCACTCTTTTTTTAGGAAAAGCAAATGGGATTTGCCCCCAAAATGGAGTATCTTTTCTTATAGTTCTTGCAGTTTCATTTTATCATGTGTAATATATCAAGTTTATAAGGCATAAATACGAAAAACAGTTCAATATGCTCATCATAATTTTAATTAAGTAATACAATCTAGGACACTTTTTCAATCACACCAAGGATTACAATGTACCTATAGCTTTTAGTTTCTTTTTTTAATACAAAAGTCTATCATATAGCATACAGTGTATTCTAGTTGGTAACTGGTTCACAAGGTGGATCACAATATTCTTGCAGGTTAATATGTCAGGATTTCACCTAGTTTGTACACTCTGTGCAGGCTTCCTGCCTCCCTGGCTGCTCTCCTCCAGCAGCAGCATCCCATCGCTCCATCTCCTCGCCTGTTTGAAGGAGGGCTCTGTGCCAGACGCAAATCCCACTGGGAACAGCTTGGGATGCACATCCCAGTGGTGCCAAGGAGCTGCCAGAGGCAGCCAGGGAGTGGAGGAGATGGCATGGCAGCGGCTCACAGAGGTGTGTGTGGAGCAAGGAGTCAGGCTCTGCTCTCCCAGCTCCCCTCAGGCTCCCGGCACCATGGAAATGCTTCCGGAGACTGCGGGAGCCAAATCCAGGAGGGAATCCATGACAAACCCCAGAGTGGTGTGCAAGGAAACCACTGACCAATGGAGTGGGTGCCACTGGCTGCTTGTGCAAAGTAAGGTTGGGCAAAAGCACCTCGATAAATTAGGAGCAGCACGGATGTTTGGGATGCTGAGTGCTCGGGTTGGGCCAGCTTCACGTCACCCACGGCTCCATAACCTGCAAAACCTTCCCAGGATTTTGGGCACCTCTAATGCAAAGACTCACCTGGTGCCAGCTGGATGAGTTGCACGGACAAACCCTGTGATCAGTAACACCTCCCACGCCCTTCTCCTCTCTCCCCTTAGGCTGATATTTTCTAAAATCAGATTACTGAAACGCCCCGGAGAAAGCGCTGATTTGGGGCTGGGGGCAGCAGGGCCAGACCATTCATGGTAGTGCAAGAGGGGTTGGTGTAGGCAGGGGGTCTGTCCCCACTCATCCTGCCCCTCCAAGGGTCTGGTCACTGCTGGTGTGGGCAGATGGGGGATTGACACTGTGCCCCCACGCTGCTCCCTCCATCAGCACCCCGTGCTGCTGTCACCAGCCGAGGAGGGGTGTCAGAGGGCCTTCTGACATTACCTGAAATAGGAATAGCTTTTTCTACATATACAATCAACCTAAATTGTGCATGAGGCAAACTGCAGAGCAGCGTCCTCCAGAGCGTTTTTCACATGTCTAATATTAGATATCTTGCTGGCAGCTCTGAACCGTCCCCAGAGGTTTCTCTACCTGTCTATATTTACTACATACGGATCCCGGGCTCCTGTACTCAGGTGCTCTGAATCACACCATAACCAAAGGCAGCCTAAAATAGACAGTGTGAATTGCTCCCTCCCTGCTGTGACTCCATCCTGCAGCATCTGGGAGGAAAGAGAAACTATCTTAGTAGAAAGAATGGGCCAAAGCCACAGAATTTGGGTCAGGATTCAGGCCAGGCAGGCACAGATTTTGTCTGTGGGCCTATTCTTGTTCTCTCCTTGCTGATGGGACATCCAACCCCGTGCTTACACTTATTTTTCTGATAGATCGACAGTCCCAGGGATCACCCATCCCTAAATAAAGCACAGCACGTGAGCAGCACATAAACAGCTCTCCAACTGCAGGAAAGAACTGACACACATCTAAAGTCACAACAAAGCCTTTGCCTCCCACACATCCTTCCCTCAATAATTTTTTTTTCAAACCAGCCAGAAACAAACAGTGAGTGCAGCACATCCCAGAGAGCCAGAGGAAGGAGCATCCAGTGCTTTCTTAGCTGCTGTGTCATCGTGTAGGGAGGCTGCTTCTGAAGAAACCAAATTACCCTACATAAAGAGCATTCACTAAAAGAATCTCCTTTCCCTTAGAGGACCAGTAAGATCACATTATTTCCTGAAAACACTTTTTTTTTTTACTCTTTTTTCCTATACTTGACAGAAGAGTAGTACTGTCTGGGTATTTGCTTTCACTAACCACGACAGGCAATTTCTGTCCTAGCTTGAGAATTCCATCGAAGCTGCTATTTGCATTTGGGATAAAGCATCCAACGGGCGTTTCCCATGGGATACAGACTGCTTGCTGTCCAGCAGATTTCACCATCACTCTTAAGCACATTAGCAAGAGGGAAGCAAAAGATCCCTCTGTGCTGAATGCACTGCATCAGCAGCAAGTTTCCACCAGTGCTGAGGAATTGTGCCCTTAATATAAGTGCTCAGTAACCACCAGCCCTGCTGCTTGAGGAGCACTCGGAACTGTATAGAAGGCTTGCGGGAAAAGAACCTCCATTAGGACCCATTATGCTGTGATTTATGTTGTGGGCTTAAAATAGCAAAAAAATTAAACAGTTCTATTTAACCTACGGTCTAAAAAAAGGCACAAAGACTTTGTGAAAAAAGAAATTGTAACTGTTCAGATTACGTTTCCAAGAACTTTAACAGAGCGTTGCTTTGATTTGCCAGCTTTGCTTGCTGGCAGGAGTGAAATTGAGACAATTTCACTGTCTGCAGAGGTAAAGAATACCCTTTTGGCAAGGAAAGTTTGCCAGCTCTATGCAAATGTTATTCAACAGAAGTAACTAAAACCTCTCGTGATTGCTTTAAAACATAATCTTTTTGGTCTGCAGCACATTGCACTTATCTAAGTACTCAGTGATGATAGAGTGGGTCTTAGGGCAAGACCAAATACAAAGAGCCCTTTTTAATCTGAACATAGGAATGAACTCTGTTCACAGCTACACAGTCTGCTTCCAAACAAATGATCATGAAATACATAAATACTATAAAATAAATACAATACATTCAGAGTTTTCTACATTGTAGAGAGCTGTTAAGACTTCCCTAGCTCCCCGATGTAATGCATATAGAACATTCCCTTCTATACAGTGCTACCTCCGTGTACCCACACCTCCTTTAAATGCAACATTAGCTCAGACAGCCTTCCTCTTTTGCCTGGATTCTCATCAGTCTCTGATTCTGTAAAACATTATATCATTTCTTTAGGAAAAAAAAAAAATATTGCACTTTTAAAAATGCATAAAAATTGAACCGAGTTCCCGTTAACTTCACCGCACAGTCTGTTATTTAAAATAGGCCTTTTCCAAAAATGTTTCTCTAGCTGTGCTGCGTTTTGCCTTCGTTTACAGCATTCTCCACTAGGACATCCTCAGAACATCGTTCCTTAGCGAATTCCTTACAGTTTTGCCAGCAGACGTTTGACACACGGCGCGAGCTATCCGAGACACACGTGGCTGGGAGTCACAGGCCTGTGCCCAGGTTCAGGATTTCATCGTGCAGATGGGAACCACGATGACCAGGATGACCGTGCAGGCGGCCGCTGCGATCAGGGCAGCGATCTTGCAAACCTTGGCTCTCCTGAACTCGGCTTCTTTCCGTTTCAATAAGGAATCGTAGCCAGGAGTATAAATGTCTTCCATCCAGTACTCCAAGTTGTTCGGGTTTAAAGATTCTTGAGTCTAAAAAATTAAAAGGAAGCAGTTGTTAATTGTCTGGGGTCGGCCATTAGTAAAATAAATAAACAGAGCAGATGTGCCTGAAGGCCTCCCAGCTGCACCTGGATCTGCTGTGAGGATAAAGTGGGTTATTGCCACCTCTCACACCCCTTCATCTCCTGGTCCCAATTCCATAAAGCTGATGAAAGTGGTAACAAAATACTGCAAAAAATAGACTCCTGCAACAGTAAGATTCTGCTCCAAAATCCCTCACGTACCTCTGATTTACCGGAAACTTCGTCATCCTGGATGGCATTTAAATAGGATCTCTTTAATCTGCTTGACAGCAGAGATGTCAGCAAGTGCCGGCCTGTTACTGTTAATAATTTTTAAATTATTAAAGCCTAGCTGATGGGAAAGGTTCTTAATATATGCTCCTCATGCACTACATTTCATAAGGCTAACCCTAATTTTGGTACCGTGACTTACTTGCGGGGGCATGATTACCCAGCCCATCCAGCACCCAGTCCTGCTGTGGGGGCAATTTGCAGAACCCCCCCTCTGGAATGGCAATGCCTGGGGACATAGACAACCTGCAGAACCTTATCAGTATTTACATCTGAATTATTTATTTTTTACGTCTTACAGTTTTTTATTCCTAAGTATTTATGACCTCTTTAAGCTTTCCATTTCAGCCTTGCTTGTTTTTTCCCCCTTAATGTCTGTGTTAGAGGAAAATGGGGGGAAAATTGGGGAAACCCAAACACTACACACGATATTGAACTTATCAGCAAAAAGGAATACAGCAAAAAAAAACATTTTGAAAAATGACAGCATTTTCCCAAAGCTGTCTCCTTTATCTGGGGCTCCAAAAGTCTATTTCTTTAAAAAAATGAAAAAGATTCCACATAAAAATATGACAGTGAGAATACCCTAACACACACCATTTCTGTGCTTGTAACAGTCCTGAAGCAAAGCTCGTTGGACCCTGCAAAGAAACTCCAGCTGACTTGAGAGGGATTTGAGTAAGCCTTTAATTGACTAATTCAGATTTTGTGGCCATGAGCTACTGGCTGAAACTTTGCTGTGCCTGATAGCAGCATTGGCTTTATGTACAGAACTACTAAAAGAAGTGTTTTTACAGCCATCTCAGAAATAAACAATGAAAATCCAGCAATGGTTTTATGATCATTTTATGGACAGCTGTATGACAGTGTTAGGATGCTGAAACAGAGGCCATCAGCCACATCTGTGATTGCCCCATTTGGGCTTTGAATGACCTGTTCCAGCCTTCTGAAAAAAAAATCAGCAATCTCATCTCTAAAGGCATCAGAAAACAGCCTTGACACTATTTCATCCCAGTGGATCATGACACACAGAGCAAAGCAATGAATCTCACACATAGCCCACACCTGGGACAAGCTTTGGGCCCGACTAGTTTTGCAATTTCTTTTTTTGGAGGAGAACCCAGCAGACTTGTCAGGCTCCAGGAGAAATTTTAAGTAAACAAAGGTAGAAAAACCCCAAAGACAGGCACACTGTGCTTCAAGGAAATTGCAGTTTTGGACCCCTCTGCCTTGGCATTGACCTTTTAACTACTTCAGAAGGAAGATGCATTATTAAAAAGGCCCATTACTGTTAATCAGCTTCCTTTCCCATTTCATTGCCAGACGTAGGAATGTTCATTAAGGCATAATGTATTTACTTTCAGTTCTAATAAACTTAATCACTGGGAAAAAAAAAAAACCCCACTCATCAGTCTGTGTCTATTTTTTAAGTTTGTCAGTAAGCTCCATTATAAAGTCTAGACATGGGCTTTGCGGGGTAGATGCAATTCTGACAGTCTTTTTTGGAGGGAGAGAATCAAACCAGTAAACTTCTATCACCTTTATCCTAAAGATAAATGATGGCAATAAGCCGATTTCTCTGGTTTGCTCACAGTCATGCAGAGCTGCTTACAGAGAACAAAACAGCCCTACGAGGAGCAGATGGAGAACACTTCTCCCAGAGGGGTTTTGCTCCCAAATATCACCTCCCTTATTGCCTCACACAGCAGGTAAGCGATGCTTTGTGACTGCCTGCTGCAGAGGAGCTCCTTCCAGCCTATTCCTACTCTAGCATACAGTCTGCCATGCCAGGGTTAGGAATTTAGTAAGCCCTCTAAAGCCTTTAAGACCCCAAAAAAGCAGCAGGGAGCTGAGGCAAGATGCAGCCTGGTCCCTGTGCTGCTTGGTTTCTCTCTGAGCACACTTTAGGCACAGAAAGGAGCAGGGGCTGGTGGGGACAGGGAAGTTTGCACGAGCCAAGCAAGGAGGTGAATTTGTGGTGCACAAATTCCTGCACAAACACTCATGGGAGTTGCACTACAATACTGTGTGGGTGATGGTTTCAAATCCAAATCAGCCAGCTTGGGGTCCTGAGGCACAGCATCCTGATGCTTTCCTAGGGATTAGTCTGATGGCTTTGGAGCTGGCTTAGGTACCTCAGCACCGAGCCACCGAGGGCTGGCACGGAGCACCAAAGTCTCAGACTCTTCCACGCCACTTTCCCTGGCAGACAAGCTGTGGAGACAAGCAGACTCCTTGCTTGAGCACAGCTGCACCCCACAGACTGCTGGCCACAGAGCCCAAAATGCCTGAGGTCAGCACCAGACCCCCTCAGTGGTCCTACCTTCTACTGCCAAAGCGCATATAAATGATACACAGTTATTTGCACATCAGTGTGGATTTCACTGTATGACACATTTGGGGTTTCAAGACCCAGAAATGCAACATTTCTTTGGTCTTTACACATTTTGGATGTCATTCTTCAGGCTTCCTCTTTAAACCTCTGCTCAGATATCTTCCTTCCTAAAAGATGTGTTGTGTTCATCAGACTACACAGGGTATCCAATGTGGGTGCTCGTTTTATGTCAGGTTTGTGATTTCATGTAGGGAAAATGTAAATGCAAAGTTGGAATTTGTCTCCTGTGCTTGTTGCACAAGAGCCTGCACACTTACAAGCTGAACCAAAATGCAAACTAGACACACCATTAGTTGCCTGGCTGGTTTCCAACAGCCACTTCAAAGCTGCAACAGTGACGTGTTTCAAAACCGGCCATGGTACTGAACATCTTCTACAAGTATTTTATGTCTCGTCTTCCTAGTAAAATGGAAAAAAATAAAACCCTAACGCTGCAATTCCCTGTGAATAATTCAGAGAGAACAAACACGGAGGAAAAGGCAGCAGTTCCAGCTCCTGCACCACTCTGCCTTGCTGCAGTTAGGGACCAGTTCACCTCTGCACTCCTTTATACCCCAGCTCTCCTTTAGAGCTACTAAAGCCACGATGGCTTAGAAGACATCTCTCCATTGCAGAATAAGCTGGGAGCATCAACATGTCAGGGATCACCATTCAGCAATGAAACATTCACATTCTTCATTGTCCCTGGCCAGGATGGATAGGGATCAGCGAGATTAGAGGCTCAACAATTCACAGCTCTTTTCTGAGCCATCCAAATCCCTTCTTCAATGCATATTCTGGCAACATCCATTTGCAATCAAGCCGTTCAAATTAAACAAATGGGACTCACTTGTAGATCCAAGGCTGCGATCTTGCCTTTATCCCCCGAATTCCTCGTGTATTCCTCTATGGTCCATGATGGCTGGGCACGTTTCACTTCAGCCAGCTCTGTCAACCTCATGTCTGTGTAGAGTGGGTTGCTTTTCATGTGTGACTTGAGTGATGCAGGGTAGGGATGAGGACTAAAGACTTGTTCAATCAAGAAAGCGTCTTTTGGCTGTTTAGAGAGTCTATGTGGCTGTGGGATTTCGTATTGCCTGTCTGCCTGCAATAGGGTTCAAAAGAATTTGAGAGAAAAAACAAGACTATGAGGGAGTTAAACACAAAAGACAGAGATATTCCTTTCAGAATCACCATATGATAAAACATATACCAGCTAGGACAAAGGTTTTGGATGGCCTTCATCCACTTGCCCACCTTCTTCTCACAGCCAAACCAAAGAGGTATTTTACAGACACAACCCCACATTCACTATAACATGAACACAATGCTGATGCAGCAGAAGAAATTTAGGTTTTGTGCTGTTTACAGACCAAAAATCTATTCTGAAAATGGCCCTGACATCCAGAGAAGCCCAGCTGATCTGCAAAAGCTGAGAGACACAAGCAGGCTTCCAGGTTTCTGTTTCCAGATCAAATCCTAACATGAAGCAGTCTTGAGGGATGCCCCCAGCCTGACACTGCAGCATCCGTGGTACCATCCAGTGTCAGCCACAGTCCACTGAAGGAGCCTGGAAGGGACTCTCAAACTCAGCATGTCATCCTGAGTATAGCAATCTACAGAAAAGCCAAGGTTTGGGCTTACTAAGGACGGCCTTCTTCCCCCTCTGCAGTCTAGCAATAACCCATGGTTTGTGGTTCCTTGTTCACCCAGCCACACTTATTTCCATCAAACCTCTTCCTCTCTTTCCTCAACCCTCCTCTGCCCTCACACCCCACTGCAAGGAGGCACAGCATTCCTGCTGTGTGATCACAACTGACAAGGGGCTGCAGGACCCCCTCCTCTCCCCAGACAGAAACAAGCATCCACCCTGTGCACTTTCAGCAGAGCAGCACGCAGAGCCCTGCACCGGGGCAGCCAGGACATCCATGGGGTCAGTGAAGGGGGCACTGGGCAGCTGCTGCGAGGATGGGCAGAGTTTTTCTGCCCAGCCAAACCAAGAGCACAGCTACGCTGCAGTTCCACAACAGGAGGCTTAAGACTCATTTAAATGACCATGAAAGTCAGGCAGAGAGAACATAACTACAGCGAGCGTCTCACGGTGCACGTACAAGGGTTTTTTTCCTTGAGGGATTTGAATCCATGAATCTATTTTGTTGGCTTTTAAATATGTACATACTTCTCTGATAAAAGCCATCACAAGTCAATTTCAAAATATCCCTTCTAAAATAATCACTAGAGAATTTCAATTCTCCCCACACCCTTTCCACCAAGGTAATTACCAGGCCTCCTTATATTGCTGCTGATGATGAAGAATACCATCATCTTCCCAACACGTCACCCACATTACCACCCTCCCTCTGCAAAAAAGCAAAGCTTTTAAGGAGCAACTTGGCCATTTTGCAGCTGCCAAGCAAGAACCCACAGGTCCAAAATCACTCAAGTATGATAACAATAAAGGCAGGCATAACATGGCAGGGCAAAGCATTGTCGTACCCCGAGGCTTGTGATGACCATGGAAGACATTCATAACCACATCAATTTTAAGCAGTTATTATGTGAGTTAAAGTTGAAATTACCTCTTTAGATTTCCTGTGCCAGTCCTTATTTTCTCCTCCATCTCTCTCTTTCATCTCCTCCTCTGTAATGCCAACTTGGTTGGTGTAAGTAATAGCTCTCCAGTCTCGGGGAGAGTTTGAAATACTTGCTATTTTGGATTCGGTTGCACTGTTTTCTTCTGTTAGTGATCTTGATGATCTCCTAGTAAACAAACTTTTTTTTAAGGCTTTTACTCGAAGACTCTCGCTGTTACTTCCACTGGCATCCGAACAGCACCATTCTGGATTGTTCTCCAGTTTGCCTCCATGAGGGGTATTGTGGCACTGAAATATCTGCGGGGAGTTGCTCTCGTCTGACGCGGCATCGCTTGTCAAAGAGTTGAGATCTATTTGTACGCTGACCTTCTCTGGCTGCTGGATTTTTTGATCCAGCTTGCTTAGTTTTCCCAGGACTTGGGAGATTTCTTCTCGGACACCTGAGAGAGATTCCAGTTTCTTCTCTATTTCGCCAATCCTCAAGACTAATTTGCAGACGCTCGTTTTCAGTTCATCGTCCGTGTTACTGACATCCGCCCTGACCACTTTATCCAATTTGTTACAGGCACTCCCGTTGGAGATCTTAGTCAAATTGTGCTCAGGCGAGCTATCACAGTCCGATTTATGCACCTGAGACAAGGAACCGGTGCTGTTGTAGCACGAGGACTGCATCACCCCCGTGGACCCGCTGATACTCATGTCATCCAAAAACCGGAAAATGTCGCTGATGTCATCGCTCACGATTTCGGAGTCGTCATCCGACTGCTTCAGAGAGTGCCGCTCGCCATACTTGGCTTGGCCCGCTGCACACAAATCCTTGCACTTCTTGTGGTCCAGAACCTGCTGCTCCGTTTGTGTCCCAACACTCATGGTCCTGTCGATGCTTAAGATCTGCACGGAAGTACAGTTGATGCTTTTATCCTTGAACTTTTTGACTGGCTCGTGTTTCTCCACATCTAGAATGGAAGGAATCTCCTTAGGTTTATGCCCGTTGGGTTTCACAGCATAGTTTGCCTGCATGATCGGTTGCTGATCCTTTGCATTTAGGTAGGACTGATGCCTGTCAACTGAAGGGAAGTTTGGAGACGGGTTGCTCGAACTCTGGTATCGTGGTTTCTCTTCAGACTGCTTCCTGTTAAAAAACGAGCGTTCAAAGTCAGGGACCTCCTCAGTATTCAAACTCCAGCTTTTAGCTGGCCAGGCAGTTTGCTTGGTTGGCTTCCCAGTCCACTTTTTGGTTTCCTGGGGCCCAAGAACAGTAGTTGGGCCAAAATATGTTGAAGCTTGAAGATCATCTAAACTTTCATGCTTTACTCGCCTTTTGTCTGGTATAGGAGAATAAACTGGATTCAAGTACTGGCTGCTGTATGGCATTTCAAAGCTGTGGTTGAAGAAAGTCTGCTTAGAGCTTTCTTTCCTGTTCTGAGCCTCTCTGTGTCCATCTTCCGGTGTTTTGTTGGATGGTATTAAGTTGGGAGATATTGTAATCAGATTATGAAAATCTTCTTTGAATATATTTCTTTTCTGGACACACGACTGCATCATGAACGGCTCGTCATTCGAAATGAAAGTTTCTTTTATGCCTGCACTTATAGGCAAGGAATCCTGGTCTGAAATAGATTCATTTTCAATGTTCATGGGGAAGTACGTACTCTGCATCTCGCATGGTGGGGACGTGGTGATGGAGTAGGATGCCAGTGCCTGCAGCCTGTCCAGAGAGGCAGCCCGGCCCTTCATGTCCTTATTAACACCGAGCAAGAAGTTGGGTTCTGACGAGGGGACGAACTGCTGGCAGTCCTTGCAGTCCATCTTTCTGCATTTCGAAGACCTTCTGACTGGAAAGCCCCGGTTGAAGTCCTGGTCGTTGAGCTCGCAGTTGGGCACGCAGTCAGGCACGCAGTCTGCCATATTGCAGATCTCTGTGTCAGACCTGCAGGACTCGAAGGACTCCTTCTTCTTCACTTTGTGCCTTGCAACTGGAAGCTTCTCCTTGGCCACTCCCCCGTTCATTTGTATGAGGTTGAATATTGTTACTATATCTGCTGCAACCATGATTTTCTTTGATTGCTGATTGTTTACAGTGCATCTCATTTTGTCTTTGAACAAAGTCGCTGGGAAATTAGGATCCAGGCAAGCAGTGTAAAACAGCACGCTTCTGAGCTTGGCCAACTGGGATAAATCAAACCTCGCGCACAGGGACTTGCAGAGATCCTGGTAAGAAACAGTGTTCTGCTTCGTGTCCAGCTCCTCCAATATCTTCACCAGGAAGAGTGAGGATTCCTGGTTGGACTCCATGGCTTGAGCTTATTTTGCCGTTCAGCCTGGAAACTGCGTTCCACTTCTACAGCAACACAGAAAAGATTGTAAGTCACCCACAGAGAACACCCAGGGCCCTGCAATTCAGCCAGGGATGGGGCCTGACTCCCTAACCGTGCAGCCCAGGGCTTGCTTTTATAACCCATCCTCACGTTCTGAACTTCAGGCTGTAATCCTAGCATCCAATAAATCAATACTTAAATGGAATTGGGTTTTTATCCAAGAAGGCTCCTTTATGCCAATGTCTACTAAAGCAACCAAGTGAATAAACAGCAGAAGCTTTGGAGAGGCTGAATTATTGGCAGATAGACAATCCCAGCCTGCTTGCTATGGGACCGTGACAGGATTTCTTACCAGCTTATGAGAGGTTCAAAGCACTGTTTGAGCATCAGATTGCAGTGATTCCAGTTCTAGCCCAACCAGGGCTGATCTACTGCACCATGACATGTTTTCATATCCAAAATGCAAATGGCTCTGAGGTAGATTTTCTGACAATAAACTTGTGACATGTTTTTAGAACTTGTCTGAGCACATAATTACCATCTTGCTTACTTTAAACCATTATTTTCTCCTCTACTCTGAATTATCTCCTTTGGATACCTTGACATATTTTTTCCAGAAATACCTTTTCCTAAGTATAAGATTCAAGAATGGAAAAGTTGCCAGGTACCATGTGAAAAGTCTGTTTGAGTCCCGTTTCAGCTCTTAAGTCCAAAATTTAGCAAAGAACAGGAGGAGTTAAAAAAAAAAAAAATCCTACTGAACCTTGAAACCAATCCAGCAGATGCCAGAGGGCTGGCTGCCAATCAAGATGGATTTGAAGACAGAGAAATACCAAGGACAGAGAACATCCTCTTCAGTGATGTGCTCCCAGCGAAGCCCAGGAGTGCATTTCCATTCACCATCCCGAAAGGACACGGCAGAGGTGAGGAGCGAAAGCTGCACATTTACGCAGATAACAGGAACAGCTCGAACAAGCACAGCTAACACTGGCAAACATCTTGGGGAGAATATAAACCCCTGCACTTTCAGAGCTGAAACCAACCTTCAGCTATCATGGATTAGGAAAGGATGTTGATTTTTCATCCACCCGTTGTGAATATCCTTGTCAGTGTCTCTGCTGTTGGCTACTAGGAAAGACAGGATGATGCAGTTTGCCAATTACTATGTTTGGCCACTCTGTCTTTGTTATTCTCACTGATAGGAATGACAAAAATCTTTTCCCTTTCCCAAAAAGATGCGGTATCTTCCTCCATTCCCTCCCAGATGACCCCTGGAAGTGGCCTCTCCTCCATCAAATGCAGAATATCCGCCCAAATGGCAAAGCACTGAAGTCAACGTTGCAAGGTTTATTATTACTCATTCTAAAAGGCACCTGCTGGTCAAAAACCTCAGGATTCCTGAGCACCACTCCAGAACCCAGGGCTCCTGTTTCATCTCCTGCCCTGACATTACACACCAGCGATTGCTACCAGTATCAGAAGCCAGAGAACTTCAGTTTTCATTAACAAATAGTCACCCAAACGAATACGAAACAAGTCTAAAGAATGTTTTTTGCTTTCACTTTAAAATCCTGGTCAGCATATTTTCCTCCTCAGCCATCAGTCACAATCTTCATGAGATGTGAGCTGAGGTCTGATGAATCAGATTCTGCAAGTGGATCCTTCACATTGCGATAAAAAATGAAAAAGCAGCAAATATTAAAGAGTACATTAAGTATATAGCTAAATTGCACCTCTCTTGGTGAGCTCATCTTGGTTTTAACATGCTTAGCTGTTTCCATCTTTCATTGTGCCTACCAGATCTTCAGCTTTGTAAAATTTCAAAGCATGGATTTATATGTAGTTTAAAAAGTGAGAATATTAAGAAATGTAGTAATAAAGTAGAGTATTTTACAGTACATAAAAACATTGCTCAGGAGTAGTCTAAGAAATATTTTTAGTGTTTTTTTCCTAGTCTACTGGAGACCAAATGTGAACTTTTGAATTGGTAAAGGAAATGAGTGTAATGGACAGTATTACATTTGCAGATTCAGTATTTGTAAAGTCACACTTAACACGAGTTGCAGGTGCATGTACATTCAGCTCCATGCAATTCAAGCGAAGCTGAATCTGGCATGCTCAAAGACCAGAGAAATTGGCTGTGCCAGAGGTGTGGTGGCACTCAGGATGGGGCTGAACACCAGCAGCTGCAGAGGACCAGCCCATCCCGGTGTTGCTGTTTCACCCTTTTGTTTTGGTCCAGCTTGGTCACGTGTTTCAGCTTTTTTAGGTGAAAGGTCCCTGTACCCAGTGCTAGTATTTCAAGCTCTGGCCAAATTCTGCAAGCCTGCCTTAGCCAAGTTTTCCTTATTCACATGAGCAGTAGTGAAGAATAGGAGAGCTGCTTTGCCAATAATCAGGAATTTAATGCACTGTTCTAGCAAACCTGAGGTGAGCAGGATCCGGGCAATAATCAGAATAGCAGGATTTTTAAAACAAATTCTGTTAGATGCAGTAAATCATTCAGCATGTTGTTATAGCATTGCTAGATGCTAAATTTTCTAAATTGAAGCTTTCCCGGGTTGTAAAGAGGGCACGTAGATACAGGCACATTTTGCGTGATCCCTCGTTAAAGGATAATTAAACCCCATTTCAACCAGCTGTAACTAGAGCAAAGGTCATCGGCACTGGGAAAAGTATTCGGTCACAGAGAAAGAAAGAAAGTTTCAATGCAGAGTTTGTCATTTTAGGGACATCAGGCTGTCCTTGGAGACTAAAGAGTGAAGCAGGTGGAGGTGGTGAAGCCACTTGAAAGAAGTTTGAAAACTTGTTAAACACCGGGCTAAGTAAGCTTGTCTCGCACGGCAACCACGCCATGGGGAAAACCCGGGCTGCGGCAAAACCCGGACTGGATTTT
>VZTA01025686.1:0-21543 GCA_013398855.1 Mohoua ochrocephala
CGCTCCCCGTCGGCACCAGCCCCGGGTCCGGGCACCGCACAGACCCGCGGGCAGCGGGACCCCCGCTCTGCCTCTGCCTTCCACAGCTGCTTTGCTGCCCCGCCGTGTCTGCTTCTGCACAGGAGCCCAGCTGCCATCGAACCCCCTTCCAGCTTTACGCAGAGCTTTAGTAGAACGGGGTACCACGTCCTTAGAGCCCCTCTGGGACAGCACACCGGAGTGGGACCGCTCCAGCGGCAGCATCTCGGCACCCTCTGCAAGGGAGACCGCAGCCTCCCAGGAGCATCCCTCTCACTCGAGAGAAAGCGTCCCTGCATCCCTCAGTGCAGCACGGTGTGATAACCAGCCAGGTTAAAACAGCCGCTCTTCCTTCACCCCCTTCTCAGCCCTGTGAGGCTACATCTTTTTCTTTTGGAGAACAGCTGGACCCACAGCCTTTGAGGCACAGAGACTGCCAGCCTGGTGTGTGTCAACACTGCGAAACCCCAAACCCTCCTCACCTCCTTTACCTCCACATTGCTGAGCGCTGAGCTCACGCTTGAACCATGTCCAGAAATTGGACACACAGCTGGTTCCTCCAGGCTGACAGTGTGTAAGAACATTCCTGCCCATGCCAGTCACTCTCTCCCAAAGCCATGAGATAACCAGTTACCCACTGGAGCCAAGGCAGAGCGCGGAGGCACTGAGGTGGATCGTGGGGCCGGTTTCTCACAGCAGTGGGCTTCTGACCTGGCAAAGTGAGGGGCTGCAGTGACAGGTCAGCCCAGAGCATCCCGCTGGCACATGCTGGGGGTTGTGCAGAGCTGGCTTCACTTCCTAGACTCAGGAACAGAGCATCTCCCCCAGGCTTCTGTCTCTCCATCATCCCAGAAATGCCAAATGTTGGCTTCAGACAGGAAACAAAACCGAATCCCCCTAAAACAGAGAGGCTGGACACCCAGCCCCGAGTCTGCATAGAGTCAGAGCATCTGCTGGACTTTGGGGACACGGAGCTGCTGCGCCAGAGCGGGAGCTGATCCCAGTGCATCCCAGTAATTTACAGTGTGCAGGGGTTTCAATGCATCTAGCCTTTCTTCCCTGGCTCTGCATTTCTGCTTTCACGATCCCAGCTTGGTTTGCTGAACTTGGAGCTTTGCTTCGCTCATTTGGCTCACACACACTCTGCAATTAGAGCCATGAAACTGCACCATTTCCCAGCTCTTTCAGCATTAACTCTCGACAGTTTGCAAAAGGGATGGGTATTGCTATCCCCTGAGGCTGAATATTATCGGGGAAACGTTCTCATTTATCTACTTTCTGACCCCAAAGCACGTGCAGTGCTTGAATTGAAGGCAACCTGAATGTGCAGGATGTGCTCTGCCATCGCTCGCTGCTGGGTGGGAAAACGCAGCGCTCTCAGCAGTGTCAGAGCTAAAGCAAACACAGAAATGAGAAGCAGCTCAGGGCAGAGACACCCAAGAGTTGGGAAGGGGGCAATTACTCAGCAAGATGTACTGTTGTTGGCACTGCTGCCTGAGTAAATCCTGGTGAGGAGATTAACATCTGACTGTAATTGTAATAATAAAATCTGACATGTAGACAGCATTTTTCATCCTGAAGGATCCCAAAGCACTCAAGTAACTTAACTCCTTCAGCTGACTCCTGGACTTTATGAACATGCTTCTTCATCATCCCAGCCCAGGCAAAGATGTCTGCTCTGGCCACCCTCACCTTGCTTTGACAGGTCCCCTGTGGGAGAGGAGAGCTCTCCAGGGTGGGCTGGAGAAGATTTCCCCTTCTGGAGGCAAGATTCCTGGAAAATGGTGCTTGGCATGTGCCAGGGTTAGTGAGGGGGAAGGCACCAGTGTCTGCAGGGGGCTTGGAAGGCTGCAGTGGGCTAAGTGCCCTGCTCTTGTGCAGGAGAGCCACTGGGAGGCATTTCACTTGGTGGTCTTCTGAACTTCCCAAGGGGGAAAGGGGGAATGAAGACAAGCCCCTAGGCAGGAAATCTGAGGCTTCATTCTGTCTGCAAGGTCCACCCTGAGAGCCAAAGGCTCCTTCTCCCCTTTCCCTTTCCCTTTCCCTTTTCCTCTCCCTTTTCCTTTCCCTCTTCTCCTTTCCCTTCTCCTTCTCCTTCTCCTTCTCCTTCTCCTTCTCCTTCTCCTTCTCCTTCTCCTTCTCCTTCTCCTTCTCCTTCTCCTTCTTCTCCTCCTTCTCTTCCCGCATGGACCAAGAGGCTGAGCAGTGCTATGCACTCACATATACCTTCCCTGTGACTGCTCCCTGTGGGCACACAGCCCAGCTCCTAGTCTAGCCCTTAATTAAAGGATTTCAAGCTGGAAAGGGTACCTATCCCATAGAGAAAAGCCTTATCAAAATACTTCTATGTAAGAAGAAAGATGTGATGTTAAAGGCACTTTCTGAGGGCTAAAATGGTTACCAGCTGCTTATTTTTGCTTCTTTTCCTTATCTGGCATCCTTCTGCCAGCTAATGAAGACCTGGAAAATTTTGTGACAAAATAATACTTGTGACAAAATAATACTTGTGACAAAGTAAAAGGGCATTCTTATTTCGTGTTTGAAACTCTTGTTTTCACTGGAAGGCTGTAAACGAGCAAACTTCAAATAGCAGCAAAGCATCAGTGATACTCTCTTAGCAACAGAGTTTTTCATCTGACAAAGTGTTTTATCTTTCAGCTTGTGTCGGGCAGC
The DNA here is from genome assembly GCA_013398855.1 of Mohoua ochrocephala. Classification (NCBI taxonomy): domain Eukaryota; kingdom Metazoa; phylum Chordata; class Aves; order Passeriformes; family Acanthizidae; genus Mohoua; species Mohoua ochrocephala. The sequence goes on from VZTA01025686.1 coordinate 2,692, forward strand.
ACTAATTTAAGTCAAAGCCAGATGTGAAGATAGTGAGCGAAACCGTGTTTGTTCCAAAGTCATTCCTATTCCTGCTTCATATCCACACCTGAAACCTTGGAAAAGTCTCTTGCCAAAAGCAGGAGCGCGGGAAGCCCACATTTGGGAAGATGAAACTGAGAGGAGAGAACTGAAGAGAACTGAAGAGAGGGAGAGGAGAAGAGAAAAAGAGGAGAAGAAAAGAGAAGAGGAAAAAAGAAGAGGAGAGGGGAACACAACTCCCAGCCAAATGTGCTTTGCCCCTTTTGGTTGCATTTTTCCTGCTGCTTTCTGTGTGCTTATGTTTTCCAGGATCTCTTTATGCTTGAGAAATAATGCTGATGGGCCGGCATGGCAAGCATGAGGAAAGGCTCGGGTCTGACAAGACAAAAGCCCTAATTTTCACTCAAAGAACCAAAAAAACCCCGTTGGTGCACCAGGTTTTCATTAGAGATATGTTTATTTTCCAGTAGAAATACATTACCCCGCTCTCGTCAGTGAGCCTAAAGGAGCAGCTCTCAAAGCCTGCCACGGCAAGTGGCTGGCAGGGCTCCAGGGGCAGCCTCGGCAGCAGCTCGGGGCTGGCTGGCTCCTGCTGTCTGCTGCGAGCAGGACACATCCAGAGCCCGAGAGCAGCTGGCTGGCCCCAGACCCCGGTGAAGGTGACGGGGACCGCAAAGGCCACAGAGCCGCCGGGGCTGGCGGTGACTTGGCACCTCTGCGCAGGGTGTCTTTAATTGGCCAAATCCTCCTGGGGAAAGAAAGTCACCGTAGGGGTCAGATGAACGGGACATGGACACAGACACACAGAGCGTCCCTCACGCTCATCACAGAGCTGCTGCAGTTTGATTTGTGTCAGCAGTTCAGCAGCCCTGGTTCCAATGGAGTTACTCACCAGCTCACACGTTTCCCTTCAGGAGAGTGGGATGGCACGAGACATGGGACGGCAGGAAGGTGGCCCCAGTCACCTTCTGCTGACATCTGTGTAGGTCTCAGACCTGCCCTGTTGGCCCCCACTGTCCCCTCCTCAGCCTTGGGCCACCAGCCCCACCAGCCCCTCACCGGCTGCCCAGTGCTGCCCTTCCCCAGCGGGACCAGGAAGGAGCAGAGGTGTGCTCTGAAAGCCAAGCCAACAATGTCCCAGTGGAACCCTCTGGGAGGTCGGCACTCACCCTGCACTGAGCTCAGATGTTCCCAAAAGCTGATGGGAAAAAAAAATCACCCCTGAAGCTCCAAGGAGGAGATTACCTGGATCTTAGGGGATTAATCCTAATGCTAATGCTCAGAAATACATTTTCTCTACATAAGTAGGGTGGTTTTTCTATTCTGAGCTTCCTGGCATCCTTTTGTGCCCTTATGAGGACACATTTTTCTGTTTTTCAGCTCCTTGTGACTTTCTCCCTCTCGGCATCATGATTTTGTGCCCCATCCCTCTCTGCCTCACCCCTTTCCAGTGGTCACTATCCCTGGAAATGTTCAGAAGACACATGGATATGGCATTTGGGGACGTGGTTCAGTGGTGGCCTGGGCAGTGCTGGGATAATGGTTGGACTCGATTGTCTTACGGGGCTTTTCCCTCCTAAAGGAATCCATGATTCCATCATTTGTGTCCAAACTTTTCTCTTGCCGTACACCAGGCCTGCTGTCTCCCTGTTTTCTGTGGAGCTGTGCCTTCCATTTCCCTTCAGCTGCCTTGAGCTGGTCCTTCAGCACTGGCCCTGCGCTGCCCGCCCTCTGCGCTGGCTGCAGCACCTGCATCTGCCACACCTGATGCCACTCGCCTCAGTGCCCCATCTCCCTGCTGTCCCTGAGACCTCCAAAATTACCCTCCCAGTTCCAGTCAGCAGTCAGCCCGATTTCTGGCACAGTTTTAGTGGTGCCTGATGTTGTAAATGCTTTTGAAAAACCTGCCCGATCACCGTTGCATGGGAAGAAGTCCAAGGTGGTGGTGTCCTCCCTCCTCTCCTGCAGCCTGGGGGTGGTTACATCTGATTTACTCTGGCCTACAGCCTGGATAACTGGGAGAGGGGATGCCCAAGGTGGTGGAGAAGGCTGCCCTGAGGTTTGGTTGGTCTCAAACCATTCCTAGTGATTACACCACTCATCAGCTGATGGGCTGCACTGCTGATGGGCCGGGCTGCTGTCCGTGCACAGCACCATGGCAGGACACTGTCTCACTGCAGCCATGGGCAGCTTTGCTGTCCTTCACACTCTGAATGTTCACATGCATCAGTCGCTGTGGCCCAGTGCTTGTGGGAAGGAGATCTCACCCTGCAGCGAGGGAATCTGCAGAAGGAAAGTCCCTGGTGCAGCAGTTTGATCTTCCTGACCCCCCCCAGCCCAAAGCATCCATCACACATCCTGGGGGCTTGGAAAAAAGCTGGGAAATCGGGATGGAGCCGTCTAAAACTCTGCAGGGTGAGCTCTCCTCTCCCAGGGGACCTGCTCAGTGCACAGACCAGGAATGATCCCTGGACATCTGCCAACATTAAAAAACAACAACGTGGAGCTCTGAGGTTTCTGCCCGCTTGGCATACATCTGTCACCACACGTGTTGACACGGAGCAATGCTGCCACGTCATGTTGTACGTGGCAGTTGCTGTCAACACCAGTCCAGGGCAGAGAGAGCTGCTCAGGGCAGCTATTTTTTGAAAATGTCCTGAATAAAGGGCTGGAGCAAGCCTTGGGGACACAGCCTGCCCCTAAAGGTGGCCGTGCTGGGGAGCGCTCCGGCTCGGGGGCTCCTGAGACAGTGCCCGGGGAGAATGCGTGTGAACCAAAGACAGGTGACCAGCCCCGGGCCAACCTGGTGACCACAGGCTTGGAAAAGTTTGCCACCTCTTCCTTTCTGCTCAGAAGAGCCTTCTGCCACTCTGGAATACGGGAAGGCCTGGTGGCCAGTGTTGGGAGCTCCTGCCAGGCAGATAAACAGTGCACAGAACCACAGAATCATCAATATTGGAAAAAGCCTCTAAGGCCACTGAGTTCAACCATTAGCCTGGCACTCCAGGCCCACTGCCAAGCCTCAGCCCTGCACAGCACATCCAGCCATTGCCCAACACGAATGGGAATCTGTAAGGACTCTCCTCCAACAGCAGCTGGACCAGAGATCCAGCTACAGCCCACCCCCAGCCCACCGCCCATCCAAACAGCCATCCCCCAGCAAGTGCTGGGGGACACAGCACTTCCTTTCTGCTGCCTCTTCTCGCCTGCCCTCAGTGCTGGCTGAAGCTCTCCCTGCTGCAGGGCTCTGTCAGGCTGGTCCCAGTCTGCCCTCGATCCCTTCCCCAAACCAGCTGCTCCAGGCTCCCACCTGGGTGCAGGCCCACGTCCCACCACGGTGATCCCACCACGGTGATCCCGTCACGGAGATCCCGTCACGGTGATCCCGTCACAGTGATCCCACCATGGTGATCCCATCACAGTGATCCCACCATGGTGATCCCATCATGGTGATCCNCATCCAAACAGCCATCCCCCAGCAAGTGCTGGGGGACACAGCACTTCCTTTCTGCTGCCTCTTCTCGCCTGCCCTCAGTGCTGGCTGAAGCTCTCCCTGCTGCAGGGCTCTGTCAGGCTGGTCCCAGTCTGCCCTCGATCCCTTCCCCAAACCAGCTGCTCCAGGCTCCCACCTGGGTGCAGGCCCACGTCCCACCACGGTGATCCCACCACGGTGATCCCATCACGGAGATCCCGTCACGGTGATCCCGTCACAGTGATCCCACCCTGGTGATCCCATCATGGTGATCCTGTCACAGTGATCCCACCATGGAGATCCCACCACGGTGATCCCACCACAGTGATCCCGTCACAGCGATGCCATCGCAGCCAGCTTGAGGCCGAAGCAGCACCGGCACCGATGCTCCCAAGGGAACCAGGCTGTGGCTGTAACTGGTGCGGGGTGGAGGGCACGGCTGTGGCTGTAACTGGTGCGAGGTGGAGGGCACGGCTGTGGCTGTAACTGGTGCTGTGGCTGGTGTGTGCTGGAGGCACCTCAGGGTGCTGCGGCTCAGCTGAGCCAGGGCAGGGTGCACAGGGAGCATCCAGAGGTGCAGCCACCTGCGCTCAGCCCCATTCCCCTGGCAGCACCTCGTGCTGCGCCTCCGTGGCACCCGGGTGAGCTGCCACGCTCCACCTGCCTCTGCAAGGCATCTGCTCCGCAGTCTGGCACCCCAAGCACACCCCATCTTCCCCCGGCAAAGGGGCTGAGTCTTGGGAGGTGCACAGAAGGCAAATGTGCATGGGCGAATGTTTTACGTCTTTTTTTTTTTTCCTCTTCAAGGTTTTTTTAACCTTTAAGGAATTTTTATCTTCTTTGATTTTTTCTTTTTAAGCATTGCCCTGGCGGGTGGCCTCGAAGGCAGAGACATGCTCCCATAACCGTGCTGGGGCTGCCTGTGGGACTGCCTTGCCAGCTGGCACAGGGGATGACCCGGGCCCCGTGCTCCAGGACACTGTGGGGTCTCAGAGCACCTTACTCCGAGCTCACACACATGTACAGCCTTTGCTGGGGCTTTCCTACAGAGCCACTCCAACCCACTCACCGGCTTTGGGAAGCTACATCCCAGAGATTCTCCCGAGGAGAGGCGTCTCCTCCTTCCAGCACTGCTCCCCTCCATCATCAGAGCGTGAGAGGAGGGGAGGGCCAGGAGGGTCTGACACCTTAAATCACCACGAGTCAGGGAACCTCAGTGCCTTTGAGGGGCTGGGCCCAGGGCCCACTAAACCAAGGCCTGTGGAGGCCAGAGCAATCCTAGCAGTGTTCAGGGGTTAGTACTGGTGCTTCTCCCATACGAGAGACAAGGGTCAGTTCTGGGGTCCCCGGGTTTGCTTCCTCCTGTTTCAGTAGCTCCAGGAGGGACATTTCTCACGGCGGTGACACGGGCCCCTGCCCAGGAGAAGCTAATGGAAAGCAGCAGGAGGCAGGAGCTGACACAGGATGGAAAACAGGATCCCAGGACAGCACGTGGCCTCGTGCTGCCCCTGAGGAGGTCGCTTTTCGTAGAATCATGGAATCTCCTGAATGGGAATGATCCACAGGGATCACTGAGCCCAGCCCCTGGCCCTGCCCAGACACCCCAACAACCCCACCCTGGGCATCCCTGGGAGCGCTGCCCAAACGCTCCTGGAGCTCTGGCAGCCTCGGGGCCGTGCCCGTTCCCTGGGGAGCCTGGGCAGTGCCCAGCACCCTCTGGGGGAAGAACCTTTCCCTGAGATCCAGTCACATCTCCCTCCAGCCCATTCCTTCTGCTCCACAACGCCAGCAGAGTCGACTCCACACAAGCAGCTGGAGGGAAAATTCCTCTAATGTTTAAATCCCAGGGAAGTTGGCTGTGCCCCTGAGAGTGATTAGCACTGAGCCACCTCATCCCTCAACAAAGCCCATCCCAAAGCCAGGAGGGGCAGAGCAGGGCTGCTGCTGTTCGGGAGATTCTCCTCATGGAAGAGATTTCTTTTCACCCTTCTCACAGTCTAAGGAGGGAAACTGGGACCAGCTCAGAGCATCCTCTGCAGCCCAGTGCCGGAGGTCACACCAGCTCTGAGTGGCCTCCTGCCTTTCGTTTTCTCCCACAGCCTTGTTCCCAGACAAGGAACAGGAGCCTTGCCTGTTGCAGATGGTCCACCTGGAATTTCTTCCTCCAGCCTGAAAATTCAATTCATTTCAGCCACAGGACACAAAGTTATCCATCTGACAAAGGTCTTTCTGACTCAAGGCGCAGAGCAGCATCCCGGTGTGCAGGCTGGGAGTCCTGCTACCTGCTTCAAACTCTGTGGGAACGACAGCTTTCCAGCTTTCCTTGGGCTGTGGTCAAATCCCTGGGGCAGTTTGCATTGCACCCATGCAGCCTCCTCTCAGCTGTGTTCTGCCACTCTGTTTGTTTTCTCTCGGTTCAGCTCCAGCTTCACTCGCCGTCATGGTTTAACCGGCACACTTGTCCGTGAGATGCTGCGGAGATGCGGGGAGACAAACGCGGAGCCAGGTGACTCAGGGACCTGGCAGGGAGGGAGCGGGCACAGCCGGGGGGTGGGCGCCAAATCCTCCCTGAATTCCTCCTTGAGAAAGTCCGCCTGCGAATGACAATGCAATGCAATCACGTCATCCCCGACTGTTCGAGCTGTGCCTTCAGGGCCCGCGGAGCGCCGCGCCCGCAGGGAGCAGCTGTTGTGCTCGGAGGGAGCGAGCATCCCAGAGCAGGGCTCGCAGCACCAGCAGCGCATCCCAGCGCCCACGACGCGCTCCTCATCCCAAGGCTTCTCCAGGCAAGGTGGCTCGGACGGGAGCTCCAGCTCCGCGTTCAGGACCTGTCGGCATGGCAGGGGCCGGGGCTCGGGCTGTGCCTCGGGTGCTGCTGCCTGAGCTGGGCTTCGTCGCCCTCCCTGGGACAGCCGGCGTGGCTCGCAGGGCCAGAACCTGAGAAGGCATTTGCATTTTTGCCCAGATTTTCCCAGTTAATCGGGACCCTTCAGTCTAGTCGCTTGCTTATTTTTTTAAAGCAATGAAAGAGATTTCCTAAATCCAGGCGGCTCTAGGATTACACACAGGCAGAGACACCATCAGTCTCTGTCAGTCATTCGCTCCGGCTGGAAAGTTGGCGGCGAAGGAGCTCGATTGCAGGAGCAGCGGAGCTGAGCCCGGCTCCAGCCCCTGGTGGGTGCGCGGAGCTGCTGCTCTGCCCTGCCCTGCGGCATCTCGCTCCCCCACAGCCCACGAAAATGGTTGCAAAAGGTGCCGAATCGCATCCAGAAGCTCGTGGGTCTTTGACACGGTCTTTGTCCTGATGGACGTTTCAGAGGGCATCGGCAAAGAAGGAGCAGAGGGAGGGAATAACATGAGGAGGAACAACACCAGGCTGGGGAGAGCTGTGAAATGTCTGCTTCAATGTGAGAATGGGCTCTTCAGTGCCTTCCCACTCGGGAGAGAAATCCCTTCTGTTTATGCCACCCTGAACGGGCCCTCCGGGTCTCCCGGGAGAAACAGCGAGCTCTCCATGAAACACTGGATCACCTCCCTCAGAGCCCTCTGAGGCCGGGGCTCTCACCTGGGGACAGCCCCTGTCCGGCAGAGAGGGCAGTGCCTGCCCGCAGGGCGGCCGGAGGAGGGGAGAAGCCCCGGCACCGGCCGGTTCCTGATGGGCTCCTTGGCAGGCGGGGCTCCCTCTGCACCCCCTGCTTCAGCAAGCGGCGGCAGTGACTCTTGAGCAGCCCCTGCACACGGAGCCAGCCACCGCGGGATGCCACGGGGCCACCAGGACGTGCCACGGGGCCAGGACGTGCCCCGGGAGAGGGGACACGAGCACTGCTTGCGAGAGGCTGGGGGTGAACTGCGGAGGGACAACTGCACCTGCAGCTCCATGACTGGGCTTTTCCTCGGCATCTGCATGGAGTCCCCAGCTCTGCTTCCCCACCTGGTCAGGGACAGAGGAAATTCTTTCCTTAATTTGATCTAAATTCAGGACAAGTCTCGATTGCCTGAACCTGCATTTAACAAAGAAAGGGATGCAATGTTCCTCTAAAAATTTTGATTCAGCACTGTCCAGATTCTCCTGCTCCAGCATCTGGCTGCCTACAGGGAATATGATTTGGAGAGTGGAGGTGAGGAAGGGATGTGAGAGGTGACCCCTGCAGCACATGGCATCTGAGGGCTTGCAAGGCGGGGTGGTGCAGACAGAGGATATGAGTTCCTCGCTGGAGGGGAGTGAGGAAGGCAGCACAGGCTGCAGGAGCACATCCTGCCCTCCGCTCCATGCTGATACACAGCCCAGAGCTGAAGCTGCTCCAGGTCACAGCAGGGGCTTGGCAGTTTTTTTCCAGTGAGGAGTCATTTATTGACATTCTGCACCAAAGGACGTTCCTTGTTATTCAGGCCAACTTCAATTAACCAAGCCAAACTTACAGTCGTGCTTCTCGGTGCCTTCAGACATCCACAGCCCTTGTCCCATTCCCTCCTGGTCACCACCAGGGCTCCTGCTGTGTTCTTGCACTCTTGACTCCTGCACCAAGCCAGAAGCAATAGTAGCGAGAGCAGGACACGACATAAACCTGATGCTTGTTCCTGAGCCAGGAGCACTGACTGGACCTGGCCAGAGACCGGCCGTGCTGGAGCTGGCCGGAGCCAGGCTTTGTGGGTGTGCTGAATGGGAGAATCTACTAAAATTAAGTGTCTTATTCTGTAGCTCATCACCTTGTCTGTCTGGTTTTGTAGCTGTTTGGCTTAGCTGGAAAGCTCTGGATGCTGGTTGTTGAAGCAGCGCTGTTCGGACGCTGGCTCACGAGGGACTGCAGTCAGGTACAGCGGCAGTGGTGCTAAACAGGGGTGTCCACCCCCGTGGTACCACAGAGCCACTGCCAGCCCACACCAGCTTGGGTGGGAAGGGACCTTAAAGCTCATCTTGTCCCACCCAGTGCCACAGACACGGACACCTTCCACCGCCCCAGGCTGCTCCAAGCCCCGTCCCACCTGGTGCTGAACACTTCCAGGGGTGGGGCAGCCACAGCTCCTCTGGCTCTCAGCTGTCAGCAGTCGCTCTCACGTGCACTGTCTGGAGGTCCCAAATGGATCACCTGGGCCGGACTGTCAGCAGTGGCAGAGCAAGCCCTGAGGGCACACACCGCTGCCCTCTTCCAGGCAGCCCCACTCCAGGGAACACGGCAGCAGGTGCTCCAGGTTTTGCTGCCACAGCTCTGCTCGGCTCCAGCCTGGCCACAGCCCATCTGCTTCTCTTCTCTCTGTGACCCTGCTTTGCCTCGAGGCCTCACTCTGCTGTCACACACCCACTGACTCCGTGCCCCGAGCTCCCCATCTCCAACTGGTGACGCAAGGTACCCCAGGATCCTCAGTGCCCACGAAACTCTTGATTTCACACTCCTAGGCCCCACACAGGTCTCCCAGACCCGCTCCCTGCTGCAGCAGGCTGGCAAGGAGTGCCACCCAGCCCAGATCCTCCAAGGCCCTCCATCCACACTGGGTACAAGTATCCTGTTCACTTTCACCTCGAGGGAAGCTTCCTGCCATTCCCAAGAGAGCGGCTGGAGCTGTGCCAGGGCAGGGTCAGGCTGGAGATCAGGGAAAGGTTCTTCCCCCAGAGGGTGCTGGGCACTGCCCAGGCTCCCCAGGGAATGGGCACGGCCCCGAGGCTGCCAGAGCTCCAGGAGCGTTCGGACACCGCTCCCAGGGATGCCCAGGGTGGGGTTGTTGGGGTGTCTGTGCAGGGCCAGGGATGCCCAGGGTGGGGTTGTTGGGGTGTCTGGGCAGGGCCAGGGGCTGCACTGGATGATCCCTGTGGGTCCCTTCCCACTCAGGAGATTCTGTGATCCTGTAACTCCCCATGTGTTGCACCGAGGTCAGCCCTGGCTGCCTGCCCCCAAAGACTCCTCCAGCTAAAAGGATGCCACTCACAGGAGTCCCAGCATTTTGCTGACTAATTTCCAGTGGAATCAGGAAGCTGGGGTTACAGGGAGAAGTTATGAATGAAAGGAGCCGGCCTGGGTTCCACGCAGACCAAAGGCATTACTATCCTACGCCACGTGTAATTAAATTGTGGAGCTCACGGCCACAGGATGCCGCGCAGGCTAAAAATAAACACGGCTTTGAAATGAGATTAGACAAATTCACCGAGGGCAGGCTCGTGGTGGCTGTTACACGCATACCACTCCTGGCTCAGGAAGTCGCGGAGGCATCAGTCGCTGGAGAATGGAAGGGTATCACAAGGGCAGATCTCCTGCCTCTCTCTGCCTGCAGTTCGTCGCCATCGCTGGCTGGACTGAGCTACCTTGTCTGACCCAGCCCACACTGCTGCTCTCGCTGTGCAAAGGGTGGCACTGGGGGTTGTGGGGGTGCTGGCACCCTGCCTGGTCCCATCTCTGTGCTCTCCCACACTGCTTCTGAGCCACCTCTCCCAAACCCCTGAAACCAGGGCTCAAACCCCTCCTGTGGCACACAACCACCCAGAGACGCTGCTGCAGGTGAGCAGCTCCTGGCCCTCTGTGCCCTGAGCCATTCACAGGCCCAGGAACCCTTTGGGCTTGTCCTGTCCTTACGCTCTGGGGAGCTCTTGGGATGGACGAGCGCCAAACGAAACCCCTGCCTGCCCCACTGAGCCTGGCACTGCTGAGCTCACGCTCTTCCCAAATGCCAGCAATGAAATCCGTGGGGCTGGCAGCAGGGCTGTGCTCCCGGCAGTGGGCAGCCCCCTGGCTCCACACCGTGTGCCCCAGCTCACGCCGCTGCCCCTCTCCATCCCTGCCGGGCTCCATCTTTGCACACCCCAGGGATTTCTCCAGGCTCTCTCTCTCGAAGAATTAGGCCCAAAGCTTGGAGCAGCTGAGGAAGAAACTGTGGGGAAAATGCTATTTCTTTATATAAAAGAGGAGAGGAGCTGTGAACAGGCAGAATCTGAATTTGTGTGGGTTCTTTTGGAGACACAAAATGTGGCCACCTTGAACAGAGGGTGGTTAGAGAGGCGTGGCTTGAGAGTATTCGTAAAACATCCAGCACTGAAGAAACTGAGAGAAGACACCAGTGACTGGATGGGCTCCCTTGCTCACAGGCTTGTCCTCCAGGCCTGAACAACTCTGCCTGAAAACCGTCAGCCTGAACATAGGGAGGACACGGCAGCTGCACGGAGGTGCTTGAAGCAGGAAGGGTGTAGGGGGTGTGAGCACAGGAGCTGATGCTTTAGGTTTTGACTTTTCCATTTCCCACACCCTGCCCTGCCTGGTGTGTGACTCTGCAGTTCCTTGTGCCCTGGGAGCTGCTGTTCTCTCCTGCTGCTCACACACAACAAACCTCTGCAGGTTCCCACTCCAAGGACACCAGGCCCAAAATGTGTCAACTAAAAGCCTCTGAAGGGAGGCAAACTTGGGGTAATTCCATCATGAACTGAGGTGATCATTGGAGAATGAACCCTGAGATGCAAAGGAACCAAATTTATCAGAGGGTGAAGAACCCGTGAGCCAGGGTCCATCTGGGGTGGAGCCTCTGGACTGCCCAGGGAGTGCCTTTGAAGGCCTTCAAATAAATCCTCCTTTTATTCTCTTATTCCTGTCTGGTCTCTGTGTTTTAGGTGGCCCCTCAAGGCATTAGAGCAGCATGGGCAGCTTGTGGTGGATCTGGGACTGCTCCCCCCTCCACAGACCGGGCTCCTACGTGCCAGGGAGGTGGCCAGGCCTCGGGGACCGAGCTGGACACAGCTCAGCACATTGGCTGCCACCTCCCCACCCTATCCCCTGCCCACGGGCAGCACAGGCAGCCTGGGCTCTGGAGAACCTTCAGCTGGAGGGAAGCAGGAGCGCGGCAGCTGGAGCGGCCAGCGGCCCAGGACGGAGAGGGATGGCAGAACCAGGCCATCCCTGGGCTCCCTGCTCTTCCCTTTGGAGCAAGGCTCACCCGTGCTGTTTTGAGGTGGGAGAGGTGAGTCTGCAGCACCCGAGGGACAAGAGAGCAGTGCCAAAGCCGTGGTAAGAGAGCAGGGGCTGGGATGGGAGCAGGGCCATGCAGACACACCCACGGCTCAGGGACATCTCGGACTGGGTGCCGCTGGGACAGGTGAGGATTGCGGGGCCTTGGTTGCACTGTCAGAGCAGATGGAGGCCAGGAAAAGTGGCCAACACGTCTGCTGTTGCTCTTTCCCTTTCACTCTTCAGTTGCTCACTTTTTATTTTTCCCTTTTCAAAGGAGTAACTTTTAATTCACTTCTTAAAACCCTGAATTTTCTGTCCTCTCAGCTCCTCCAGAAACGTTTCTGTGACTCTGCTCACCCCTCTTCTGCCTCATCTCCATCCTGCCTTTCCCCATTACATGCTTCCCCCTCGTCCCTCCTCCCTCACCCGCCCCGGGCCCTGCGTACCCGCCCCTGCCCCCTTCCCAGGCCCGGAGGTACAAATGATTAGATTTTCAGCCCAATTAAGGCAGGCTGTCTCCTGGCTGGGACAGAAAAGGCTGGCTCTGGAAGGTGGGAAACAAGCTTTGACAGGTCCTGGCGTCCCCAGCGCCCTCCGATGGCTCTGCCCGCTGGGCCCCTTTGTGCTGCTCCAGGAGCGGGACCAGGGCTCAGCTGGGGGCCGGGGGTCTCCTCTGCCCCTCCTCTTCCCCAGCCCAGCAAAAAGAATAGCTAATTAAGAGGTCTAAACGCAGGCAAAGCTAATTCCCTATTCAGAGCTCCGAGGGGCAGCGGGGAGGGAGGGGAAGGCGGCAGGCGGTGAGCTGGGGAGCGTGGCAGCATCTTCTGCAGGAGTGAGGACCCGGGGCAGGGTTAACCCTCTCCTCCCTGCCCTCCGGGGCCGTGAGCCGGCCCAGACCCACGGGCCCGTGTCCCTGCGAGGCCCCCGCGTCCCCTGCAGCAGGGATGCCCAGCCCCGGGTGCTGCCGCTGCTGCCTCCACCCGGGGCTGGCTCCATCCCAGGCAGGCTCCGGGAGGAGAAGCTCTGCCACCGGTGTTCCCCCCGTGTCCCTTCCCTGCCACACGCGGGCGGTGTCTCAGGCCTTGCTGGTGCCCAGCGGCCCCGTGTCCCCCCTGTGCCTCCCCGCAGGGCTGCTCCGTCCCTGTCCCGGTGCTGCGTCTGGGAGCTCCCCGCTGCCTGTGACGGTCCGAGCCTCGAGCCGTGAGCCGCCTCCCGAGGCAGCTGGGGACGGGCTTGGAGGGCTCAGCTCGCTGCTTGTGGCTGGATCCTGGAACGCAGGGTTCAGCCCCGCGGGATGCTCCGATAGCCGGGGGAGGCTGGTCCTCGCCCTGCCCAGCACAGGGGGCTCCGAGCGGGGCACGCTGCCTCTCCCTGCCTCTCACAGCCTCACCTGAGCCTGGCACGAGACCTCCTACCTGGAGGCCAAGGGCTGAAGGTTCCCTGGAACAGGAGCCAGGGATTTTGGCCAGCCCAAGGGGATGCTGCTGGGATTGAATTTGCTTTGGATTAAAGGAAACCCAGGTGACCCAGGTGACATCGAGGTGCACGAGGCGAAATGCAGCACTCCTGAGCACCCGTGCAGGGAATTCCAGGAGCGTTCCTGCAGGCAGGATACACGCACAAACCACCCTGTCCCTCCAAAGCCAACTTCCTGCCCAGCCCCAGGGCCGGAGCGCTGAGCTGTGACCCCAGCACAGCACCAGGCAAAGCTGGGCACTGCTGCTGGGCCCCCACGCAGGGCACGGGACGTGGGGAGGAGCGGGATTTCTCATACTGCTTAAAAAACTCTTCCAGAAGCCTGTCCCTTCGGGGTTCTTGTGGGAGCTGAGCTTCCTCATCGCACTAAGAGCGTCCCCAAGGTGAGAGAGGAAAGAGCAGGCAGCGACTCCTGCCTGCAGCGCCAGCCCCCTTCTCTCCCTCCAGCTCCTGGAGGATTCACACACCCTAGGTGTGAGCATGTCCGGGTTCACACTGGGGTGAGGACATCTCCATTCCAGGTATCCCTGTCCTCAGCCTGACCTCCCACTCCAGAGGCTGGACTCACCCACTGTGGACCAGCAAAACTTTGCTCTGTCCAGGACAGCAGCAATTCATGCCAAGGAGCTGGTTAGGGATTCCCAAACTCCACCCACTTTTTCCATCTCTGCCATGCACGGCACACTCAGAAGTCCCCGGTTCTCCTCAGGCCCCCCACGGCCACCAGCCCGTTCGTGGGGCACGGTGCAGTGAGGGACACCTGAGCTGCTCCTTCCCAGGCACTGCCTGGAGCCAGGGAGCGGGGACAGGCCCCTCCACGTCCCCCCTGCTGCAGGACACTGATGCCTCCTGCGCTGGAAGGTGATGAATGGGCAGCCCCAGCCCATCCCAGAGGTTTTCTGTGGAGGGATGGGGATATCCAACCGAGATGAGCCTCCCAGCGTGAATTGCTGCCCTGTTGGGAGCAGTGAACAGTGCCAGACAGCAATCCCAAAGCTTTTTGCTGCTGGAGAGCCGGGAGCGTTCAGGCCAAACTGTGGTTAGGAGGAGACTGGAATCTCCAGAGCTGCTCAGTCCTCCCTGGAAGCAGCCTTGCTCCATCTTCCTGGCCCTGGCTCTCCAGGGGAGCTGGGAGCAGCCACAGGCTGGTGCAGAGGGCACAGAGATTTGTTCCTAGCGCTCTTCACCACCCTAAGGCATGGTGGGAACAGCACTCTGCTCTGCCCAGGCAGGGCTCCAGCAGCTGTTTCCATCACAAGCCTCCTCGTGCTTCCCAGTGCCTTGAGGCTGCTGCGGACTTTGCTTCTGGCCAGCTTTACTCTGCTCTAGGAAGGGTTTTCCCCATGAGTTTCCAGTCGATTCCTAGGGTATTCTATTTTAAAAAGCTCAACATGGTCTCGCCCTGCCTTCAAGTGAAGTGTGGATTGCAATTTCACTTCTCCTTTCTGACACAAGTCCTTGTTCCTGGCAGTGCCCAAGGCCAGGCTGGACAGGGCTTGGAGCAGCCTGGGACAGTGGAAGGAGTCCCTGCCATGGCAGGGGTTTGGAGAGAGATGGTCTCTGAGGTCCCTTCCAGCACAAACTGTTCCAGGAGTCTGTGATGGCCCTCTATCCATGACCAGGGGGTGAGGAGCCATCAGGTCTCACAGCCCCATCCATGCCCTTTTCCTGTACCATGGGTTGGATCCGCTGGCACCACCCAAGGCAATGCCCACACTGGGCCACGTGCCCCACACACTCACCAGTGGCCAATCTCCTTCAGCTGAAGGGCTGAGACAGAGAGAGGGTTGGGGGGGACGTAGGTCTCTATTTTTCATTAAAACTGGATTATTTTCTTTGGAAGAAGCTGGAGGGAAAGCATCAAGAAAAATCTGGAGGATTTCCATGAGGTTTTACAACGTCACGTCTTTCAAAGGGATTCCACGGCAAGTGTCGTCAGCCAGGGGCCTCCACGCTGCGGAGAGCTGGGAGATGCTCCTGGGCGACGTTGCACCTTGAAACCTTTGGGTGACTTGACCTAAAGCGGGGAGGGGAATTTAGAGGAGAAGCAGAAATGCCAACCCACATCTCCAGCCCGAGTTTCTCCGGTCCAACCAGGGCGTCCAGGTGGCCAAGGGGAGCTGGGTGCTCCCAGCCCTGGCCGAAGGGTGCATCTGCCGAAGAGCTGGGGCAGTGGGAGGGGATGCTCAGGGCCCCTCAGGAGAACCAGCCCTCTTCCTGCTCAGGCTCTGTGGTGTGGCCATTTCCTTGGTCTGGGCCCCAATTAAAAGAGCCAAATGGAAATTGCCAGAGAGAAAGAGTGAAAGAAACAACATTTCCTGCCTGAGGAGATTAACTCTCCAAATTACATGTGAACAGAGGGGGAGGCGAGAGGGGAAAAGGAAACCCAGCTTCCACCCCAATAAAAGCCAGTTCATTTAATAAAGGAGGAGCAAGGAGGGGGAAGGTGGCTGAAAGAAAATGAGGCTGGGGGGTGTGGAATTAGCCTTGTCAAACAAGGGGCTTTGCTGTCCCAGAACTACTTCTTTATTGTTCCAATTTTTCATGCTTACTTAGCTCTCAATGCTGCACAAGACAACAGCTCATTATTGGGGGGGGGGACGGGACGGACGGACACGGCCGCGGCGGTGCTGAGAAATGGAAGGAAAATAAAATTTTGAAAAAAGGAGCCCTTTCCCTGGGGCTTCAGCCTCTCCCCCCTGCGTGGAGCTGCAGACATTGTGGCTGGGAGGAGCAGGGCATTGCCAAGCTGGGAAAAAGGGTTTTCCACAACCTTTGGCACCAGCACTGGGACAAAAGCAGCTGACCCTGAAATGCCATCCTATGGCCCGGTGAGGGGGAAGGAGGGGTGACCCAGGGTGACACAGGGGCTCCCCCATCTCCGTGACGCTCCTGACGCCTGTCCCAGGGGCTGCTGAGGGAAGAGGGGCTGAAACAGGGCCGGGGCAGGAAGGACCAAGGGGACAAAGCCCCCTCTGCCCTGCGGCCAGGCTGCTGAGTCCTCGCAGATCAGCCAGCCAAGGCACATCTGTGGCATCATTGTCTACTAAACAACATCTGCTCTGACTCTGGAAAGCGACTTCCAGCCTCCTCCCCGGGCTCCTTGTTTGTTTTCTCCCCAGGATTTTCCTGATCAGATTGGCTTGGCTTACAAAGCCAAACTCACACCAGAAAGGCTATCAGGATGTTTGTGGGTAGCAGGGTTATGCTCCATATTAGTGATGCTGCCTTATACAGCCCTGTGTGCACAGGCTCAGAACTGTGAAAAATGCTCCCTTTTAGCATCAGACGCTAAAAGGGGACAGCTCTGGGAGCTGCTGCTTCCCACCGAGTCACCTCCCACCCACCCACGAGATCAGCACTGGGGACAGGGCAGGCTGGAGGGCCTGCAGGGGACTGGGGGACACAGGAGACAGGGGAGAAGAGCGGCTGTGGCCAGGCTGGGTGGTTTTCTGTGGTCCTTGGCAGAAACCCAAGAAACGAGAGTGCAGCCTGACCTTCCAGGCACCAACCATCCGGAGAGGGCAGCCCCCAGAGGTGACAGACACAGGGGACCAGTTAGGGACACTCCCGGCCCACAGGGAGCGCTGACAGCTCCAGTCAGGTCTTGCTGGACACCTGAAATGGATGGAGGGGTTATATTTAAGTATACTTACTTGCTATCCACAGCTTAATCCACCATGGGATGCCCAAGGGCTCCTATGCTGGAGCTGTTCACGAGCAGCGAGACCCAGCTGTGCTGCTGTCCCCAGTAAAATTTGTGGAAGGCTTCCACAGGTGAAGATGTTGGACTTGGAGGTGACATTCACATGCTGCAGGTTGAGTGACCATTTCCCAGGGGAAGATGGCCAACCCTTCCAAGAGCAGAAGCCTCTGCCAATGGATGTTCTCCAAGGGTGGAGCCAAAACATTCCCCCGTTCCCCACAGCCTGGTCGAGTTTCCCAGTCACTGGATGCAGCTCCCGTTTGGGAAGCTGGAAGTGCAGTGGGGTGTGTTCTCGAGGCAGGAGAAGTGAGGGTCCCTCAGCACAGCCTTAGGTTTTGGGGCATTTCCCCTTCACTGGCACAGTCTGGCCAGGTGTGCAGTGCCACCAGTGACAGAGACCCCACAGAGGGGGACATTGCTTTTGGTGCCCAGGGAACCTGTGCAGCCCAAGAAGCTCCCGATGCACTGGAGCCAACTCCACCCTGGGTCTGGCAGAGGGTGCCCCCAGGCCCTGCACAGCCCTGTGTCCCTCTGCTCCGTCGGCTGCCCGGCTCAGAGCGAGCCCCGCTCTCACAGCTCTGTGATATGAATGCTGGAAACTTCTCAACTATTCAGAAACAGCTCCTTTCCTCCAAAAATTTGAGGCATGCCTGACTTGGAGAGCTGCATTCCATCCCTCCCGCCATGGCGGTGGCACCGTGTGGCAGCTTGGGCTGCGAGCCTGGGGAAAGCCCACCTGAGGGGGAGGCTGCAGCCCGTGGATCAGAGCCCTGCTGTCGCTGCTCTTCTGGAAGTGCCCCAGGTGTTTTTAGGCTCGGGAATACCATCCCAGCAGCCCCCCAAAGCTCTGTAGCTGTAGAACCTTTGCTTTGAGACAGGAGGTGGAGGATAAACTGGGACGACGAATGCCATGGTGCCACGTGCTGGGGTACCCTGGTTGCCTTTGGCATTGATCCCTGAGCCTGCCCGGCTCATGGCAGCAGCTCTGGGCAGGGTGACAGTCCGTGGGATAGGTGACAAGCAGTTGGTGCTGGAGCTGGAATTTTACCTGGCAGAGGTTGGTTTGGCCTCTCTCACCCGCCTGCAGCAGGGCACAGCAGCCCTGGGGGCAGGCCAGGCCCCTTGGCCCCGGCACCCAGGGCAGGATGAGGGGTTTGTGGGCAGCAGTGCCACTGTGCTCCCCTGCCTGCCCTGCCTGTCCTGCCTGCCCTGCCTGCCCTGCCTGCCCTGCCTGTCCTGCCTGCCCTGCCTGCCCTGCCTGCCCTGCCTGTCCTGCCTGCCCTGCCTGCAGCCTTCACAGCCCGGGAGGATGTCCCAGTTCCCAAACTGGAGGACACCCCTGGGCTGATGCTCGGCTGCTCCCGGCAGCAGGTGCTCAGCAGGACCGAAGCTCAAATCCCTCGGCCAGATGCTTTTCAAGGCGGGATGGACAGACAGACAGCAGGAACCTGAAGCCAGGCTGACACCTTGCATCACTGCTCAGAACCTTGCAGGGTGGGAATCCCAGCCTCTTCACAATAAACTGCTTCTCCGGGCCCTTTCCATCCCTGCTCAGCTGTGAGCTCCAGAGATGCACGTCCACCTGGGGCACGGTCTGGGTTTGTGCCCATCTTCCTTGGGGACTGGCACCTTCTTTTCTTCCCCCCCTCTCTCCTCTGCGCTCTCCTCCCTCCTCTCTGCCTTCAAACAGTGAGGAATAAATTCCAGGGATTTTGCCTGGGGGCCCACGGATCGGGGATGTGAGCTGGTCTCCATCTGACTGCGACCGAGTCTCTCCCCCTCACTGGAAATTGAAAGCAGAAGCCGTGGAGCGGTGACAAAAATCTGCATTACGTTATGGCAACTGGATTTCTTTTTTTTTTTTTNTTTTTTTTAAGATTTTATAATACATCGTTTTGAAACTCTGCCAGTGATCATCATCAAAGCGAGAGGAGCGCCTTGGAAAGAACAATGGTGGCGGAGGGTGGGGAGCAGGGTGCCTGGGTATTGATGTGCAATCCTTTTCAAAGCTGCTTCTAGAGACAGCATGGAAGGGTTTTTTGTATTTTCCTGAAGTGCAGATACAATTTAGTCTGGTGAGGGCAGGCAGCAGTGCCAGAGCTCCAGATTAAGGTGCTGGATCGCATTAGGGCTGAGGAGCAGCCAACCCCCCCCACTGCCTCTGGGCCCAGGAGGGCAGGGAGTGGGCAGGGAGGATGGGAAACACTGAAAGGTCCAAAACAGGAGCTCAGGAGACACGGGGAGAGGAGAGG